>JAOYSI010000027.1:2234846-2275975 GCA_025775065.1 Hiodon alosoides | reverse complement strand
TGTATTGCATTTGGTGGTGATGCACTGCAGTGCTTAATGCAGCTGGGGGCCACAACATAACCTGAATGTTAATTTTTTTTTTGACCCCCCCCCCCCCCCCCCTTTGTTCAGGGACACATCATGCCATTTCTGTTAATCACATGTCTGTGAAACTTGTTCAGTTTATGTCTTAGTTATTGAATCTTTTTATGTTCATACAAATATTTACACAATAAAAATAAAAGCAGTTGAAAGTTACTTTTTTTGAGTTTATATTCGAAAGAGTAGAATCTGTTCTACCTTCAATGTAAATTTCAGGAAGCCGCCATTTACTCCCACACATACACTACCATTAAAAAGATTGGGGTAACAGCAATTTCCTTCTTTTTCATCAAAACATAAATGAAATGAGTTTGAATAGGAAATATAGCAAAATTAATAGGAAATGTAGTCATTGACTAGGTTAGAAACGATGAATTTTAATTGAAATAAAATCTGTGTCCTTCAATCTTTACTTTCGTCAAATAATCCTTCTTTTTTTTTGCAATTACAGCCTTGTAAACCTCTGGCTTTCTAGTTGTCATCTAAGTTGTAATCTAAAGAGATTTCACCCACAAATTGGATTGGCTTGATGGCCACTTCTTACGTACCATACGGTCAAGCTGTTCCCACAGCTCAATAGGGTTGAGACCCGGTGACTGCTGGCCAATCCATTTTAGACAGAATACCAGCTGACTGCTTCTTTCCTAAATAATTTAATATTTTTGGAGTTGTGTTTTGGGTCATTGTCCGGTTGTAGGAGGAAATTGGCTCCAATCAAGTGTTGCAAAAAGGAGTGATAGCCTTCCTTCTTCAAGATCCCTTTTATCCTGTACAAATCTCCCACTTTACCACCACCAAAGCACCCTCATGCCACCACATTGCCTTCACCATGCTTGACAGATGGCGTCAGGCACTCTTTTAATTTGGTCAGTGTCTCACTAATGTTCTTCTTTGTGATCCAAACTAAGATTTGTCTGTCCATAACACTTTTTTTTCCCAATCTTCCTCTGTACAGTGTTCTTTTGCCCATCTTAATGTTTTCTTTATATTGGCTAGTCTGAGATAGGGCTTTTTCTTTGCAACTCTGCCTAGAAGGCCAGCATCCCAGAGTCGCCTTTTCACTGTTGATGCTGAGACTGGTGTTTTGCGGATACTATTTAATGAAGCTGGCAGTTGAGGACCTGTGAGCCGGCTGTTTCTCAAACTAGACACTCTAATATATTTGTCCTCTTGCTCAGTTATGCACTGTGGCCTCCCACTCCTCTTTCTATTCTGGTTAAAGCCAGTTTGTGCTGATCTGTGAAGGGAGTAGTACACATTGAGTTTTTCAGTTTCTTGGCAATTTCTCGCATGGAATAGCCATGGGATATTTCTCAGAAAGAGAATAGACTGATGAGTTTTTTTTGTTTAAGGCCATTTTGAGCCTGGAACCCACAATTGCTGATGCTCCAGATACTCAACTAGTCTAAAGAAGGCCAGTTTTATTGCTTCTTTAATCAGCACAAACATTTTCAGCTGTGCTAACATAATTGCAAATTGTTTTCTAATGATCAATTTGATGTTATTTTAATGGACAAAAAATTAGCTTTTCTTTCGAAAACAAGTGTATATGCAAGAAAATCGCAAGAAGTTGGAACGTTCAAAGAATCCCATTCATTTCAATGGAATTTTTTGAAATTAGTACCCTAGTACTCCTCAACCTCAAATATCAAAAATATATACAGTACTGTGCAAAAATTACTTTTTTCTACTGACAAACTAATAAAAAAAAACAAAAAAATGAATTCCAAGCTTAAATGCTTAAAAGTTGCACAGTACTTTATTTCACAAATGCCATATATAATAGCTTATTGGAAAGAAGACAAAACAATCTTTTAGATTAGTTTTATCTTGGTGCCACCTTTACCTCAAAAATTTAAAATACAAATTTGTTTACATTGAATTTAGGCAATTATCTCCAATATCCTTTCACCCACATTTTTGGCTATGTCAAGGCGCAATTGTCTATTACGTTATAAGTGTACTTGTTTTAAGCTATCTGTTAGTAGAAGATGGTTATTAAGAAAAGAAAAGAGGCAGAATTTTCGATGCCACTGGGTGAGATAGAATGCTGCTGCTCAGAACACGCTCCGTGAATGTTCCATTCAATTTGTTTGCCATTGCCTCGTGCTAGAGTTCCAGCAATTCCAGAGGTATTTGGCAGTTTGTCGGCTGAGCCCAAAATCAATAGCGTTCTATTGTCCGCCCTACTATAACAGTAGCATGTAAAGGCAAGTAAATATTTTACCACAGCATGGGCTGAATTCTTGTTATCTAAAAGGATTTTTTACTAAAGAAGACCAAAGCAGAAATATTTTTACTGAAGAGCAAGAACTGCAATAAAATGTTTTAGTTAATTTTTTTTTTTTTTTGCAAATCGAATTATGCTGCACAGAGAACAAAACAAAATATATGAAACGGATATATGAAAACAAAGCAAGGTCAGTCCATTCTTTCTAGACAATCAGGCCACATGTTTTCATTGACAAGGCATCGGATGTTTACTCTTGCAACGCACAGAGGAAAAAGTCTACTACCGGGGCGCATCCACCCTTGAACACTCTCAGCTGTGATTGCCAGACAGCTAGCATTCATGGCATCAAGGAGGGACATGTGGACATGTAGACGGTGGTCATTAACTTCCACCGTGAAGAAAATAATTTTTCATTTGGATTGAGATGTAGCCAGTACTGGGGGAGAAATTGCATCATCACACGTGGGTGGGTCGCAAACCATTCCTTGCCCTGCCGCGAGTGATTGAATGCAATACGATTGTCCCATACGATTACAAAGATATTAGGCTTCACCTGCACGCTCTCTTCAGGCAGCAAAATGTTCTGAAAAAGCACATCAAGGAGTGTAATTTGAAGCTGTGGCACACAACCCGGGGGTACCCCAAGTCCCAGGAAAATGCCCAGGGCCAACAAGACAGACAACCAAACTGTGGGCAACACCCACCTGAAAGGACTGGGTTGTGCACTGGAGTGTGGTTGCTCTGATGGCCTGGCTTTGACAGTGGCTCTTTTGACTAATGTTCTTTCCATGTCGTTGAAGCCTGCTTCGTTCACATTTACAAGTTTCATTGTTTTCAAATCCTTTATTTTCTAAGAGAGAAATTTAGCAAAGTAAAGACAGTATATACAATACATTGTAAAATATTCTCATACCATGCAGTGCAATTTTGTATTGTAGATAAGACATGACAGTGATTAACTCTTACCTGTACATACTGGTATCTCCTTCACTCTGTCACTGTTCCTTTCAAAAGGTATTTTGCCGAGCGGTTTCATTCCTACTTAATTACGCACCCGGTCAATGGTGGAGGGACTGAATAATTGCTTTCTGGATTTCTCGTAAACGAATGCCATTATTGGCAACAACCATTTTCACTATGGCAGCTTCCTGCTCCACAGTAAAGAAATTACCCCTGCCACCAGCACAGGGTTGTCTTGGATTTTGTAAAGGCATTTGTGAAAAAACAATAATGTTTTGATGATTACGTAAAGAACAAAAAACTGATTTACATATTGTACACAATACTACAGAAATACAGTAATGTATAGCAGTCACGTACCGACTCTCATTCCTGAATATTTTAAATATTGAAGCCACTGTTGTTCTCTTCATATTGGGCTGGACCCACTGCGCAGCCCTTCACATTGAAATACTGTAATTGATGACTTGATTAATAGCCGTGGCACGGATATCATTTGAAATATTGGCTCTTCTCATTTGTGCTCTACCAGCTCTACCCCTGTGTATCTTGACCCCTCTTTCTCTATGGAGCCCTCTTCCTATCGTTTGTACTTGTCCATGAGCTCTACCTTGCATCAGAGTTGGGTATACTTATACCAGATCAGCTCACAGCATCATATTACAGTATCGGTGCCAAACTCAGATGCTAACAGTGTTACAATCTGTGTTAAACTCACATGCTAACAGTATCTAAGTTTTCACTCTCTATTTTTCCAACTACCTGAATGGTCATGTCTACCACCGCAGGAAATGAGCCAGGAGGCAGAGTAAACGTGCAGGTGCCTTGGTTAAGCTGAGGAATTCTGCCCACTCTTGCTTGGAACCGACCTACCTTCTTTAACTTAATGATGTTGGACTTGGTCAGCCACGTCGCTTTGCTCCCTTGAGACCAGGTATGTTTTTCTCCGACCAATCAACCCAGACTCTGACCTGGACGCTGGACCACTCCGTTGCAGGCTCCCTGCCAGGCTAACTGTGAAACGGAGTGGTGTGGTTGATGTCATTGTCGGATTGTACTGCTATTCCTGTCAAAGTTGCTTGCGCGATCCTTATCCAATAAGACTTTTGCTCTTAATGACTTCTTCACCGCCCAAGACTTGGATTTCCTACAGGTGACGGAAACTTGGCTCAACACTGGTGAGTTTACGCCACTTGTAGAACTCTGTCCACATGACTGTAACTTTATTAGCACACCTAGACCCTCCGGACGCAGTGGGGGTCTAGATACTGTATTTAAGAATCATTTTAATTGCCATATATTGAACTCTGATCATTTCTCCAGTTTCAAGGTGCAATTAATTAAAGTGGTCCTGGACAATCCCCTTTTAATCGCTCTTGTGTATCGTCCACCAAAAATACATAGACTTTATCACTAAATTTGTGGACTTCCTCTCAAACACTATGCCCAAATTTGATCGAGTTCTGATTCTTGGTGATTTTAATATTCATGTTTGTTGTCCCGCTAAACCTCTCGTAAGGGATTTTTAAAATCTAGTTGACTCTTTTAATCTTGCTCACCACTGGTCCCACTCACTTTCTCTCCCACTAATTTCCATCTTCCTGTACGTTACTCTCGCTACATTAATTTATCGACTGCCAAAACGTTTTTTGAGGCTCTCATAGCTGTTGCCAATACCCGCATTATTGAAGCATCTCTTCCTCATCTCAGCACTGAGGAACTTACTTCTTTATTTGATACCACCTGCTCTTCTGTTCTGAATACCGTCGCTCCCCTTAAATTGAAAAAGCCTAAGCCTACAGGTCTGCCTTGGCTCAATGACACCACCAGAGCCCTGAGGGGAGAGTGCAGATGATCCGAATGAAAGTGGAAGAGTGATAAGCTTCAAATTTCCTTTGAAATCTTGAGAAACCTCCACAATTATCAAGAAAAAAAGTATAAAAAGAAGCAGTTAAGGCTGCAAGACCAAAATACTTTTCTGACCTAATTTCTAACAACTCAAATAATTCCTTATTCACTACCATAAATTATTTCATCTGCCCCTCCCCCAGTATCAACTCAGATGTGTCCCTTGCTAAGTGTAAAGAATTTTTACAATTTTTCATTAGCGAAGTTGAGACCAATAGAATGAACATCCCTGGTCTCCCTGGTCTGTCAAAATTGGACTGCTTCCAACCCATCACACTTCCCTCCCTTACAAAAATTGTTTCCACCATGAAACATGCAACCTGCCCCCTTGACATTGCCTTGCTGAAAGTGTACAATGACCTGCTCCTCTCTGTCGATTCCGGCAGCAGTGCCTTCCTAATTCTTCTTGACCTCAGTGCGGCGTTCGATATTGTGGATCATGACATTTTAATAGACCGTCTCCACCACAGGATTGGTGTCGATAGCACTGCCCTGAACTGGTTCATATTCTACCTCAAAAATAGAAGCTTCTCTGTTGACCTTGGCACTTCTTCCTCCTCCCCTACAAGTCTCTCCTGCGGGGTCCCACAAGGTTCAATCCTAGGTTCAATTCCATTATTTTTTTCCATTGACATGCTTTCAGTCAAATCATTCAAAAACATAACATTTCCTTCCACTGCTATGCTGATGATACTCAGCTTTATCTCCCCCTGAAGTCAACCAATCTGTCCAGTCAAATTAGCCTCTTGAGCTGCCTTGAGGACATAAAGTGTTGGATGGCAAAAAACTCTTTGCAGTTGAATAAAGGCGTCTGAAGTAATCCTATTTGGCCCCCCTGATTCCATCAAACTGATAGCCAGAAGTCTTTGCAACCTGTCCACCCTTGTCAAACCTTGGGGTGATATTCGATATTGCCTTTAAGTTCGACAAGCAAGTAAATCCAGTTTTTTACAGCTTCGTACTATTGCCAAAATCAAGCCATTTCTCTCTTTTAAAGATCTAGAGAAAGTCATCCACACTTTTATATCCTCCCGCTTGGACTATTGCAACTCCCTGTATATTGGGATTAGTCAGTCATCCTTGTCCCGCCTGCAACTGATCCGCAGCCAGGCATCCTGACAGGTACCCGCAAGTGGAACCATATTACCCCTATTCTGGCCTTTCTCCACTTTCTCCTGCATGGTTCAGAATCAATTTTAAGGTTCTCCTATTTGTTTATAAAGCCCTAAATGGGCCCCCCATATTGCAAACCCCATTGAACCCCTTACTCAACCTCCAGGTCCTTCAGGTCGCTGTTCCGCGTTCCAAATTAAAGCTCAGGGGTGACTGCGCCGTTGCTGCCCCTAGACTGTGGAACACCATTCCCCTCACCCTCAGATCTGCCCCCTCCATAGACTCTTTTAAGTCCAGGCTTAAGACTTATTTTTATGTGCTAGCATTTGAAATGTGATATGGCTGACTTTTGGCCTGTGCCTGGGCTGATGTGTTGTTCCAGTGTGTCGTATTGTTTATGTTGCTGTTTACTAGTGATTTTTACTCTCGTCTGTACAGCACTTTGGTAAACGTGGGTTGTTTTTTAATGTGCTTTATAAATAAATTTGTATTGTATTGTATTGTAATAGCAATTAGAGGGAAGCATTTTGAAAAAAACAGGTAAAAACATTTGAAAGACGCATTTGTATGTAATCTAAAACTGTATTGTTTTTTTTCATGCTTTCTACATGGAATCATGAGGTTTCATTGATGAAAGTTGTGCTTTTTGAAGAGAATTGTGTGTAGGGTTTCAAGAAGACCTTTAAAAACCTAATAAAAAACTTATTGTAAGACTACAATAAAAAGGGCTGAAATTGGCCTGCACCTACTGGCTGGTCTCCCTCATGCTCAATCCCAAGGGGATTACATGACTGACTGGTGTTAAGATATTTCAGCTTCCTGCCCTCAGTCTTACTCCCCCTCTGCCAATGTAGCTCCAACACAGGAGGGATCATATATTCTGGGATATGATAAAATTGTTTTAGCAATTAGCATTTTCAAGGGAATTAGATTTTCTTTAGAAATTATAGTTTAATGTTTTCAATATGAAAATAATTGGTTTTGTTATGAAAATGGGGCTGAATGTAGATAATGTGTGAGTAGTGTGAACTGGTATATACAGACGTGATCAAATTTGTTGGTACCCCTCCACAAAAAACAAAGAATGCACAGTATCCTCTGAAATAACTTAAAACTGACAAAACTAATTGGCATATTTAATAGATATCAGACTTTTCTTTTGATTTTGTTTTTCAACAAACTATTGTAAATAATAAAACTATTGAAAATGGCATAGAGAAAAATGATAGCACCCTCAACCTAATATTTTGTTGCACAACCTTTAGAGGCAATCACTGCAATCAAACATTTTCTTTAGCTCTCAATAGGAATTCTTTTAACAGGTAGTTTGGCCCACTGTTCCTAAGCAAACTGCTCCAACTGTCTCAGGTTTGATGAGTCTCCAGACTGCAAGTTTCAGTTCTTTCCAGAGATGTTCGATAGGATTCAGATCAGGACCTATAGACGGCCACTTCAGAACCGTCCAATGTTTTGTTCTTATCCATTCTTGGGTGCTTTTAGCTGTGTGTTTTGGGTCATTGTCCTGTTGGAGGACCTGCGACTTTTTTCGTCTGGTAACATAGAGCTCATGTGACTTGCCAAAAAGCTCCAGTTTTAACTCATCTGTCCAAAGGACATTCACCCAGAAGGATTGTGGCTACTCAATATGCATTTTAGCAAATTTTTTTTTTGCGTTTTTCTTAAAAAAACTTCAAAAGTGGAGTCCTCCTGGGTCTTCTTCCATGGAGGCCACTTTCGCTCAAAAAGCAATGGATGCTGTGATCAGAAACTGATGTACCTTCACCTGGGAGTTAAACTTGTATCTCATTGGAAGTTATCCTTGGTTTTTTTTTTCTGAAGTTCACACTATCCTTTTGTTCAATCTGGGGTTGATTTTCCTCCTGCGGCTGCGCCCAGGGAGGCTGGCTACAGTTCCATAGGCCTTGAACTACTTAATATTTGTTGTCACAGGAACATCAGGCTGCTTGGAAACAGTCTTGTAGCTTTACCTTTACTATGGTTGTCTATTATTTTCTTTCTGATCTCCTCAGACAGCTTTCTCTGGTCCATGTTTAGTATGGTGCACACAAGGATACCAAACGGCACAGTGACTACCTTTCTCCATTTAAATAGGCTGAATGGCTGATTCCAAGATTGGAGATCTTTAGTCCTTTGTAGAAGGTAGAAACAAAAAAAACAAAAAAATACCGTCATTTAAGGTTCGGTGGTTCCAGGTAGCTCGCCATCAAACTGTTTGAAATTTTTTCCAGGGATTATAAAAACTTGTCCTGTATAAAATGAGGTCAGGGGGCTTATTTATAAATGTTGCGTATGCACAAAAGAATGTGTACGCTAGTTTCTAAGCAAACTTTGAGATTTCTAAAAAAAAAAAATGGTGTCCTCCAAACACACGCGTATGCACAACAATTGGAGAAATGAGAAACTGAGACTGTTGGCAGAAGGATGACACTCAAGAAAAGCTTTCAAATTGATAAAATTGTGAAAAATAAATCCAAATATAACCTCTCATGTTTTACATAAGAGTTCCCTGGTGTGCACACAAAAAACATGATTTTGGATAAATAGCCAACAAACTGAGATATCTGTTTTTGCAAAATAACCACTCAAATATATTGCAGTTGAATCGGGAATCATATTTAATTGGATCTGTAATTATTATTATTATTATTATTATTATCTCTTGCATGTTATGAAATTTATTGTCATAAATAATAAGGTGAACAGGGGGACAAATTACATTGAAACTGATGCTGCTGCCTCAGTCTGGCAGATACGAGTGCAAAGTTTCATGTATGTTATTACATGTTCGTAACGCATAACTGTCAATGTGATAATGGCCCTTTCATTGTCAATAACAGTAGTGCAATTACCACAACTGAAAGTGTAACGAAATAACAATAAAATGGGTGGGTATAATAAGGCATGCAATTGCAATGTGTAATGACGCAAAATGTCTGCTTTGCCACTGTTAGAAGATTTGGTGAATGGAAGAATTCGGAGGAGCGAATATTCAGAGACTAGTAAGATTTACTGGCCAATAATGATGAGTGGCTTATGAGCCGGTTCCGATTACCAAGAGCTATTATCTTGGATCTCTGTGCTGTAGTGGGCTCAGGTTTACAGAGAAGCACCCGCAGAGACCAAGCCGTGTCTTTACCACTTCAAGTCCTGACAACCTGGCAACAGGAACTTTTCAAAGGGAATTGGCTGCCAGGTCAGGGATCTCTCAGCCAACCTTAAGCCGCATTATGCCATATTTGGTAGGAGGTATAATTGGATTGACACCCCTCCTCAAAGTTTCCTTACACAGTGGGTGAACAGGCAAATAAAGTGCAATTTGCAGCAATGTCCGGTTTCCCAAATGTAATCGGAGGACAAGGTATGGAAACATAACACTAT
Organism: Hiodon alosoides; assembly: GCA_025775065.1. Lineage (NCBI taxonomy): Eukaryota > Metazoa > Chordata > Actinopteri > Hiodontiformes > Hiodontidae > Hiodon > Hiodon alosoides. The sequence goes on along the minus strand of JAOYSI010000027.1, from coordinate 2,266,281 downwards.
TTATTAAGTAATTATTTCAATGTACAACTTATATCACACAAAACATTTTAATCTCCTTCAATTCCTTGGCAACCTCATTAATAGTGTTGATGGTATCTCTGCATCTGCAGGACCGCATCTATGAGGACATGGCCGCTGGAGGCTTGAGTTGCACGAGGTCCAGTGGAGATGCCGGGCCTAGGCGCACTCAGCTCCTCCTTAGCTCTATCACCATCAACTCCACTGGAACACGCAGCGAGTAAAAACAATAGCAAATGTTAATTATTTGTGTAAATAAATGTTGAAATACAACTTAAATGCATTCGGTTTTGTCTTCAAACGAGGGAATACTAATTACATATCTGGATCATCAGGTAAGTGTTGCATGTCCGTGTCTCACTCCACCTCTGTTACTATACAGCTCAAGAGGGATTCCCCTATAATACTCGCAAGTCGCTCATCAAGGGGGTTGAGCTCCGGTGTCCCCTTTCCCCCGCCTGTGGCACAGAAACTTTGTCGGTGTAAGGGGATGCGCTTTTTGGCTTCCACTTTATTGTCACTCCACTTCTTTTTAAGGTCTAGGATGGTCTGACCTTCTGAGCCAACCGCATTCTCAGCGTTTACCACATGCTGCCCCTCTAATGCCTTTTTGAAATTTGTAGTGGTCACACTGTGTCCACCGAACAATATCATTTTTCATCTTTTAACCTCCCCTACAAGGACTTCAATTTCTCACACGGTGAAATTCCTTTTTTTAGGTTTTCTGTTGGGATTTACTGTCATTGCAGTCATGTAGTCAGTATCGATTTATATTAATTCGGGGTGTTTCAGTGACCATTTTATGGGCAATTATGGGCGTTAATTGGGTGGGAGAAGGTGCTTGTACATGTGCGCTAAATTTTGAGTGGATTGTGATTTTTAAAAGTAAAACCAGCATGGGATCTGCCATTTTATAAATTTATTAAATATTTTTGTGCGTACGCACTTTTTGTGTTTAGTTCGTATGCAACATTTTCAAGTGAATTCTATGCACAGTTTTATAAATGACCCCCCAGAATAAAATACAATGAACACTATGTACAATGGTTAATATATTGCATATTACACATGAGGACAGTATATTAAATAATGTGTTACAACCAGTATTGCTTTTTGTACAATTATAATAAAATGAATTTTCCCCATTTTAACCGTACATATGATTTAGTTATTCAATGCAATGTAACAAAATGGAGCAAAAGCTATGTGCACTGTGAGACACATGTTGACAACCTGCATTGGACATAACTGGACTATAGCTTACATTTACACATTGTAACAAAGCATTATGTAATAACACCTCATTATGTAATAACTTGACAAAATGTAAGAAATTTAAATTTCATTATGTAATAACACCCGCATTTTGTAATACACAGCTTGAATTAAATATGTAATAAATTTCCCCGCATTTTTAAATAAATGATTTCATATTGCGGTGGTTATTACAAAATGTGGGAGTTGCACTTTTTTAAAATGAAAATCTCATCTGGGAATACACATACACAGTGGCAATTAAATGTGCTTTACAAAGATTAAAACATTTATAAGAACAATGATTAAATAAATGGTGGTGAAGATTAAAAAAATGTAAACTTATTTTAAATCTTATTTTTAAGAACTTAAATAACTCAACTAAAAAGCATCCATGAACAGGATGGATTTTAGTCCTGATTCAAAAGTTTTGAGGATTAGGCTAGCTATTAAGATCGATAGGGAGACGGTTTCAGAAATGCGCAGCATAGTGACTAACGGTTGTTTCGCCAAGTTTAGCCTTGGCACTGGGCACTGGGCACTAGCTTTGCGTGGCTATTTAGACTAAGATCAGAGTCAACTATAACGCCGGTCTAATTTAATATTTGGGAAGTTTAATTTAACTTAATTGTTAAAAATACAACGTGTACAGAGGAAGAGATCCATTTTGGTTGGTTATTACATAATGCAACGTATTGTTACATTTTCATCATAAAAAAAGTGCAACTCCCGCATTTTGTAATAACCATGGCAATATGTAATAATTTATTACAAAATGCGGGGAAATTTATTACATATTGCGTTCAAGCTGTGTATTACAAAATGTGGCAAATTATTACAAAATGCGGGTGTTATTATCTAATGAAGAGAACATTTGTTAAATTTTGTTATTACATAATGGTTATGGTTACACACATATTGCAAGATGACTTTTTTTAACCCAAAAGTAATACTGTAACTCAGAACTAATATTCAACACTTTTGACATACGACCCGAATTGACACCAATGCATTTAAATGGCTAAACAACATGAAATGACAAAGCAATGTGACATGCTGCATTGTAGCTGCATTAGCCTAGCATAGCACTCAACATTAAAACACTTTGGCTAACTCACCAAGTATTACTTCAAACAAAAGGCACAACGAAAATCCTTCAGCTCTCAAACTGGCAGCAGCACTGCTCCCAATGTTCATTTAACTCTCTTCCCAACGCTTATATATGCTATATATAACTACAATTTAGCATTTCCTACGTTTCTAGGTCTCGTTGGTTCTCCTTGCTTCGGCTGTTAACAAACTGTGTCTGCCTCTGCTCAGCAAAAAAAAAAAAAAAAAACTCTGCTGTCATCCATCTATCAAGTAGGGATCAAAACATTACAAGCATTGTTTTAATTGGTTCAAATTAGCTATATGCATTTATCTTGGTTTAAATTAGGTTATATTTATTTACATAGATTTTCTAGTGGTCTACACCTCATACAGTCAAATAGCTCGTTCTGCAGTTTTCAAAGTTCCCGTAAACACACTAGCATTCTCAAGGTGCTCTTTCAACACTCCATCAAGGGAAGCAATAAAATCCACCAACCCATGGAATATCCTGGGCTTATCCGAGCTCTCACTCTCATCATGGTCACGCAAAGCCAGCTCAAAGGTTCCACAAAATTTCACACAGTCTAGTGAATTCTAGACAGAATGTGTCGATTTTTTTGTCACCCCTTCATTGTGCCTTCTAATGCCGATCCTGTAGCCTTCGTTGAGCTGTTCAACAATGCTATGCTTCCCAATAAACTTTAACCTCATAGCATTGTCTAGATGGCTGCGGCTACTTTTATGCCGTTTGCATTTTTCAGAAAGATGTTGTTGTGTCAGGTAGGACGCAAAACTCGTGTACTTATAAACCTCGTTGTTTATTAAGTGTCAGAACAAGACACTCACTAACACGTGCGTCTTTTACTATAACCATACCCCTGTGTCCTTAACCAAAACTGTCCCCCTAGGAACCGTTCGCCGATATCCCACAGTTCCCCATTACGTCACCCCTGTAACATCGAACATACAAACTCTAAACATAACAGATGTCTTGTACCCCCGTAAAAAGTATGGTACCCCCGTCGTTGTCCACAATGCTCGGAGCCAGGACTTTGAAATAGCAAACAGGGAAAACAATAAAAGTAATTAGTTACAGCTCATTCAGCTAGTCTACTACGTTTGCCATAACAAGAGCTGGATACACCCCGGGTGTAAATTTGTCCTTGAGCTCTTGACTGCTGCTGAATTTGTAAATCTGGTCAATCTGGTCCAAGCTCCTTTATCTTTTTTTCTTCTTTAGGTGAGCACCTTGTGAAAGGGTTTTCTTTTAAAGATAAAACTGAATTTTCTTTCATTTGGAAGAAATGCTGTCCCAACCTGAAACTTTCCATATTCCATATTCATTGAACTTTTTGAATCAGTACAACACTATAAAGATCATTATTTTATCTCAGGGAATTGCCTGAAAATATCAGCATTAGTCATTTTATGTCTGCTTGTATGTAATTTTTAAAACAATTTAATGAGAGCTACAGTCTTGTATGGGAGATATTTTTAAATCTCTACCTTTTTATTGATGTGAATACAGTATTGTGCAAAAGGTTTAGGCATATGTAAAAACAATATGTAGAGCGAGGTTCTTTCAAAAATAATGAAATGAAAAATTTCTAAATATAAAATATATACTATAAACAGCAGTAAACAGTAAAATAACAAACTGCTTTACCACAGAGGAGGAGACAGTGACAGTAAGACAATGTGTTCCAGAGGACTTCAACCAGTAGGTCTGTCGGTTTTCATCATGTCATGGATTTTGTATGGTAATATTCACTATGTGAGGATTATATTAATCTTATGCAGTGCCTTTTCTTATTAGGTCCACCAAACATGTAGCTAATTGGCAGGAGTTTGAGAGGCAATAGCTGCTCCAGAGTTCATAATGCCGCATCTGAAGGTCGGAAGATTTCTCATCAGTTTAAAAATTAAAATAATACCGTGCTTGGAGACATATTTCATCAGATTTCTGCTATGAGGCTTTGAAGAAGAATGATCAATACAATCCTTTATAATGTCTTTAAAATTATTTAAAGGAAATGAAACTACAAAATAAATTTAGAGATTGTGTGATACGCATACCCTTAAAATGTTGATGTTGTTTACATTTTAGGTAAATATTTTACCATAAATTCAATTGAACTGAAATAGATTTTATGATTGAATTCACTTTTTTGCCGGTGTGTTGGTATGGTGTCCAGAAAATTGTGGGTAAAACTATGGTTGAATACTACTGCATATTAGTTACATTTAGTAATGCTATATACTGAAGAGTTTATAGAACAAACAAACTGAGGTAGAAGTACACTTGGGTTATGAATTGTATTACTAAGTTGAAGAATAGCAGCTGGCTCTCCTCCCTGCAGTTATTTCAGTTTGCTCAGGTGTCGATGTTGGTCACTGTGTACAACAAAAATAATGACCACAACGCACAGAGAGATCCCAAATCGGTCGGTCTTCATTACCATCATAGACAATGAATAATTCCAGTGTTATACTATATATACGTTTTTTTTCATATTTGCGTTATTGGAAGGTTAGGGAATTAGTTATTTTGTATTTACCACAAATCAAATTTTGTAACAAAAATTGTTACTGCTCCCCTTCATGTTATTTTACGTCAGAAAGCTTTTTTTTACTTTCATTGTAAGAACAACTCCTGTTCCATGCTGAGTTGTGTGTAAGCTGTAAACCCTAGTGGTTGAGTTCAGGTAATTTTTTTGCTTAGCTAATGAACGTTTGGGAGAAAGTTCAAAGGAGCCTGAGTTTGCAGGGGTTGCAGTGGGGCTTAAGGGACATAATAAATAAATAAATAAATCAGCAGCAGTTAGTCATTATTATGACTTATTACAGACTGCCTTTTTGGTAGTATACTCTGTTCAACATTTTAATTTTATTAATCCCAGTAAAGGCATTATTATTTTTTATTTTTTTTCCATTTGGAAGGTGGCTCATTGAAATAATGAAAATAGCTTTGTCTGGTTCCTGAACTTACCTGTTTAGAAGCTGGTCTGTAACTGGGACACACTATTTGTCAGAGCCAACAGACCATTTGTGCCACTCACTACAAAGTTATTGATACAGGTGTTAAAGGTCAGGAGTACATCTTATTTTTTACATCTACATGTATTTATTTGTTAAACACGTTAATCCAAAGGGACTAGCAAGGCATTTGCAGCATTCTACAACATCACATAAGCCTAAACTCACATTAAGTTAAGACAATGATTGATTGTGTGTGTTAGTTTCAGTTTGAAGGTACAACACAGTGAATTGTCTTATGGACTAAGTGGTTATTATTTGTCCTTTGGCTGACAGAAATAAAATGTATCATACCTTAATTGATTTTTTTTTTAATATACAAGCAATCAACCATGATTAGAGAGTATGAAAAGGAAAAATTAAGGCTGTCATGAGGTTAATATAAAAATGGAATGATGCAGAATGTAGTGGATTAATACCCTTGTTAATTTATAAACAGTTTGATGTACAATCTTTTTCATTAATCCAATGTAGTACCCCCATCGCCCACTGTTGATCTTGGACCATGGAAACAGCTAGGGACAAGCAGTATCACTATCTCTTGCACACAGGGAAAACTGTAAGTGTTTGTGTCAGCACAATCTTTTGTGGGCTATGCTGTCCCAGGGTCTAAAGTGTTTCTGGGAGTTGTATATGGTGTTAAGAGTCAACAAACAAAATTGATAAGAAAAACAAAGTGCCAACTCTCAGCTGAGGAAAACAGATTTCCTTTCTGTCTAAACCACTTTTCCAAAGGGCTCACTTGTGTTAATTGGAAAGATACAGCAGCCCAGCTGGCTTTGTTGTAAACTCTGCAGGGAAATACAGTGGACACTTGGGTGAGAAAGCATAATGCTATCAGCGGCCTTGCTGCACTCTAGCTCATAGCAAAGGCGGCTGTGGACGTGACCGGAATAGGTCATAAGGTCCAGACAGGTAGTGAGCACGAATGCATTACGGTATTTTATCCAAAGATTAGTGCCCACCATTGAAGGACTTTGGGTAGTCAGAAGCTTGGATTGGTTATGCTTGTTGTCGAAAAACCGACCACAAGTTTGTCACTGGCTTGGTGATTTCAGTGTTAAAACCTCAAAGGGCTTTATCCAATGGCATGGTGAGGATACATTAATAAAACATCACACACTGCCAGCTGGGTTAAATAATTTAGTATAATATATCTTAGAGCCTAAAGAAGTTGCACTTACAGTACCAGTGCTGATAATTTACTTGTTTACACCAGATACATATTTTGCCGCAATTGTGAAACATCATGGTACTGCGGAATCAATATTAGGAACCATGTGCTCCAGGTACTTAAAATATTTTGAGACCTAGAAACCACTATTTTGAAACATAGGTTTGATGCCCTTAGCAAACTAACAGACTTCTTTATGTAGGTTCCCAGAACGTGCAAATCCCTCATGTATGTAGGGACTCAGGCTTATCTGCTCCCGGAGTATGTTCAGATAAGCGGCTATACTTTTTGCAGCTTATTTGATTTATGAACCCCAGCTGATCCCTCACTGGAAATTTCTCAGACACAGCTTCTCTCACACTGACATGTTGGTAACATTGGAATAATGGATGGTTTTGATTTGATAAGAGACTGCTGATACAGTAGAGATAAGAAACTTGAAAGAATTTTTTAAATCAATTTGATTCAGAACCGTTAGGAGAAACAATATTGTATCAATAAGAACTCCACAGCACAAGATAAAGGCTGTGAAAACCATCCCAAACTGTAAAGAATTACGACATAAATGTTCTTTATGTAGACCAGTGCTGTCACTCTGTCTAATAAATAATGATGTGTGACTCTTTTGGACACTGGAAATTATTCCTAATTTCAAATTTTCAGTTTTAACATCATGACACCGATTTCATCCAAACATTCTCAGCCAGAGGGTACTAGATGGCATTTGTGTCTGATATTATTACCTTTCCACAAAATGTGAGCAGACTATTTGAGAAGTTATTATTTTGCGTGATGCAGTCACTGTTACATCGCTGACGAGCAGGGTGTTAATAATGCAGATTGTGATTTTATTGAAGGAATGGATCTAAAGTAATTATGAAACTAAAGCATAGACAAAAGGGCAATTTAGATCACTGCTCAACCAAAAGTGATGTCATAGTGCTGTTATGGGTCGTAATGGTCCCATTACGTACAGTCGTAACTGTAATGGTCGGCACTGTACTTTCTGGCAAAGCGATGTCTACTACAGACTGTAGTTATGTTTTGAAACATACATGACGGACAGCCTTACATAAGTGCCATATTCCGTAACATGCTTATGTTTCTCATTTTTTACTGTGGAAAGTTTTAATGAGTCAATTAATTGAGTCAATTAACTTATTCTATAGAAACACAGATGGCATTGGGATTCAGCTCCATCCAATGTGTTATACCAGACACCAAATAATTTAAAAGAAACAGTTAAATTAAAGTGCTTCCTTTACAACTGTCATTTATTACCTAAACTGAGACTTAATATACTCCAGATAAACCCATATCCCTCTGACGAATTTAATAATTAATTATTATATTTGTAAGACACGGTCTCTGGAGACACGGTAATCAACTATTGACTCATCACACCATGTGAATCCTTCACAATGTGTTTATTTGAAATGCACCTGAAAGGTCTTTGTAAATTTATTTTTTTACAAAGACTAGAAAATACCCATTGTTATTACAGTCAGGTTTAAGACCTGGACACAGGAACTCTTGTGAATGCTGCAAATGACATTCCTCTCCTTTGATCTAAGTTCTAAGTTCCTAGCTCTCCTCGATCTGAGTGGTACATCTCATACAACTGGCCATCAAATATTAATTCACCGACTTGAGTGATTCAGCTAAAAATGTACTACCTGTACCTTTCAGTTAAACCTGTCAGACGGAAGACATTTTTTTGTTTATTTAAGATTTATCTGACCACTGATCTCTAAGTGTTTTCTCTGGGTCTTCCAGTGTCCTCCCAGGGTCCAAAGACCTGCGAGTTTGGTGGCTTGGTGAATGCAAATAACAGATTATCTTACTCTGTGTTTGTCAATTGTGATTAATATAAAACTGAATTTTTATAGTGGCCTCTTGCTGAGAAATTTTGCTTTCAGCTAGCAGTTAAAGCCAATAAAAAAAGTTTCTGCAGTACATAATGTGGGCTGTTATGTACGGTGTATAGAGGAATGCCTGATATTAACAATGGACCTCTAAAAATAAGATTCAGATTCAGATTCAGCTTTATTGTCATTGCTCAAAGTACACAGTAAAGGCAACAAAATATGGTTAGCATCTGACCCAGAAAGTGCAAAATGTAGTGCAACAAAAAGTAGTGCAAAAGTAATTGTGCTATCATTAGTGCAGGTGTTAAGTCACAAAGTGCAGAATGACAATGTTTATATGATAGTATGAATGGATATATAAATTTTACAATATATTACAAACATATTACAAACAGGTCCCTGGTGGACAGACATTGAGAAGTGATATCGGGGCGAGGTGCTTGTGCGGAGGGTTTGAGTTCAGCAGGGTAACAGCTGCGGGAAATAAACTGTTCTGCAGCCTGCTTTTCCTGCCATCCAGGCTTCTGTAACGTCTCCCGGATGGGAGGAGGGCAAATAGTTTGCGGTTGGGGTGGAAGGGATCCCTGATGATGCAGCGCGCCCTCCACAGTAACCGCATCCGCTGGATGTCCTCAATGGAGGGGAGCTGGGTACCGATGATGTACTGGCCAGTTTTCACCAACCGTTGCAGGGCCTTCCGATCCAAGGCGGAGCTACCGTACCACACTGTGATGCAGTTGCTCAGAATGCTCTCAATGGTACAACGGTAACCAGTTAACCAGGATCTGAGGAGGTAAATGTAATTTATTCTGCCCTCTTAGAAAATAGAGTCGCTGCTGTGCCTTCTTGACCCGAGTGGACATGTTGAGAGTCCAAGAGAGATGCCCAGGAATTTAAAGCTGGTCACACGCTTATATAAAAACTTTAAATAAAACTTAAGTTAGATTTTATTGGAAAATTATTAATTAGATCCTTCAGAGTGGGCCTATGTATGGTTCACATTGAGTTCAATTTGTACGAGGATCAATGTCAATTAAAGAACACAAAATAACGCGCATCACCTCTCACTCAATCTATATCAAAGTGGCTATCCTTTTTATAAAACAGTATTGCAGGCTGTAGCACGCCGACGTGCTTGGTTCGGAATAATCGGTAAACACACTTCCGGGTTATCTGGCTTCTTGCCGGCTTTATTTCAATAAACAGCAAATAAACAATAATAACTCTTCAGGGCTCCCCCTCACGGGTTCACCCCAAACACAACAAACTAAAATATCAAACTAAACAAAATACCGATCAAAATTTAATTTAAACAAAGACGAAACGTCGGCATCCACTTCGCCCGAGCCGACTCTTTCTTCTGCCTTGTTCACCTCCTTTTCTTCTGTCGCTCTGACCGCCGTTCTCTCGCCCGGCTCCTCTCCCAACTCCAGCACCTACTGAGGGATCACAGGTCGATAAATGCTGTTTGCAATTAGCATGATCCTCAGCCGGTGCTGATGGGAGTGCCCGGACCTCTCCTGTGCATGTACTCGAGACGGACGCGTGGCACACAGGCTTTGAGTAAATTGTAAATGCCTCTGTCCAGAACATGTATTACACTTATGCTGAGTAGTTTGTATATATGAAGACAATGGTCTCAACCGATTTTCACACAGTGGCCAGTTTATTAGGTACAACCATCTATTACTGGGTCCAACCCCCTTTTTCCTCTAGAACAGCCTGACTTCTTTTGGGCATGGATTCTAAAGAATAAAAAGAATTCTAAAGTGTAGGAAATGTTCCACCGGGATGTTGGTCCATGCAGTTGCTGCAGATTGGACGGTGGCACATTCATTCTGAGAACAGCCCCACTCCATCTTAAAGATGCTCTATTGGATGATGTCTGAGGACTGCACAGGCCACTCAAGTAAATTTATGGTCAAGCCCATTGTGAACGCCAGTCTCATTCCCTTTCTCCAAGCCCCAAGACGAGACTGGTATAGATTGACATAGAATAGATTGAGCCCGGGTCCTTTTTAATTTAGTTTCTTAAACAACTCAAGGTTAAATCCAAATGGATAACATTTGTAAATATTTTCATGCTATGTTTCATACCAAAGCTTTCTTTGTAAAAGCGTTTTCTATGCTTAGATAGCTTAGATTCTAGGTAGATCATGCACAAGCCGTAACCATTGAATGTTTGCTTTAGTTAATGAACCGTGAAATGGCCCCCTTACTTTGAACATTCTGGTGGTTAATGCATGTAACTTACTGTATATAATTTTGGTTTAATTGTTGGAGCTATATTGAGCCAACTACTAAATGTTCTTCCTTTCATTGCCAGGTATGTTGTTTTGCATTGTTTTGTGTGGAGCAAGCACTTCTTTTCATGCAAGTTTATTTTCTACATCAACTGGGTAAAATGGTAAAATACAGTAGCTATTGCACTAGCTAGCTATTTTTATGGTATAGATATTCATTTAATTTATTTGCTTTAAATCTATATGACCCCAAAGGTATTTGTATATAATTAAATGGTTTTATTTCTCCTGTACGTCAATGCATATTGTAGTCAGTCTTGTTCTCCTTCTCCATTCCTAGAGGCGAGACCAGTTTTGAGCAAAATTGTACTAACTGTAAATATTATTCCGTTCAGTGCCAGGTGCAATGAACCTTTGACAGTATTGAACCAGTCCTATAATCTAATCCCTGTGGGGAACTCTGAATAGGATTTACTCATAATTCACAGAGCATTGCAATGTCTTTAATCAGTTTACTGAAAATATATGATCTTACCTGGTAACCCTAAACAGCTGAACTGTTCGGTAAACAATGCCTCTTCCAAAAACTGAGAAAAAAAAAAAACACCAGTTTAATAAACTTCTCCCTTGTAATTAAGACTAACATTATATATTAGAATCTAGGACCTTCTTAGTGCACCAGGGTACACCTGGGTACTACATTTTGGTGCACCTGAGCACAATGCGCAAAAACCACTCAATGGAACTTGAGTGGGGTTACAAATGTGTTCCTCTTGTGGCCCCCATGATTCACCACCACCTTTATGCACTCATTTACAAGGGGATGAGTGGAATATCAGTCCTCAGTACAAGGCTGGCATTACCCTGGGAGGTGACAGTGCTGAGCATCCCTTTTTTTTCCCTATTTAGTATGGATTTAATTTTTATATATCACAGAAAAGAAAAGCACGCACACACATTCCATCAAAATATATCACTGCTTTTCCCCCTATTTTTGGAATAAATTAAAAACTACTATATTAAATTGAGTTGTCGCTATCCATGGTTCCATACCTATATTTATACCCATTTTACGTCTGCACCTTATCTCACAGCTTATTGTCCTATTTAACACACATGCAAAAACCAAATGATTCTTAACCTTCAGTGCAACCTATTCCAGTTAACAGTAAAGCATGCTTTTGTTTTCTCAGGCTTTATATTTCCTCTTGTCAGGCTTGATATTCAGTCATGATGCAATATGAAATAAGGAAGATTCCTTTGATTCCACACTTGCAGGTGAAGAAGCACAGCAAAATTGGACAACTTCTGCTTTTACATTACCTATAGTTTTGGAAACTACTATTGGCACATATCTGGCAACCTGTAATCGATTACTATGTTTAGTTCCTTCATTTCAAGCAATTATCTCTGTGCTGTGGGTTTTAGATTTTGTAATCCATATAAAAGATTTTTCATGACAGCAGTAATTATTTGCTGTACAATGGTGTCAGCCTGTTGGTTGAAGGTTTTTTTTTTTCAAATCAATACCAGTCTGAAATACTCACTAAGCAAAAAATTGAGCCATAGGCTTACAAAGCAAAACATGTTTTTGAAGTTCAATTCATAGGTTTGACTTTGACCCTGATAAAAACATTTTTTTTATATCAAAAGTCAAAATGAATTTCTACCTATTAGTCAAATTTATAATAAATATTAAACACAACATAAATGGTTCTATAAGTATTCACCCCCCTTCAAGTCAGTATTTAGTAGATGCACCGTTGACAGCAATTACAGTCTTGAATATAGGTCTCCATCAACTTGGCACATCTGGACACTGCAATTTTTCCTCATTCTTTTTGCAAAACTGCTCAAGCTCTGTCAGGTTGCGTGGGGATCGTGAGTGCACAGCCTTTTTCAAGTCCATCCACAGATTCTTAATTGGGTTGAGGTCTGGACTCTGTCTCGGCCACTCCAGGACATTAACATTGTGTAGCCTTGGCTGTATGCTTGGGATCATTGTCTGGAATACAAATCTTCTCCCAAGTCTCAGTTCTCTTGCAGACTGCATCAGGTTTTCCTCCAGATTTCCCTGTATTTTGCAGTGTTCATTTTACCCTCTACCTTTGCAACCCGGCCAGGGCCTGATCCAGAGAAGCATCGACACAGCATGATGATACCACCACCAGGCTTCACGGTGGGGATGGTTTATTTTTGGTTATGTGTGGTGTTTGGTTTGCGCCTTTTTGGTCTCATCAGACCATAGAATCTTTTTCCATCTGACTTCTGACAAACTCTAGCAGAGATTTGCTTTGTTTTTTTTTCTTCCATAGTGGCTTTCTCTTTACAACTCTCCTATAAAGCTGTTAGTGATGAAGAACCCGGGCAACAGTTGTTGTATGCACAGTCTTTCCCATCTCAGCCACTGAAGCTTGTAAGTCCGTCAAAGGAGTCTCTTGTTGGCCTCCCTCACTAGTCCCCTTGCACAGTCACTCAGCTTTTGAGGACAGCCTGCTCTAGGCAGATTTACTGCTGTGCCATGCTTTTTCCATTTCTTAATTATTGACTATCACGAGGGATATTCAGGGACTCGGAAATTTATGTTTATGAATAACCTTGTTGCAGATCTGCTTGGAGTGTTCTTTTGTCTTCATGGTGTTGTTTTTCCCAAGATACTGACTCACCAGTAAGTGGACCTTCCAGAGACAGGTGTATTTATAATCACTTTAATCAAATCACTTTGACTGTGCACTGGTGATCTCCATTTAATTAACTGAGCTAATTCTAAAACTAGTTAGCTGCACAGTGATGATTTAGCTGAGTTGCATTGAAGGGGTGAATACTTATGAAACCAATTATTTTGTGTTTAATATTTGTTATAAATTTAGACTAATTGATGTATTTTGACCTTGTATTTTGAGTCTTTTTCTGTTGTTCAGTGTGAAAAAACTCATATGAAGTTCACTATGATTCAATATTTAAAACAAATAAAACATAGAAACATCTAAGGGGGTGAATGCTTTTTATAGGCATTGAACATATAATGTAATGGAATATAAAACAAATGACTTCTGCTTTTAAAATTTTTTATTATTCAAACGCCATTCTTAAAGTGAAGGTTAACTTATTTGTACTTCTCTTTCATTGTTTGTGATACTGAAGTAGGGTTGTCTCACAGAATAATACAAATTAATATTGTGTTGCAGGGATGGGCGTCCCCTCTCCTTCATGCACCCCGACAACACCGCAGGTCACCTGCCTTCACCGGAGGACGCATCAGGACCAGGGACAGCACCAACCAAGGTCCCCGGTCTTTCAGCACCACCTCTCCACACTCAGACGTGGCACCAGGGCCCCTCATCATCCAATTAGGCAGCCAATTAACCTAGGGAGAGGAACACCTGCCAGCCGTTCCTCTAATTGGCTGTCTCCCTACAAGAGGGCCCTGCAGGGCTCAGTAAGGCAGAGTACCCCATGGTATTGACGTGTTCTGACTCTCCCTATCCTTCACTGAGTCTGAGGAAGATGACGCCTGCGGCCGATTGAGGGACCCCAGCGCTCCTTCTCTGCCCTGAACCCCCTGCCGTTTAAATTATTTTTGTTTCTGGCCTAATAAACGCCCTTTCGTTGCCTCACACTCTGGTTGTTGGCCTCGTCTGTGCCTCGCCTCGCGATTATCTTTGCTTCTTATGGTCTAAACCAGTTAAATGATGAATATGTTTCACTTCATATTCACAAAGCCATGCTTGAATCAATGACATTATAGCACATAATTGCAAATTATTTGACCTACTGTGTTGCTAGTTCTCTTTCTTCATTAAATTGGAGACAACATGAAGACAGCGTGAGTGTTTGATGCACTGTATAAGGTGTATATATGTGATGTTGGTATAAATATTGTTTAAGTTTTTTTTTTTTATTCTATAACAGGAAAGGTACACCTAGGTCCTCAAAAACAGATTTTGTTATGCCCAATCCCTTAATTTTTTAAGTAAGAGCATTCATTGGAAATTAAATCTTTAAAAAAGGACTGCTTTATATTTGTTTGGAAGGTGTGGAAGTTTAAAACGAACACGGTAATACCTGCCATACAGAACATACATACATCTTTCCATTTTAATGATGATTTATCAGGGTTCTTGATTACAAATTCCGTAAATTGAGCAGTTAATGTAGAATTCCATCCGCAGATGGACAATACTAGTGGTTATCCTTGTCATCTGATTAATGCACAAATCTATGTGAAATGGTGCAGTTTAAACATCAACTCTTTTGTATTACATAAGTTTTTTTCTGAATGTCAAGTTCTTACTGGCTGCTGTATCTATTAGGACAATCAGTAGGATCAAAGTGACACTCCGGATTCTTAGCCGTTTTGTAATCGATAAAAAACCAATGCGTTCCCAAGCAGCTTGGGGAAAGTAAACTGAATGCAAACTAACTGTAAACAAAAATTCCCTAGAGTTTATTCATCCAAAAACATTGCATAACACAATGTATATTGAATAATTACTTATGCCCCAAACAATTGCACATCAATGTAAATTAGATTTCACAGAGCAAGGTGATATCTCTCATTCATATTCCTCTCATACAAGGGACACATTTTTATCACACCGTAAAGTATATAAATAAAATCTTACAAAAACAAATCTAAAAAAAAAAAAAATCAATGCTATGGAAAAGCTAAGAATAACATCTTTTTTTTAAATTAAGTTTTCCAAACAAAAGGAAAGTAGTGATCAGCTGAAAATAATAATTGGATATTAATTTTATATAATTAATAATTGCTCATCAATGTGATGCATGAAAATAATGTTTTTTATATGCTCTAGAGTACTTATTAAGAGAGTGACTAATTGACTGTACTGTGGCATTTTAGTGACACCTGGTTCCCTCCGTTAAGAAGCTCAAGCTTGGATGAAAATGGAAATTTCAGGCATGACCATGATCCAAAAATACATCCAGACCTTCAAGGGAATGGTTTACCGATCACAAAATAAACAGTAAGCTGTCAAATGGCAATCTCAATACCTATTGGAAATGTGCGTTTTGAGCTCAAACCGAAATGTCGGAAGTACGAGTTAAGCCTGCAAGGACTTACATTTTCATGAAAAAACAAAACAAAACAAGTTAAGTCCCTTTTAGCACTAAAACTCTAATTAAACTTTAAAGTGTTATACAGAAAAATAAAAAAAAACAATAAATAATACTACAAACGTTCCGGTCAGGTAAAAATTTAACCACATCAGAATCACAGCTAGGATTGTAATCTTTGACGAGCAATTATCGTAGCTGCCAGTGCTTGTAAACTTTATTCATTTTCCCGCAAGAACATTATTTTGAGGCCAAGGTTTTTTTTTAGCCTGTGTTTAGAAGTGAGTTCTTAGCCTGTGTTTAGATTCTATTAATGGAACCAAAGCACTGTGTGCATACATATCATGCACAGTGCCCTCAAGAATTATTAGCACCCTACGTAAATATGAAAAAAGGCAGTGAAAAATTGGCATTGTTTTTTATCAGCTTGGTCTTACACTCATAATATGAAATATTAAAGTTAAAATTGCCCAAAGCAAAAATATTTGGGAACTTTAGCAATTCTTAAGTGGTTATTCTTGACTTTCTGTTTCACTGGGATATAAATATGAGGTAGAAAACTATTTAGTAGTTAAAAGGCTATTCTCATTTAGTCATCCATCAACATAGGAAAGGCTAGAGAACACACAAATTACATGGAACAAAACAAGTGGAGCTGTGATGAACCTGTCTGGAAAACGACAAGTTTATTTAGCCTCCACACTCAGATAGTTTGAGTGGCAAAAAATATCAAAGGATCACAGCTGTGCTGTGTTTGAAACAGAAGGCAGTTGCCTCGCTGCCTCGTTGCCATAATAGACAGGTGCCGCAGAAGACATAACTTCAGAGAGAAAGCATCTTCGAAGAACATTGGTTTCGAACAGCCTTTTAGGGCAGCACTTACGGCAATGTGTGATATCAGCACGTTTAGTTCGTTTTCAGTCTAGCCGCACAGATTTATGGGTAATAGGCAGCATCGAGTCAGCATCGATTCTGCCTACAAAACTAGCCGTCACGTGGGCAGTTTGAAGGCATCTTACAAGACAGGAAAAGATCGTTCAATCTGTTTTGAACAGCACTTGATGCCTCGCTATCCTGTTAGACACCTTCTGAGACAGCATTTTTACCCGTTTCGAACACAGCTTTGGAGAATTGCAGAAATGTGTTACTTCTTGAGGTCACCAAGTCTGCAAAACAATTAGATGCCACCTCCATGACAAAAGTCAGGGTAACTGCTCACCTAGTGTTCCAGTAGGGCTTGTCTTCAGTTGATTAGTCTCGCCTTTAAATCGTTAAAAGGCAGTGTTTTTATAATACCACACCTACATCTTTTTTTCTAGATGTAGGCTACAGGAAAAAACATTTTAACTAAACACAAGTTAAGTATACACAGTGCCTGAGAATGCATGTTTATCCCCAGATGAACTTTTTACCCCATCAAGCATAATTTGGTGTAAACAAGAAGCAGTCTAGCATCGCTAGCATAATAGTAAACCTCCAATAGTGACGTAGTACAGCAAATAAAGACATGCAGAGAAGTACTATACTTGCTCACAAATTAACTGAAGCTTAAACTATAACAATAGAAAAATGGCCCAAACGAGGATGGCTATTAGTCTGATTCTGGATCAGAAGGATCAAGTTTTATATTGCTGTTCTTGCCCTCTACTACTCACGATCAATAAATACCCACAGACATATTCAGGACTGGTACATTTCTGGACAATAATCTCCTCGAATGGTCCATTCAAGCTTGAATTACTCCTCTGTGGCCAGAAAATTTTCTAAGGATCAAGAGTTGAGTAGTGACGTAGCTATTAAAACATGTGTACTATGGATGCATGCATTATTTATTACTGTGAGAGCCCACAAGGTGCTCTCCAATTCAAAAATCAAGTACAGTTTTCAGCCATGCCCTGGCCCACCAAAACCTTCAAAAACTCTCTGAACCTTTCCAAACCTGTATATTTTGGTCATCCATATCGTATTCTGATCAGTATACGTATATAGATATAGATATACACATATCCTATGCTTTTATAAAATGTGATTAAACCACCCATTTACAACAGATCAAAGATAATCATCTTTAATCAGAAAGCACCTGAAACATGAAAAGAGGTTATGAATTATTTGTTTAAAATACCCACAGAAGCACTCTAATTTATTTTACATATCTGTTGATGTTCTTCAGTAAGGCAGAAAAAACTAAAATGTATAAAATTCCTGTTACAAATACATAATTTATTTTAAATTAAATAACCAAACGTCTATCATTGGCCTTAAGCTCTCTTTTTCAAACAAGGCTCTGCTCTGACTTATAAAAATAATATTAAGTACTGGCTGTCTAACACCATTAACCTCCAAATAAGAAAACCTTGTTTTTTCGCTAGGTACAGAATGCCTAAAGGGGGCTAGGATTAAAAGTCAAATGTGTAGCCCTGGTGCTTGATATGGTTATACAAAGTGCCCTGAGCTAAAAGGATATTGGTACTGCTTTGTGCTGAATGAAATGTAAGGACTGGAGGGTTCACACACTGTGTGAATGCAGCCAGGTACCACACCCTCAAGCCTGGGGAAAGCTCTGAAGGAGATGATGAACTGCCAAGCTGGGGGAGGGCCATGCCCCCGTAAAAGGACCTTGTGCCAACATTTAGAGGACTCCAAAAAAGGGCCATCAAAGGCTGCATAAGGGAGAAGGGTTTTGGGCTGGAAAGCTGGTGACTGAATGTGTGATTTAAAAGTCCAAAAAATATTTTATTTTGTTAGTTTCCATGAAGGGGTGTTTTGGGTTTCCCCAATGTGGGTGGTTTCTTTCAGGTTTAGTGATTTTTGTTAGAAATGCCAAATAAAAGGCGTATACCCTCCCCCTCTCTGGCTGCTCTCGGACCCCTCACGTACAACTATCAGTCTAATAATCTATCAGTCAGTTTCATGATTTCGTTGTGTAGGAGAACCATTTATCTTACTTATTTGTACATCTTGATATTTTGTGAAGATACAAAGTTCTTCTCATAAGTCTACTGCTTAAACCAGCACTCCATACTAAAGTAGCATTTGCTTAGGTCACCCTCCAACCCAGAGTGGCTTACCTAGCTTAAAGCTTTAAATGTATTTACACAACTCGATTTAGCTGGATTTCATTTGTGGAAATAGTTTTAGAGGTGGATATTTACTGAGTGCCCCAGAACGTCACTCAAGGCCAGTTTTGGCATTTGGATCTGGAGCCTGGTGATTGCATGTCCAGTGCATGACCTATGCCCAGCAGAAGCATTTTAACTTCTCATATGTACACAGCCAGGGTGTTTGCTTTGTAAGCCTGTTCGCTATATGTAATAGCTTTTCTCTGGTGAAGCTTGCAATACTAATCTTAGTATCTGTGAAAAGGCAGCCATGAGTGCTTCATGAGATTGCCCATAAAAGGGTGGGCATTGTTGTTTGATGTATTGATTAGATGTTCTGCCAAGGCTTTTTCTAGCAGCATTAATTATAAGTAGATATTTTCCTGAAACTGTTCAATTTATTTTGACAAATTGAAGATTTGGTCTATTTAGTTTTCTATCAGTGTACGTGTGTACACACACACACATATATGAGAGAGAGATAGATGTAGAAATGTTAGACTGCCATTTAATCAAAAAAAGTGTTGATTCATTATTTTTCATTAGTTGATTAAGCTAGTGATTAATGATTAATCACATTTTAAAATCATGTTTGTTACCTTTTTTACACAGTTTTGGATGTAGCTACAACTTATTACTGATGGTGTTCAATACCCAAGTCAGTGAAATTCATTTAACTTAAATCTCCTGATGAAAACACCGATATGTTATATATTTAGACAGAACGAAAGGGGAAAGAACGACTCGCACATTACGTTCTATAACTGCGGTCAGGGGTATAAAGGGGTATAAAGCCTGTGCTTGCCCGAACCAAAAACCGAAAAGACTGTGGTGTAGTTACTGCAAAAGCTCAATGCACAAAGATGAAAATTGCAGACACAAAAAGAAAGACAATTTTAAACAAGCCACTGATAAAGAGGACAATGACGAACACACATTTGTCTTTAAAGCGAATGACTGCCAGTTCTACAGAGTACAACGAAAGGGACTGATGGTTGACACGGGTAAGACATCGCATATTATTATGGACATTGAAAAATTAAAAAAATTTGACGGCAAATTCCTGCAGGAGAAACACTACATTGAGTTGGCAGACGGAACCAGAGCGAGTGGGGTTGCGCTGAGAAGAGGTGACGCGGAGGTGTGCCTGATTAACAGCGAGGGACATCAGGTGAAGACGGTACTGAGGAGTGCGTTTTACATCCCGTCATGTCCACAGAACTTCTTCTCTGTTAAAGCAGCAACGACAAATGGAGCTTCGATCAACTTTCAACAAAGACAAGACAAACTCATCCACAATAACGGTACTGAGTTTAGCATAGAAGAGTACAATAGACTGTTCTATCTGAATACTGTCAATGAGGACAATGGACATTCAAATCTGGCTCGAAATCCTCGGTCACTGTAATTATGATGATGTTTCCAAATTGCTAGATGTAGGAATGAAAATCAAGGGTACGATTGATAAATCTAACCTAAACAGTGAAATCTGCCACAGGGTAAATTTGTTCAGCACCATACTCACCCCATCAAAATGGGACTGCTGAGAGAAACTGGAGAACCCTGTTTGAAATGGGAAGATGTTTACTCTTAGAGAACAATCTATCAAAGATATTGTGGATCTATGCTGTAATGACTGCTGCAGTAATTTGCAACAGGTGCTACAATGGTAGAATAAGGCCAACCTCATACTGTGCGCTGACAGGGAGAAAACCTGATCTTTCTAAAATGAGGGTATTTGGTTCAATATATTATGCATACAAACACAACAAAAATAAATTAAATGCACGATGTGAAAAAGGAATCTTTGTAGGGTATGACAAAACAGCCCTGCATACCTGGTCTATTATCCAGACACAGGGAAAGTTCTCAAGCACAGGCTTTGAGATTTTTCAGAAAGTGTGTTACCGAACACAGACACAGACTGACTTTTCAATGCTGGAATTATGATTTTCTTGGGAAAAGGTATGCGTCCTCCCAGTCAAAGGAAAATGTGACTGATCGGACCCCAGATAAGACTCATCAACCTCAAACTGAGAGTAGGAATCAGGGTAGTGACCAGACAGAGGGAGATGGTCACAGTACACGTTACCCTAAGAGAAACGTGGGCCAAAGATATGGGCTAAGGCCATGAAGGAGGAAATGGATTCCCTTAAGGAAAATGACACATTTACCATAACTAGGCTACCATAGGGTAAACAGGCAGTGGGGGGTAGATGGGTCCATGCTGTCAAAAATAATGCAGATGAGACTGAAACATACAAGGCCAGATATGTAGCAAAAGGCTATAGCCAAATGAAGGGTGTAGATTACAAAGAAACGTTCTCCCCAACAGCAGATATCACTTCTGTACGAGCATTGATGCAAATGGCAGCACAATATGATCTTGATTTCTACCAGATGGATGTATAAACTGTCTATTTACGTGCTCCAATTGACTGTGAGATTTACATGGAACAGCCAGAAGGATTTGAAGTGAAGTCAGACATTGTTTAAGACTGTCAGGTAGAAATTGGAACAAAATGTACCTCAGTGAGAATGATTGTGTTCAGAATTCAGCTGATCACTGTGTGTGCAGTAAACTAACTGAAAAAGAGAGAGTGATTGTAATAATCTGGGTTGATGATCTGATTTTTGCTGCCTGTAACAATGATTTACTGAATTATGTGAAAAAGATGCTGACGGCAAGATTCCAAATGAAAGATCTGGGAAAACTCAAGGATTCTAGGATTTGATTTTCATCAAAATAAAGGAGTCGTAAAAATGAATCAGAAAAGGTACGCTTCAAAGGTACTAGAGAGATTCAATATGTCAGACTGTAAATCCAGGTCGACACCATGTGACCAAAAGCTAGATTACAACAGTGATGGTGATCCTGTTGATCCTAAAATGTATCGTGAGGCTGTAGGTAGTATGATCTATCTGATAGCATTTACCAGACCTGATCTAAGTTGGGTTGTCAGCAAACTATCTCAATACTTGTCTGAACCAAATGAACAACACTGGTCTACAATTAAACATATGATGAGGTACTTAAAGGGTACAATTGATCATGAACTATGTAACAAGAGTGATGGAAAAGTGATGGAAAACTTAAACTTATAGCATATAGTGATGCTGATTGGGCGTCAGATCTAAATGACAGGTGGAGTACGACAGGATAATATTTCAGTCTTACTCAAAATGGTCCCCTGATTTCCTGGAAGTCAAAGAAACAGCCACAGTTGCTTTATCTACATGCGAAGCAGAATATATGGCCCTGGCTGCAACCACACAGGAAAGCATGTATCTTGTACAGTTGTTGAATGACATGGAAAATGACTGTCTATATGTGCCAGTACAAATATTTGAGGATAACAAAGGTGCCATTGCTCTATCAAAGAACCCAGTGTGTTGTCAAAGATGTAAACAGGTTGATATAAGACATTATTTCATTCAGCACTCAATGATGGCAAAGTGACGATTGAGTATTGTAGAAATGGTGGCTGATGTCATGACTAAACCAGTGACAAAATTTAATTTGGGAAAATTCCAGAGTTTCATGTTTGGAATGTAAATCCAACATAAGAGAAATACAAAACTGTATTCATGTGTTCAGTAGTTATAATGGTATACAGTATTGTATAGTATGCGAGCAAGTGGGGGTGTTTAGCGGTTATTATATTTAGAAATGGTTGCGCCAACATATCGGCTTCATATTTGAATTTACATGTGTATCCTGATGTGTGTAAACGCCCTGAACAAAAAACAGTTTGTAACATTGCATTGTATCTTTTTTTGTCAGATTTGACAACCCTAGTTAATGCTTTTCTCTCTCTCTCTCTCTCTCTCTCTCTCTCTCTCTTTCTTTCTCTTCATGTTTCAATGTTGGCATTTAAATTTGTATATATATATACTAACATGAAGTGTCTTAGTAAGGTGTTGGGACACCATGAGAAGCCAGAACAGTTTTATTCCGCCTTGGCATAGTTTCTACAAGTCTCTGGAAGTCTACTGGAGGGATGGAACATCATTCTACCAAAATATATTCCCTCATTTGGTGTTTTGATGATGGTGGTGGAGAGCACTGTCCAAACTCTCCCATAGATGTTAAATTGGGTAAAGATCTGGAGACTGGGAAGCCCATAGCGTACAATTCAAATCGTTATCACACTCATCAGACCATTCTGTGACCCCTCATACCCTGTGGATGGGGGCATTGCCATCCTGTAAGAGACCACACCCATCAGGATAGAAATGTTTCACTATGAGATTAAGGTGATCACTCAGAGTAACTCTGTAATTATTTGCAGTGTCCCTTCTAAGGGAACAAGTGGACCCAAACTCACTGTAGGTTTTTCTTTTAATTTGTCACCTGTCTATGTTTTTTTGTGTGTGTGTTTTTATATATGTGTATATAACTCTACCTGACATTGAGCCTCTCCCTCTGTAGCAGCTAACGACAGAGGGTAGGTAACTCCTTCTGACAGCTAGCCTCTCCCGCTATAGCAGGTGTTGACAGAGGTGATTCTGATCCCTGTTATTTTTTTTTATTTTTTTTTTACAGAAACCATAAATTCAAGTCTTTCTTGGTGAAAAGCTGTTTGTATTCCTGACTGAAAAAAAAAACCAAAAAAACAAATTAGAGTGTCCCTTAACAGCATAATCCCTCTGAAAGCAGTACGCTCTCAACATGTCATGTCATTATCAAACAAGAGGAGTATATAGTTGATTTAATCTTCCTTAAAGAAACTTAACCAGGCACAGACAACACTGCATGACTGAGGCATCCCCTCCAAATTACATCTTCTCTAATGTAATAAGCCAAGATAATTGTCACGTGCAAAAACCAAAGCAAAAGCAAAAAACAAAACCAAAGCAAAAACAAACCCAAGCACAGCTTCAAATAAGAAACTTATTTATTTATTTATTTATTTATTTATTTATTTATTTATTTCTCTCTAAACCAAAAACATATAAAAAAAAAAAAAAAAAAAAAAAAAGAAAAAAAAAAAATACAAAGCAATAACTCGCCCTAGCTGAGGAGAAGTGCAGGGTTTAAATGGGAAACAGAAAACCAATGGGGAGGTGCTGGGCCAATGGGAAAGGAGGTGATCAAACAAGTGCACATGGGTCTGTGGAATGGTAATTGAATAATTGCTTGACAAGAGCTAGAAGTTGTGACTAGAAACAAAGAGTGAAGGTAAACTGTGACAATAACTTTGCCTGCAAACGTGTTTTACTTGAGAATTGTTCTGCCTTTGAATATATGGCCTTAAATCTGTAGTGTTAGACTCTTATGATTTTTATTATTATTTATGCTCCCACCCCAAGCAAAAGTAATTTCTACTTCCAGATATTTCTCAATTATGTCAAACGTTATAAGCGAATGATTTTGGTTTGAGATTTCAACTGACAAATGATATATCATGTATCCATCCATCCATCCATCCATTTTTCAAAACTGCTTATCCTGGTGAGGGTCATGGGGACACCGGCAGGCATAGGGGACAAAGCCGGGTTACACATAAAACGGGACGCCAGGCCATCGCGGGGGCAATACACACACACACACACACACACACACACACACACACACACACAAAAATTATATTAAATATAAGACAGAATGGCAAATGGAAAAATGGTTGAACATATTGTCCATATAACAGTAACGTAGCCGAGTGAAAAGAACGAGAGACTAGTGAGCTTTTCCATGCTTTCTTGTACTTTTCAGCATGTACTTCGTTCATGGTGGGAAAAGCCCAGTGGACCCATGCAAATGAACTCACAGGGTTAAAAATTATGATGATTAGGATCATTATTTATTTATTTATTTAGTACATTGTCACACTGTTTTTTCAGTCGCCTATTCTGAAAGTGATGAACTTAAACATTCAGTGTCAAATAAAATATGGTCAATATATTTAATCTTCACCCAACAAATATCAGCATCTTCTTGTTTCCAGCATAAATTTTTTTTTCAAATTTTTTTTAGAGAATCACTTCAAGTATGAAACAAACACCTCTGCACTAAGTATTGTATTAGCTACACACAGAATTCATGCAAATCAGTATTAAGGCTTAATTAAATCTGATCCTTAGACTCCACCTTAATTATTCTGATAGTTCTTCAGAATTTATGAAAGGTAACCATTAATGTTTTCTGATGGATATAAAAAGTCATTGAATGATTTTGGAACTTACTGGTTTTCGGACACCATTGAACTGGCTACCAAGTAAAAACCTCAACACAGGATCCTTTAGTTCTGTCACACCTCTTGACATATGTTAAAAATATAGGTTGCAATACTTTTTGATTACAGTAAAACTGTTATTGCAAAGTTGAGGAAGTACTTCACCTGACCAAATCTCATTTCCACTTTCTCACCAGGTTACTTGTATAGATTAATTTGCATCTATATAGTTACTGTAGAGGACTTTGCTGACCCTCATCATCCTCTTGGGTACCACATTTCAATGGGATATCCCTCAATGGTAAAACCTGTATCATCCCCCACGGGGATGGCTTCAGCCCAAAAAAAGCCCTAAAAAGTCGAATATCAGTATATACAATAATCAGAGTTCAGCAAGCATTTAAAAATGTTATACGTTATAAATGTTATAATATTATCTATTACAGCA
Source organism: Hiodon alosoides (assembly GCA_025775065.1). Lineage (NCBI taxonomy): Eukaryota > Metazoa > Chordata > Actinopteri > Hiodontiformes > Hiodontidae > Hiodon > Hiodon alosoides. The sequence continues at coordinate 2,240,792 of JAOYSI010000027.1, read as the reverse complement.
TCTCGGAACAACAGCTGAAGCTGAACATGAAAGATATGCATATCTCTAATCCAATAATGCTTCAGTGACATTGACAGCTTACTATGAGTTTGAACCAAAGTCAATACATAACATTTTTGTCCTTTGCATCTTAGATTTACCAAGTACATCATTTGCTGCAGGATATGGGGGCAAAACATATAAGCCATCAATGTTTTACACAGGCCTGACGTCCCACCTCTTCACAGAGGAAGAAATGAGGTGTGCATGGCTGGAGCCCACTGTCAAATCCCAGAAAATCAGACATGTGTGGAAACAGCACGGCACGGCCGTCGGCACCTGCGTTGAATTTGGTTGATTAATAGCCTTTATTAACGACCAGGTTTCCCTAGTAGGTAGACGGTCTTGGGCGCTGGCAGGAGAACGGAGCTCAAAACACAACCAAAAGGACAAAAGCGGGCGAAATGCGATGGAATAGCCAAAAGCCAAAAGAAACAGTGATGCGAATGCGACAAAAACTCGACTCCAGCAGCTGTGACAGTGCAGTTATTTTCTTACACTGAATTTTTGTTGTTTCTCAGCAATTCCGTGAGGGGGAACCAGAGAGAAAGTGGGCATTGGCCTATTGAACAGCTTGTTGGGAGCTAATTTTTTTAAAGTCACCGTTTAACCCCAGTCCATCTGGAGCATGTTCACCGTCGCTCACTACAATCCCATTAAAAAATCAGCATTTTCAAAGCTTGGCTAATACTGCCAAAGCAGACTTCATTTAAATAGTTTTCTAACTTAAATGACAATTACATTTTCTTTCATTTTGTTCAAGAATGCTTTGAGAATTTGATGTAAAAACTTCACTCCAACATGAAACGGAAATGTCTGGATAAGTATGTTGAATATAAATCATTAAACTTTTTCACCATCTCTTGTTATTTGCAGTTTGTAGGAAGATTATATAGGATGCACCAATAGCGTAATGCTAAAATGTTGGCCCTGTTATTCCTAATTATTCGGAGAACGTTTCTGTTCTGTCATCCAAGCGTTGTCTCGACATTTATGACCATGTCAAAAACAGTCAGCAATTTTCCATTTTCCATTGGGAATGCAGCATTAAAATATTAACTAGAGAACACCATTAACAAACACTGCACATTCTATAGAAAATAACGGGTAAATATTTTTCATTATGTATATAGCAGCTGTAAAAAAATAGAAAGTGTCTTCTGGGAGACTTACAGGTATGAAACTCACAGTCCACTCTCCACACCCCAGTGGACATAATAAAACACTGCAGAGTCTGCGATGTTCTTTTAGGAAGAAGCCAAGGGGAAACTAGTTTTGTATGGCTGGAAAAGCAATGGTTTTCTCAAGAGTAAGTGGGTATGGTATGAAATTCACACTTTTCACTCCCCACACTTCAGTGGATGGTCATAAAAAATTGTGTAATTACCTTTTATTATTATATTAACTCAGACTTCATAATAGGAATCATTAAAATACAGAATAAAAAACAATAATGTATTTGACAAACTTACATAAAAAAACAAACATTTAAGGATCTGAATATATTACCATCAATAACGGAAACAACAATGGGAATTTGTGCCCAGGCCCTTTGAGACCGACCAGCCTGAGAAGCCCTGCCAGTTGATTATGGATAGTCCTCAGCAGTGTAATTCGTACAGCATATAAGAGTGTGGGTTTGTTTAGCCGGGGCCAGCATACCGACATCAATATCTGGGAATACTATAACATACTGAATGAGACGTCACTCCATAACTGACCGTGAGTAGGTAGGATGTGCAGTTAAAGTAATATTATTCCTGTTTTGCATGTAGGTTTCCGATATGTGGTCAATGAGCCACCCTGGTCTATAAGTATTTGGGGGCTTATTTACATGCATTTGACTTCTTGTTTTGTATCCTAAATAAATTTTACTTGTTGTTTTGTATCAAAAATCTGTGATGGTGGCTACTACTTCTCAGTTGGTGATAAAATAAGAGACTATGTGGGTTTTCACTTGCAATCTTCAGATTTGGTCGGGCAATAACTGCCCACTGCTTCAAGTGTGGCGATATGCCTTTTTTAGAGGGTATAAATGGCTTGATTTTGTCATGCGTCGTTTAGTACAGCGTTTTTATTTTGTTTTAAACTTTAAACTTTTTGCAATGGCTTCGATTAAGTTCAGTCTTAAGGCAATGTAAATTACTGATAGTGTGTCGTAAATCAATGCATACCGTTGCATTCCAGTAGAGTTCTGCAGTGCACTGCAGAACAATATCATACTATTGCTGATTTCCATAACGTGAAGACATTTTTGTTGATTTGAACTCTGCTCTCGCCAAATTAAGCAACAACTAAGAAAAGTATAATGTATTCTGATAGATTGTACTAAATGATAACAATAATATATTCCAATCACGCATTTGGATGATACGTTAAAATTAAATCCTGATTCTCTGTGGTCATTATAGATCCTGATTTTAAAATTTCTAAAAAGAGGTCGAGCTGCCACCCAGGTATCCTAGCTAAACCCAAATTCACCAGAATTCTCTATTTTCTTTTACCTCCCTTCATGTAGTTGTGCAGATTTCCTGAAAATTGTAAACAGAATGAGAAGTGTATACAACTACACAATATATAGTAATTAATATGAATTTACAATAATAAATATAATACTTCATAATCATAAAAACAGGATACAAAGTAGGAACTACTAAAGCAAGAAACAACCATATTGTTCTGTGTTAAAATTGTTTAGTATTTTGCCTAAGATGGAGGGTTGTGATTCATGACAGCAATAGATAAATATAGTGTACCTAAAAGCCATCAATAAAAACAAAGTGACAAAGGCGCTGAAAACATTGAAGTGGCTTGATATATTTTGGAGCATCCTTGACGTGGGCATTGTTTTCCGCCCATATGTTTAATTTTAATTTGTTGGGTAAACCATTACAGAAAAGTAACTAAAAAATAAAGAACATTGATTTCATTAAATTAAGCTTTAAAGTCTTGTATTTAAAGTAAATTTTAAGTATTTTATAATCAAAACAACATGGATTTAGAATCCTTTATGCATACATGTTTTTGTTAAAATGTGTTTTGTCTGTTTTAAAGTGTTATTATTTCAAATATTTTGTTGACAGAGGAAGCCATATTAGAGGTCGAAGTGTCCATCACCAGCGTTTTGAGAGGCTGTGTCGTGACATGTTGTGCAAAGAGACTTGCAATTACTATGCCTCCTGGCAGTACGTGCAGGCACTTGACACAGATGATGAACATTACATGTTATGTCCTCACTCGGAGAACACAATTGAAGTACTAGAATCCCAGTTTCACTGCAGGCGATGGTTCCCCTACTTCTTCTACTAGACAAATGAACAGTTCTTTGTTTCATTGTAAGGGACTACTTTATTAACAAATTTGTTACAAAATGTTTAATGTAATAATTAAAACTATGTCAAAAAATGTCTCTTGTTTTTCCTGTGGTCTAAATGCAAAAATAACTTCTGAAGAAAGCAAGAAGACACGAGAGGGCGTGTGTTATTGTGGTTATTGGCACAGTGCGTGACACATGTATTTCACGTCGTATTGCTATATTAAAAACCAAATGTTTTAAAGTAAACTAAAGCATTGTTTCCCATGTTCTTTGTTATTATTCCAGTTTGTTCAATTTTGCAACACTAAAGAAAGATTGATTGTAATGGAGCATAGTGCTTTTTTTCAAGGGTGATTTGGTCCCATGTTATTTTTAATTACTGTTAATACCAGGAAAATTTGTGACCGCTTATTTTGGCACAATGGCTTTCATTTGGTCCGGCCCTAAGTATTACGGGTGCCTCTGCTACGAGGTTTAGAGGCCACAGTAGACTCACAGAAATACTACAATACAAACTAGTTCCTTTGAATTGTAATGTAAGTAATGATATTCTGTGAGATACATATTGCATTTCGTCGTTATGAATGGTTGAATGTATTTCAGACAAGTATGCTGATATTATATTAGACTTCTTTGACGATCAGGGTTCCAGCTATTTTTTTTTTGTTTCTATCCACATTATTTCCTACTAGGTAGGTACAATATAGTTAATTTCACAGACAGACCACTTAGAACTTATATTACCATGAAGCATCACATTTTTCCACACTCACTGGATACGGACAACCACAAAATTCACAAGAATTAGTTTCTGGAATTCAGTATTCCTTTATGATGGTAATGTGAATGGTATATTTATATGGTAAACTTTAAGGAAGATATAGCTACTTTTAAATGTAGGTGGATCAAATCAACCCCCCCACCGGAGCTGAGCTACTGGAGCGATGGCATGTAACAAAGCCTGGGCACAGCAAAACTTAGATATTACAGAATAAGCAAGTTGTTTGTATTCAAGTAAAATGGCATAAAGTGATGCAACCTAATAAAACAACCAAACTGATTTTGTGAAAAAAATTAACAGATTTATTTACAGAGGGAAAAAATGGAAACCAACAAAAAAGCAAAGGACTGTTAGGAGAAGAAAAAAAAACCTTGTGTGGCACGCTGCTAGAATCCACGCCCTCAAGCACTGGGGACACACCCAGGCCTATCCTGATTGACAGGCAAGCTGTTGGGCCACACCCACCCAGGACCTCATTATGCAGTTTGACTAATTACTCCATATGCAGCTGTTTGCAATTGAAAAACATTTAAAAGAACTCCAGCAGAGCTGGTTTGGGGAGGGAAGGGTTTTGTTTAGACTGCTTTATGTTTTGTTACCGGCTTTATCAGTGCTTTGTTATCGATGGGTGTATTTTAGTGTCCTGTTAGATAAAAAAAAAAAAAGAAAACTACATTAAAAATTTTCACCTTAATTATTTTTTTTATTATCTTAAGAACAATGATTTTTTGAAGGGTGTGGGGATATTTTTTTGTTATTGCCCCAAAAAATAATATCTGACAAAGTAACATTGGGCCAAAAGTGGGACAAATGTTAGGATGATTACTGGATCATTTGTTTCCTTAAAAAGAAGGAATTATAGTAGGCATCTACCTCCACCTATTTAGTCAGTTCTACGACAAGTCTACCACACATAATGCTCATTGTATTCATATTTCGTCGAAGCCATGTCCAGTCTATTGGTTATATTACAAAAATACATTAGCTTTATTCTCTTTCTCACAACAGACCTCTAATTGTTTTTTTGAATGGTTGTCTTTTTTGGGACCACCGGGGGGGATTAAAGAAACGATGGAAGAACTGTATACATTTGAATGCATGGCACTTGATATTAGTTTTGAACTGCATACAAATCACACTGCAATTATCACATAAAACTTTTATTGCATGTAAATTGCCTCCTGGTTTACAACACTGTACCTTGGAAAATAAAACATTACCCACTTTTAAGGGAATTATATTAAAACTGTTCACCATTTTTAAGAAATCATCATCCAACAAGGGAGTTTTGATAATGATTCCTCAGTGTAACGCTTAGTGTAATTGCTTAATGTAACGCCAGCCTAGAAGGGCCTTACAGTGATGCATAATTTCGCCTTTCACACGGGCGATATGAATTTTAATTCACTCTGGCCTAAACCCCTGGCACATTACAATAAGTGTTTTACGATAATGTGAAGTTTTTACTTAATTTCCAAGCAAGTGTACCTATTGGCATTGTTGATATTCGCTTCCTTAGGTTAAAACGTCTGGACAATCAAATGCCAAATAAATGATTAACTTAGCCAGTTAAATAATCATGGAACCTAAGTTTATTTTGCTCAAAAGCTCTTGATATTCCTAGAAAATATGATTTTAATAACACAAAAATTTATTGATTGAAAAGTTTTGTCTGAAATATATTTTTGGCATGATGTAATAGGCCTATATAATACTAACTGTTACAGAATTGCATAGAATTTTTTTATTATTCTTCAGATTTGAGGAATATCTGCACAATGGTTGCAATGACATTGAGCTGTAAACTGTG
>JAOYSI010000027.1:2204120-2234746 GCA_025775065.1 Hiodon alosoides | reverse complement strand
CATTGTAGCAAAGTGTCATTTCTTCAGTGTTGTCACATGAAAAGATATACTCAAATATTTACAAAAATGTGAGGGGTTTACTCACTTTTGTGAGATACTGTAAGTTGTCCCTCCAGAGAAAGTGAACAGACACCTGCAAGGGTGGCATCAGAGACTTCTCAGTACCGGATCCCATTGGGGAAAATGAATCGCGAAAGGGCTGACGAGCTTATCGGTAATGACCTATTGATCGAGTACAGTAAAATAAAAGCATGCAAATGTTTTTAGGTTGGACCTAAAATACCTAATTAGGTTGGACCTAGTAGGACCTAGTAGTCAATTAATTGTGTTTTCGGATCCTGTGCAGAACTCCATTATGGGGAAAGTTTGCAGTAAGAGTAAAAAGAAACCTGCATGAAAATAATGTCAGAAAAATATGGAAGGTGGATAAATAAACAGTTAAAAACATGGGAAGAAATGTGGTTTCCCACTAATGGGAGTTTTTGCTTAAATCAGTTTGATGAACTCCGAAAGGCATTGGAGATCAGGAAGGATCGATGAGCTTGGAAAGGCATTGGAGATCAGGAAGGATCTGCCATGCACACAGAGCAAAGCAAGTGATTTAATGGCTGTGGGAAGTTTGCATAGTACCGCAAAGGTTACTGCTGACATAGATAGAGAAGTGGTTTGGTGAAAGAAATTGAGCTGTATAGATGTTGGTTATTCTGATCTAGAGTTTTATGCTCTGTCTGGACTCTTCTATCAGGTAGAGAATGCTGACCCAAATGCTGGGTGAAATGTTGTAATGAAAGCACCGATTGGATAAAAAGGGGGAAAATCTGGGAAACCCCCCTACTGGAGGTTTTTCGACTGCCATGGGCTTGTGAAGCGGAATAGACAGAGGTGGATGTCAAGTCAGCAAATCAAATGTTACATTAATCCTCTGAAAAGCTCTCTATACCGGGGGTCCCTGAAACTTTGTTGGCACGCCGTTAATATGACATAGGATTGATGCGCAACCCCTAGACCTTGTCAAACGCAGTATCCTCAAACAAAAAAATAAAAAATAAGCAGTGGAGGGTATTGCGCCCATATTTAAGTTTATTAGAACCAGGCGTTATAGTGGAGTTCTAAATTGGTCAAATAATGGTAATAATGGCTCTCTCAAACAGCCAAGCTAATGTCTATAGGCATTATTTTATAAAAACATAATTTTTTCGAAACAAGATACATACATTTTTGTCTTAAATAACAGCTGAGTTAACAGCTCAATTGAGCATACACCAAGTTACCAGGATGAAGAACCACAGCTGCAGGAACAAAGGAATCTGTAAAGTATCTTCTAATTCCAATTTCTTCTTCAATAGTCAATTCTCAAAAAAGTATATTATATACATATACAGTACATAGTATATTAAAATGATTATAAACCACCTCATCACTGCATTTCATAAACCATAATTTAAAGGACTAATTATTACTTCAGTCTGGAATTGTCCACAATATTTGATATGAAAACATTTTTTCCATTGAGATATTCTCAATTGACTTATAACATAAATCCTGAACTATAGTCACATGCATTAGCAGCGACAGAAGACTTAAAACCAGTTCTACAGTGCCTCACTGTGGAATATTCTTCACAGTGTGGTAAAATGACAGGATGGAAAAAATGGAAGCATTTACCTCCAACTGGAAGCATTTAGCAGGCCATAAATATTAATGCTGTAGAGCAGTAGAATTCAGCATCCAAGTCCAAATGACCACACGGTGCTACACTTATTGAAGCGGGAAACATATTTTACTTTAAACTACAGCATTTAATAAACTTTCCATCTCTTCATACCATGTTAGGACTGTAGCACTGTTCCAGAGATACAGTACTCAATTGCTGTTGCCCTCATTGCAGAGCATCATATAACATGGGATTTGTACAACAGGTGCATGGAGCGGGCTTCAGAAAAACTTGCAGGAATGTGCTGCCCATCTTCGCATTGAGAACAAGGAAAGTTCCAGGAGCTGTCTGTCACTCCTCAAAACAAAATTAATAAAAGTAGTTGATGAGGCGGTTAATTACACTTAAATTTTAAGTGTTTGGCCAGTATGATCCTTTAAAAATGTATTCATTATTCGTTATTCATTTATTTCCAGTAGAACATTTTTTTTGTTGTACATTAAGGACACTAATTTCAACACAAATTTAGTCACTAACAATCAAAACACACTTTTACTTGTCTCGTGTTGTCAGATATTGATTGAAAAAGAAAAGAATAACCCCTCCACGACACAATCGAAATTGGTTCTTTATCTCCACACTCGTTCAATGGTCATCGAAAAGTAGGAGGAATTATCTTAAACTGTTAGAAAAGTGTACCCGATCCTAATGTTTCGGCTATGAACATGACTGTGAAAAACACTCTTTCTACTGAATACTCAACAGCCCCCTGGAGGTTGAACTGACCAGACTGACCAGATGCTTGTAGTGGATTACCAATTTATCGTTTATTCAAAAAATACAAGCAAACGGACAACTGAAAGTTTAAGACATGAGGTCATGTACCTCATTAACACTAGGTGCCTTCAGTAAGACTTCAATTCCGGTTAAATTCTCTAAATTTATATTTGTATCACTGCATCAAAAAGGTATAAAAGGGTGAATTACTAACTTGCAAAATACATTCGGAAAATAAGGAAAACCTTACAACTCAAAAGAACGCTGTGACACTGGAGTCAGTCTGAGTTGCATCAGTACAATAAACTTGTCTTTGTAAGACTGTAAAACCAACCTACAACCGAATCTCAAAGCAGCCCTACGATGGATTCGTCCCACAGTTTCTCCTCCTCCGTCCGTGTGTCCACTTTATATGTTCTTTCTTTGGTTTTCCTCCTCTCTTTCTTGTGTTTTGGTTTCCCCTTCTCCCCCTTGGGTTTTTCCACTACATGCTCCAGTTTCTCCACATTACCTTCTCCTTCCTTCCCAGGTTTCAACTGCATCTCCTCTGCTGGTTCCTCTCTCCTTCTCTTTGCTCTTTGACCCTCCTCCCTTCTCTCCTCCCCATGCCTCCTACCCTTCCTCCTGTGTATCTTCCTCTTTCCCCTTCTCTCCTCTCCCTCCATTGCCTCATCTTGCTCAAACACCTCTGCCTTTTCTGCCCTCCCTCTATCCCTCCTTCTCCGTCGTCTGCTCTTCTCCTTTCGGTGGTGGTGGTCGCTGCTGCTGCTGCTGCTGCTACTCCTACTGCTGCTGTAGCTGGAGGACCTGGAAAAGATCTCAGGACTCTGAACCTGTGTGCTTGCCCGACCATGGCCATACTCACCTCCATCTTCTGTCCTGTGGGGCCAACCCCCAAAGCTCCTGGACAGAGAGCCAGAAGGGAAAGGTGGAGGAACGGGAAGAGCGGGCAGACCACGGCCCCATGAGGGCACCTCGGGAATCCTGGAGCCAGAGCCAAAGCGATGAATAGGCTGGGGGAATGTAGGGCACCAGGGAGGTGGCGGAAAGAAAGCAAGAGGAGGGCCAAGATTCTTGCCACGCTCTGGGCTTGTGTCCCCATCTGTGGCTGTCCCTTTCGTTGTCTCCTTCTGTTGCTGCTCCTCTTCCAAAGCCTTGCCTACTTGGCTGGTCTTGGGATCCAGTCCCCGGGATTTTTGTACCTGGATGTAGTCAGCCAGCTCATCCTGGAAAGAGTCGTACACTTTCCTCTCTGACTTGCAGATCAGATTTTCGACTTTCATCTCTCTATCAGGTGAGGGAGAGCAATTATAAACATAAAAAAGTTAATTTGACATATAAAAATAAAAGTGAAATAAAATGATTGAAAAATATAAATTAAATATAACCCCACTGCACCACCACTAGAATGAAAACTCTTGATCTTACAATTTAAACCATACACCAACATTCTAACAAACTTGTTCCATATACCTCCATAAAAATAATAGTTATAGACAAATGCATAGAGGAATATAGCTTTATAAACAGTGATTACGGGGTCTAAGGAGAATGGTAGCTATAGCAGCAGTCAGGAAGTTAAATGAATGAAGATTATGAACGGTTAGATTTATTCATTTTACAATATTTTTGTAGGCCTATTCATACGGTTCTGGATTTAGCAAGCTAACCAGTGCGGACCATGGTCCTGTGTTTTGTCCCAGATTGCAACCCCAAAAATACAGAATTTTACATTGTAGTTTTTACAATTCCCAAAACTTATGCTGGAAAATGGTAAATAAGTATTGCTGAATTAGCACGGTGGGCTGTGGTTTTTACTGATAGTATAGCATCCCTTTATCCATTTCTTGTTTCACAACTTTGTTTTTCCCCATATAAACCATTTTGCGTATATATTTACATGCACACAACATGTTGTCCGCGTTGGCGTGTACAGAAAAATCGGAAGTCTTGGAACAATCCATAGTTATCAGAAGAAAAGGCAAAAAATACCAAAAAAACTAAATATTCTTAAATGGTTGTTTTTCTTAGATTTACCTGTTCATCGTAGCCTATTTTATTAAATATAGAATGTCTTTGTTCTACACGCCTTTAGAAATAAACGGTGTTGGCTGTATTATCCTGTTAAAGTAATGCAAACATTACTGTACTAAATATATCTATAGTATAGAAATTATTTGGAGTTGATCTTTCAAATACTTAAGAATGACATATAAGAATACATATTTATCATTGCAAGTATTTTCATAAAATAATATAAAGTATTTACTCAACCAGTAAATTCATATTGAACCCAGCAATATGAATTTACCGTTGTCCAACCGAACTAAACAGATGTTAAAACAGCTTATCAAGGACTCACGCATAGACAGTGCAGCAGGAAGTAATTCAGGACTTGCTGAACTACAGATACTATGGGACATAGCAATTGATCACAAGATGGAGGGTGTTAGTATTGTGGGTCGTGACAGGCAATGTGTAAATGTGGGGAAGCGGCCTCGGGGTAAAAGTTGTTCAATAGAGCTGTTCTGCGGTTACCAAAAATGATACAACCAATGTTTTTGTTATATGCCATGAATATGTTTTCAAGTTTGACTGACAGTGGTTCAAGACAATGAAATACAGCTCTGGAAAAAATTAAGAGACCACTCCAAATTTTTCTTAAATCAGCATCTCTACATGTATGGCAGCCATTCCATTCCAGTGTCTGTTGAATTCCAACACAGGTACACCTCATTCTACTTAATGAGGTACTGCTTAGGTGATCACCTGAACCAAATCTTATTTAACGAGGAAAAGTATAAAAAAAACCACTGCTGTGGTCATCACTATCCTCTTGCAATAGGACCAGCTGAATGACAAAAACAGTGCTAGTAGAACCTCAAAAGTAATTGGAATAAAAAACCTATTGACTAGTTTTGAGTGAGGAAAAGAAGAGTTCAATTCTGGCAGAGGGATACAATGAGCATCAGGTTGCTTCCATCCTTAAAATTTCAGATGGCAGTTCATAAGAACAAGGTCAAGCAGCAGACACTGGAGACAACAAAGCTACAGACCGGTAGAGGGCGAATATGACCCTTCACTGACCAGGTTGACGCCAACTCATTTGAACGTTACTCAAGAACCGTAAGATGACATCAAGTGACCTACCAAAAGAACGGCAAACAGCAACTGGGGTGAAGTGCACGGCATAGTTCGAAACAGGCTCCTAGGGGGCAGGGCTGAAGTTGAACAAAGCTAGAAAAAAGCCCTTCATCAATGAGAAGCAAAGAAGTGCCAGGCTGAGGCTGCAAAAGACCATAAGGATTGGACCGTAAAGGACTGGAGTACGGTCATCTTCTCTGATTGTCCAATTGTCAGCTTTGCCCAACACCTGGTTGTGTAATGGTTACACGGAGACCTGGAGAGGCCTACAATAAATTTGGTGGATCGGTGATGATCTGGGGGTGCTTCAGCAAGGCTGGAATCGGGCAGATTCGTCTTTGTGAAGGACACATGAATCAACCTGCTTCCTTCTGCTCTGACAATGTTCCCCAACTCTGAAGATTGTTTTTTCCAGCAGGACAATGCTCCATGCCAGACCGCCAAGTTAATCAAGGTGTGGATGGAGGACCATCAGATCAAGACCCTGTCATGGCCATCTCCAGACCTGAACCCCATTGAAAACCTGAATGTGATCAAGAGGAAGATGGATGGTCACAAGCCGAACTGCTGGAATTTTTCCGCCAGGAGTGGCATAAAGTAACACAGCAATGTGAAAGACAGGAGAGCATGCCAAGATGCATGAAAGCTGTGATTGAAAATCAGGGTTATTCCAACAAATATTGATTTCTGAACTCTTAAAACATTAGTATTGTGTTGTTTAAAAATGAATATGAACACCTTTGCTTTGCATTATTCGAGGTCTGAAAACACGGCATTTTTTTTTTGTTATTTTGTCATTTTCTGCAAATAAACGCTCTAAATGACTATATTTTTATTTTGAATTTTGGAGAAATGTTTTCAGTAGTTTACAGAATTAAAAAAAGGTTAATTTTACTCAAAAACATACCTATAAACAGTAAAACCAGAGAAACTGATAATTTACCAGTGGTCTCTTCATTTTTTCCAGAGTTGTATATTATTGACCCGGGACTGTGATTTGAACCAATCCGTATAATGCAGATTGGAAATCCTGCTTATGGGGAAACACAGAGAACAGACTGCACTTCTGGTGCAAAAAACAAAAGGGGCAGAGCCGATTTACGTAATCTATGAGGCTTGGTTAAGTGATTCTAGGTCAAACTATTACAAGGTTTTGGTGCCAAGAACCATCCCTGCTGTTGCACCACTACTGGTGATCCAACCCTAGTTAGCTGGGTTCTGCCTTTGGTGGGGCAGGATGGGTTCGGACCACCTTCATGGCCATGTGTCGTTTCCTGCACTCACCCTCTTTGTATGCTGCCATACATTTATATAACTGTATGTGACCACTCACAAAGTTTCTCTTTTCAAATTACTCAACTTGAGATCATACTATAGCCACAAGCAAGCATTAACAATGTGCTATCTCTCTCTTCCAAACTATCATGTGAGGCATCACAGCTGCAGGACTGCATAAACTCCCACCACAGAAACCACTAGATCAGGGGTCGGCAACAGGTACTGTCTGGCACGCGGACACTGAGCGAGAGCGGAACTTCATTGTAATATTGCCGCATGGCAGCTTTCAAGGTGGTTTCCCCATATGATCAATTAATCTGATTAATATATAGCAACGGCAGGGCAAACTACGAACTGTATATTGTACGCATAATGTTTCCTGTTTTGTCCGCTGATGTGCGTCTGTTTCGCTGGCTAATCTCTCGCACTAGCAGCCTGCCTGCATGTCCGTTTAGCGTGTGTGTGTGAATGCGAGTGGATATCCATGGGCCAATGGGTGATGAGTGGGCGGAGTCAGCGTCCAAAAATGGGCATGCTGCGTCCCAATTGAAGGAACTGAATAAAGCAGGGAAGAGAGAGAGAGAGAGAGAGAGACCCTTTGAATAAAACAGCGCAAAACAATTTAATAAATAAAAAAAGCAGTTTTACTGCTTTCGCTGTACCCGGTTGTCTGTCTCTTCATTGACTGCCAAAACCCCCGCATAGCTGGCCGCTACAGTATATTTCTTGCCACTGCGCAGAAAATTAAGATGCACTGAATGTTGTGTGTTGAAGTGGCAGCTCAAGTTATATTCCTTAATACTGAGATACTCTCGTTGCACAACAGACACACAGGTTTAGCGTTTGCAAATGATGGTAAAAAAGTACTTGTCCTTCCAATCATACTTAAAGCTGCGGTTTTCTACATCAACTTTTCGTTTGAGGGTAGAGAGAGACATTTTGCAACCCAATCAGCTAATATTGCTACTAACTGAGCATGCGCTACTCTGTTACAGTAATCACATGGTAATAATCACATGATTTTTGCACAGTGAACTAACTTTCAGTTTCAACAGTTCGTTTTTAAATTGTATAGGTATATAAAAAAGTGAGAAGTTAAAAAATCTCATTTAAAAAACAGAAACAAAAAAAAAAAAAACATTTCTGGGGAGTTTGCAATTGGCCCGCTCTGCAGCAACCAAGGGATCAACTGGCCTGCCATTTAAATTAACTGCCGACCCCTGCACTAGATCCTTAAGACTGGACTCAAGCCATCTTGGGCCCCCACCCCCCTCCTCTGGATTCCATAATGTTTTGGATTTTCCCTCACTCCTCACACGGAGGGCAGCAGAACCTATTTTGGACATTAGATTATTTCATTATTAAAGTTCCTAGTGCCAGTCAGCAGAGGATGGCCCCTCCCCCTTTAAGCTGGGGTCCATATCTTACCACTTCCACGCTTTTTTTGGGGGGGGGGGGGGGGCTTGTAAATAATCTTTGCGATATGAAAACGTGAAAAGCGCTTTATAAAAATAAATCAATTGATTGATTGAAACATGTCAAAGGCTGTGCAAATTTAGCATTTTAAAACGTTTGCTATAGCACAACCAAGAGACCAGTGGGTGCTTTATTCACTGAGAAACGTGGCCCTCTATAACCCTGCCAATTTCCATCAAAATTAATCAATAAGCCTATTGCCATTTTTCTGAAAGTCTTATGGAAGAATATGAAACACTAACCAAAAAATACTTCCGCAGCAGCTTCTGCCTGAACCCCAACAAGCAGGTTATTGTGTGTTTTTAGATATGGAACGTAAAAAGCCTCACTTGAGCTGATGCTGGTTCCCCTGCATGTGAGCTTGGTACATTTCCACTGAGTTCAGCACCGCGTTGCATACTGGACAAATGAAGGTCCCTGCCGCTAAAAGGGAGTGCGCGTAGATGGGAGGAGAGGGAGAGATACAGAAAAAGTGATTAATGGCAGAAAAAAGCTTATGTGGGTTTTCCTAGAATTGCTTGGAAATCAGAATCTTGTTTTAATGACTGGCAATTCTGCTAAGAAGGGTCTCTCTAATGAGGAGCACTGTCTGACCAAGCAGATATAAAAGAGGACCTAGTTCATGGAGTTAAATTAATGGGGGCTGGTTAATCACCAAGCTCAGCACTGGGCTTCCTGTCCTTGCATAGCTGTTGTAGGAGGCGCGCTCTGGCCTGGCTCCTCTGGTGTTTGCGGCCGCTGTAGTGCTGCTTGGCCACCTGGGGGTTGTTGAAGAAGGCAGAGCACAAGCGACAGTGTTTGTTGTGGTCACTCAGGTCCACTGCTTGGAGTGCCAGCAGAGGGAGTTTCTGTGTCTGCACGTCCTTTTCCTTGCCACTGCAGGTGACCCTCAGGTGCTCGGAGGGAGAGTCATCTGAGAGTGAAGAGAGTTTGAGGTATGACATTGAAGGACAAGGACATATGGTGCAGGGATAAACGGACCACCTCTTTCTACTTACCTGTATGCTGAAGTACAGAGAAAGCAGGGGGTAGACCCTGTTTCCTCAGGTTCTTGGCATGGACCTTGCCGTCGTAGTGAGACTTGGCTACCACAGGTGAGCTGAACACCATGTTGCACAACTCACAGAACCTCTCCTTGTCTATTGACCCATCTTTCTGTTGAAACACGCAAACCACTGCTTGTCAATTTTCACCGTCACCTTTTCTGTTAGTTGTCACGTTTTTCAGTCAACCAATCATTCAATTAACATTCCACTAACACATATGCACTTTCATTCATCTTTTGTTTTCATTCACCCTGTACTAACCATAAATCTGCATTTCCCTAAATCAGTGTTAGTCATTGTTTATCAATCATCTGCCCAGCACTCCCCTATATATATACTAGTCTTGTTTTGTCACTCGTTGCCGGGTTGTCTTGTGCTTTGTCTAGTCTTTCTTGCGCATCTTCTCGTTTGCAAAAACAGTTTTGAATTCTTGTCTCAGTCTTAGTTAGTGTTCTGTTTCCAGTCTAGCTTAGTTTTTGTTTTATTTGTCGGTTTGACCAGTGTTTACAAACAACCCCTCTTTGTTTTGTTTGTAATAAGTCCTGCGTTTTCCTCATCTCTGTGTCTGCGTTTGGGTCCATAAAACAACCTGTGTCCGTGATACTGCTGGGTCATTTCAATTGTTCGTATATCGTGGAATACTTCTGGGAAGCAGACGGTGTAAGAAGTACATCTGCTACAAGTCAATAGATAAAATCTTAACAATGAATAAACTTTACAGAGTATGTACACTACCAGTCAAAACACCTCCATTTTCCCAGTTTTTATTGAAAATTAAGCAGTTCAAGTCCAGTGAAAAACTTGAAATGGTACAAAGGTAAGCGGTAAACTGCCAGAGGGTTAAAAAAAAGTTTAGGTAACCAAAAACTGAAAAATAATGTACATTTCAGAGTTGTACAAAAAGGCCTTATTCAGGGAACAAGTTACAGCTGTTCTGCAGCACTGGAAGTAAATTAAGCCTTGAAAGTGTCCCAACTCTTGTTGATTACTTACAAACCCTCTGTCTGTATAAAAGCAGCGTTGGAACAGACTGTGTTACTTCACCCTTTTAAGCATTATTTGGACAGTATTGTACTGCAGGAAGTAGTATATAGCTCTCATAATGGCGAGAAAAAGGCAATTAATAAAGGCAAACAAACCATTTTAACCCTTAAAATTGTAGGTCTTTCCATTAAAGAAATTGCAAAAAAAAGCCAAGGTGTCAGTGAGTACAGTTTCCTACACCATCAAAAGGCACTTAGAAACTAGAGGAAACTCTGACAGGAAGAGGTCTGGCAGACCCAAAGCCACAACAGAATCAGAAGACAAGTTTCTGAGAGTCAACAGCTTGCGTGATAGGCGGCTCACAGGACAACAGCTTCAAGCACAGCTTAACACTGGTCGAAGTAAACAAGTCTCAGTTTCAACTGTGAAGAGAAGACTTCGAGCTGCAGGTTTGAGAGGTCGAGTGGCAGTAAGAGAGCCATTGCTAAGATGGAAAAATAAGAAAAAGAGGCTTGCCTGGGCCATGAAGCACTGCCAGTGGACTATTGAAGACTGGAAGGTCTTATGGACCGACAAATCAAAATTTGAAATCCTCAGTTCATTGCAAAGGTTTTTTGTACGCTGTCGAGTAGGTGAAAGGATGGTTCCTCGGTGTGACACCAACTGTCAAACATGGAGGAGGAAGCGTGATGGTCTGGGGCTCTTTTGCTAGATCCAGAGTTGGCGACTTGCACAGAGTGACTGGCACCCAGAACCAAAACTGCTACCACATCATTTTGCCGTGCCATGCAATACCCTCTGGTATATGCCTAATAGGTCGGGGGTTCATCCTACAGCAAGATAATGATCCAAAACATACCTCCAGGCTATGTCAGAACTACCTTAGAAGAAAAGAACAAGACGGTAGGCTTCAAATCATGGAATGGCCAGCACAGTCTCCAGACTTAAACCCCATCGAGCTGGTTTGGGATGAACTGGACAGAAGGGTGAAAGCAAAGCAACCTACAAGTGCAACACATTTGTGGGAACTGTGTTAAAAACTTTCCGTACAATATTTGATTTCCATTGTAGAAAGAATGCCACGAGTGTGTTTGGCTTTTATATGTGCAAAAGGTGGCTACTTTGATGAGTCAAAAATTTAGATTAAATTTTGTTAAACAAAACGATTCCATGATTTATTTTTTATCTCCAATTGTTTATTTGTTCTATGCTTTAATTTCAGAATACATTGAGATATTAACCTGCGTACATTTCAATAAAAACTGGAAAAATGGAAGTGTTCTTTTGACCGGTAGTGTATTTTCTAATTTAGAGTTATGCCAGTAAGTAATATCGAATGCTTTAACTGTAAATGCTTTTCCCCAAGCGCAGACTGAGCCCTACAATCTGGATCTCACAGGTTTGAATTCAGTTCATGTCATTTGTCAATTGTGACCTGAATACCAGCATAAGGATTACCAGAATATGGCACCGGAGCTGGGGTGGGTGGGAATCGAAAGGGCTTTTTATTGCTAACCATTGACTCTTGTTGCCTTTCAAAGCGCCAGCAGGCTGGCAGTGCCGTTGAGAGGGATGTGCCTCTCATCCAATTAGCATAGCACCTCCCTGTGTAGCTGGATAGTGTAGCATGACAGATGGATTGAAGCCAATTGGATCGGAGGAGAACAATCGTAGCACATGCTCACCCTCTCTGCAGGATTCGCAGCGACATAAGCACAATTGGGAATTCTTTAAAAAAAAAAAATTTTTTTAATTCACATTCTCAAATGTGTTACACTGGTGTGGTGTGGCACAATATTAGAAAGTAAGTACCTGAAATGTGGTTAGTTCACTGCCCACTCTCTCATCATCTCTCTTCGTTTGCAGATACAGTCTCACCTTCTGAGCGTGTCTCTTACCCTAATACCGGAAGGAGGATAATCCAGTCACATATTCTTTGTTTTTTTTCCCTCATTAATTTAATAATACATTCCATTTTAAAGCTATAACATCTTGCCAATACTTTCCGTATAAAAGACTGATCAGGTCTGCCGGCTTATTGGAAAAGGTAAGGAGGGGGGATATACGCACCTCGTAATGAGAGACTCTCTGGGACTCAAACTGCAGCACTGCACCACACACATGACAGAAGTCGTCTGAGAAGAGTCCATTCAATAATTCACGGGAACTCACCCCTCCTAGAAAGGGAGGAAGAGGGTAACAGAGTGGAAAAAAGATTGGAAGGGTTACTAGTCATTTTAAGAAATGAATATTTAAGCGTCTAAGTAAATTCACCTTTCGAGATTGGGTAAGTGGTGCCTGTACAGACTTTTCTGAGGTTCATTAATGCCATGTAGCTGGACATTACTGAGATTCACTAATGCCATGTAGCTGGACTTTACCGAGTTTCACAAATGCAACTATGGCATAAAACTAAAACTAATCAGTTTAGTAAAAAATTTGTTATAATTAGCAAACAAATTATACAAAGAACTGTTAAATACCATTATTTCATTATAATATTATACCACCATTATACCATCTTTCAATTGAAAAATGTATTTTTTAATAGCTTAGATATACCCATCTTCCTAGGTGGAGGCTAGTACACGTTATATACTCTTCATTTAATGCTCAGTGCTCTAGGCAGTCATCATTTATTTGGATTTTACATTAATGTATTGCAGTTTTACTGTTTTTCATGAGCAAGCAATATGCACAATATAAATTCCCCATCTTTTCATTTATCATGAAAATCAAGTAGTTAAAATAACACCATTTTACAATTTCAGTGTAACATTTGAGTAGCACACCTGTCAATTAAAATTGTAACTTCTATATAAACTTTCATTTCTGACTAATGCAATCTACTCTGTATCCTTATCTATAAATAACATACGTACTGAAAATATTGTGTAGATAATTAAACTTGCTGACTTACTAAAGATAATGAATATTCTATCCTTTGAGACAACCCAGGAATTATAGAAAGCCACCCTGTTTGTGGAATTGGACAGACTTATTTAACAAGCGTGCAAAAATTGAATGATCAGCCACACAAACAAAAACTCATTACTTGAGTTGACTAGATTTCTAAAAGTGAGAAAAAATACTACTTTTATCTGTCTAGCTAATGCATGTGTGATAAGAGTTAGAATCCTACACAAAACCAATTTTCCCTCACTGAAGTACGAGAACGAAGCAGGGAGTGATTACAAGTACTGGAATTGTGTGAAGAAAGAGGGGAATTTGTTAAATGTTACGCCTTATGCCATGACTTGTGTTAGTGAAACTAAGGTTCGGATCAAATCAAAAGTTTGGCAGCATGGTAATCGTTACATAGCTATATTTAATAGAATTTTCTTTTTATGAGTAGAATAAAAAAATAATACTTTAAAAACTAATTCTATTAAAACCTATTTCATTAAATGTGATTGTCAACGGGTTGTCAAAGTTTTGATTTGGTCCCAGCCTAAGTTGATTAGTGAAAAATAAAAATAATTAATGTTTTTTTTCTCATAAATTACTTGTTAATTACTTAACTATCTTTAAGACTCCTAACTATAAATCAAGTTGATTTTTGACAGTCAAAATATGAGGGGTAATGTTTTTTTAAATATGAAAATAATATTTAAATGTTATGTAAAAACTTGGATTACAGCAAATAGTTTTCATACTAAATATCTGTGGTGATTCCGTATCTCAAACCATGAAATGCATATACTTAAGGACGTTAGGACTTTTTTTGAAGTATGACTGAACCAATTACAATTGCAGACACCTAGACACATATAAATGTATTTCTATAATTAAACCCAAGTCATATGAACCTGGGAATACATTGAAGGTATTTGGAAATTACTTATTTATTTCTACATAGAATATGCTACATGTGGAACTTACCAGAAAATACTGCAAATGAGCTATAACTGGAGAATTTCCTCCCTCGTTTTTGAGGAGGCAAATCCAAGTGTGCACCATAGAAGTATTAGTAGGTATTCCCTTCTGAAGACTCTGATCAAAATCTATCTTTTCTTTTGTTCAGTAGTGTGTCAGGAGATTTGCTGCTGAAAGTGTTTGTCATAATTGAATAGGGATATTCAGGACCCTCAAGAAAGTGTTTTCAGTGTAAACGTTACCGACCATTTGAGATGAACTCGGCTGTGGATACTTCTCATGCATACAAAATACATAGGGAACATTGGTCGGTGGGGAAAAATACATTCTACAGCTGCAGGATTCCATTAATTACAGCACATGCTCTCAGTGGTCCATTTGCACATGCACCATCAAGAGCAGATAGAATCCGATGAACACATTTTGGAGGTAACTTTAGTACCATTGGCTGTATGTTTTCGTACATCACACACTATATAAATATAAACATAAGAAACCTTGAAGATGGTAATTAATTCCTTATAAAATAAATGTGATTTACAATATAATCAAAATGTAACTTTTTTCCCCACATTTTATTTACGTTGACTGCCTGGGTTGACGTCTTTAATAGATTCAGTATTTGACAAATTGATTCATTCCTCATGATAAATTAAGTTTAAAGACAACTACTCCAAAACTTTGGTAAACCGTTAATAGCCTTTTCTTTTTATGAGTAAAATAATTAACGTACTTACAAAGAAAACACTGGTAAATAAAATTTTATTAATTGCGATTAGCGGGTTATCAAAGTTTTGATTTGGTCCCAGCCTATGTGTTACCTGTAAACAAATCAGGCCAACGTATTTTTTTCCCCTTTTTCATCGGGTAGTTTTGAGATATTAAAACAGCAAGTGAATGTATAATGAATTGCATTATCTACGTTACATACGTACGTTTGTACGAATATAGCTTGAAATAACATTCAAGATATATTCGATCCATATGTTTCTTTTATTTTTAATGTTACAACACAAAATAACTTAATATAAATTAAGAACAGTAGCCCAGATGCGTCATCGGGTTAACCAGCCAGTTATACGTGGATTACATAAATATAGCTCACAAAAATGTCCAATATCATACTGGTACAAAACAATATGTAGCATACTAGCTAACAACAGTATTGGTTTTGTCATATTTTCAGCATTTAAAGGATTTAAGTGGAAAAGACACCCAAACAACCTACGTCTATTGATATGATAAAAGTTAAGTAATTTAGCTAGGTCCTGTGCAGTTCTGTTTCCAAAACTAGATAGCTTCGACTTGTTACATCACTAGGTATGGGGAAACGCCATTTTAAATACAAACAGAAAGTTCGCTAAGCTTTCTGGCGAATATGATATTTATTTATTTATCTTTAAACTACATACGCAGACAGCTAGATTTCTTCGACGGGAATTAATCATTAATCTCCACTAAATCGCTCCTATTAAGTCACTGGCTTTCGCAACCCGGCCGAGCTAACTAGCTACCTACCTAATTTAATGTAAACTGGCTAGCTGGCTAACGTACCGGTGCCTTTATTAGTATGATCGCCACCATCACTATTGGTTTAATTAAGCTTTCACGTCCTTTGGGAACTCACCTTCACTCTGGGAATTAGTGGTGTTATGAGTGTTTTTTACAGTCTCGGCATCTAACACAGAGGCCAACCCTTTAGTAATAATTTTACTTTGACTTATATGCGTCTCCGCAAGCTGCGGAATAGACGCACGGTCAAGCTCCATATTTGTTCCTATCTGAGGCATAACGAAGCAAAGACGCTGCCTTTTGTTTCGGAGTGGTCCTAAATAAGAGAAATAGCTTGGTGAAAACATATCGCCATCTAGCGCCTGGGTGTAGCCCTGGTACTGTTTGTCCATCCACCCATTTTCTCAAACTGGTGATCAAAATCAGTGCAACATTAAATAACCAGGAGAGTATCATATGTTATTTGTTAATTACTTGACGCAGTACTTTTCCTTCTCCGTTACACCACAAAAGTTTCCCTTAAAAATTCTGCTGATTAAGAAACACAAACCAGTTTTGTAAAGATAGAAATAACAAAATTAAATAAGTTGTGACAGCATTTTACATTAATACAGTTATTCAAAGGCTGACCCTGTTTTTAGGACATAAAAAAGAAAAATTATACATGTGTATGTGTGAATTAAAAGCACTATGGAACAAAGAACAGATGCTAACCAACAGGTTCCACTTGTTTCAGGAGAGGGAGAGGCGTATGATGAAGGAGGAAGAGCTCAGTGTTGTCATTTCTTCTTCTCATGGAATTCTCTAGCCAGTGCATCCAGCTGCCATAAGATTGTAACCAATTAATGTACACACATCATATATTGATATATTGATTCAATAACTTATATGATAGCCCTAGAAAGTAGCGATTCTCACACTTACCCAAATGTATTTTAAGATGTTTTTCTGCTGCGGTCTCAGGTAGCTGCATTGGCCCCCTTCACACAGTTTGATCTCTTCTGATACCTGACAGAGAGTCATTTCAAAATTTGAATCAAAATAAATAAAATGAAGAGAAATCTCATCCGTCACTCCTCAATTTGCTCAATTTACACATCTACAAAGATCTCTCTAGATAGAGAGAGCCAGAGAACCTTATGGATGAACTTATCATGATTATTTTACTATGTGCATAAATGCAATTACTCTGTCTCCTTTTATCACACCATGCGGTGTCCTGTGCCTGACAAAGATATTAATTTAAAATGCCAACATCGCACCCCAGAGGTGGTGAATGAGTCCAACTCTCTTTTTCCCCCGGGGTACCAGCCATGGGACCAGTGCTGACAGCAGGAGAGCTGAGCCCCTAGACATAGAAGCAGCCCCACAAGCAGCACCACCCTGCTCCCGTGCACCATCACTGAAGCTGGATGGAGAAGGAGATGGGAAGAAAGGCAGTTACAGGGAGAAGGGAGTTCAACCTGAGAGAGGAGAAGAGACTGCTTAACAGCTGAAATACCAGCCCATCATCCACTCAATCCGAAACTCAGTTCCATGTTGTAAAAATGGGTGAAGTATCGCTATAAAGGAATCTTTTGAAATGTAATATATTGGTATGTATTAATGTATAAAATAAAAAAAAATCATATTAAAACATTTGCTTCCCAGGCATGATCGATTTAGAAATATCGTATAGAATCTGTAAAAATATGCAAGTTTAAAAAAACATATGACTTTATGATTTTAAGTTACCCATGGCCATCTATAATAAGAAGTGTAAAATCAAACTACAAATAAGTTACTTTTACTTAACAAAAATACACATACGCTGTAAGATATTACAAATGCATTACAGTCTTAACCAAAATATAGCTTCTAATAAATCAAAAGTTAATAGAATCTTTAACAAATAAGCACAAATCAACACAGGAATAAAAGCCCCTCTGTAGTTTACTCCAGTCCTCTTACCTTACAAAGTAAGAAATTGAGGAAAAAGTAAGACTGGATCGGTCGGTTTGTCGGTTTGTCTCCGAGGATATATTGAATCTGTTGTTCCTTGATGTTGGACCAGTTGCCTTCAGTTCTGAGCCTTACTGAGTCTCTCTGCTGTTCAACGGTTTCTCAGAGTCACTGACTCTATATCAGTCCTGGGCGGTGTTGTTCTCTCAGTCTCAAAAACCTCCTCTAACCACAATATATGTCCCTGTGCACCCCGCCCCCTGACCCCCTTGTCCTTCATTGCATTACCTGTTGTCAGCGGAATGGTCTGTTTAAACAAGAGTGCGAGTAAGAGCCGGTCAGCCCCAATTACCATCTCCAAACACTTACTCCCAAGAGAGATGCTCCGCCTCCAAGTGACACACAGACTGCCGAACATATATACGTACACATACGCATATAGGAAGTTACGCATGGTCATGTAGATGCATTTTAACTTTTTTAACTTCTGTATAACTACACAAAATAAAAGCCCTCAATAAAACATGGTTTACTTACTTTTCCAATGCATCCAACTATTGGTCATATGGAGCTATCGACAAAGTACCAAAGTAAGACAGACAAAAGTACAGAAAAGTATGGTTAGACATTAACTTTTGGTATTTCATACATGGAAAAACCAGAGGGCCAAACATATAAAAGGGGGGATAAAATCCAATGTAGTCAGGTATAGCTCTTCCCTTTTCCCACAAATGGTCAATTAAAATTTTCAGATGTAGTCAATGAGGAGGCCAGAGAGTATGAATAATGTCAGTATTATGCTCCTCAAACCATTGGATGAGTACAATGCCATGCATAAGTTTTCACCCCCCTTTGATGTTTCCACATTTTGTAGTGTTACAACTTGGAATTCAATTGGATTTTATTGGGATTTTTACAATTTCTTTTACACAACATATCTAATACTTACAAAATTGTTTTTATTGTGACACAAAAGTTAATTGAAAGGAAAAAACAGACATTTGTTGGTTACATAAGTATTCACCACTCGTTGCTATGAAACCCCTAAATAAGCTCTGTTTTAGTCTGCAATCCACCAGAGACTGGAGCAGAGGTTCACCTTTCTGCAGGATTATGACCCTAAATGCACAGCCAAAGCAACCCTGGAGTGATTTAAAACCAAGATCCTGAATGTCATGGAATGGCCCACTCAAAGTGCAAAACCTCAATCCGATTGAAAATCTGTGGAATGACTTCAATTGCTGTTCACCAACACTCACCATCAAACCTGACAGAGCTTGTGAAATTTTAGAGAGAAGAATGGTCAAAAATTGCAGGATCCAGATGTGCAAAGCTTGTAGGGACTTACCCCAAAAGACTCCCAGCTGTAATTGCAGCCAAAGGTGGTTCTACAAAGTATTGACTCAGGGGTGAATCCTTATGTAACTAACAAATGTCTGTTTTTTCCTTATAATTAACTTTAAATCTTTAGGTTGGCGCCACAATTGCCCATTTGTCAAGAACGTTGTGAAGGATGACTGACTTACATCTTATTTTTCCACTCTCTGGTAGCCCCCCTGTATTCAGCTCTTATTAAGACTAGAAAGTCTTGGAAGGCTTTAAAGGCATAAGGTGGAATGTAGTCATAATTGAAAAACAATGACAAATTAAATACTGGTATTTATAAAATGTTTATTTAAAACGTTAAGTAAGTTTGTGTCTTCCCAATAGTCTGACAATAGTCATATTTGTTCTATTTTCTTAACTTCTATTACTTCACCACTATTTTTAGAATGTCAAGCATTTGTCAAGTGCTTCACTCAACACCATGCTATTATGTCTAATCATTGTGCAGGATATTTGTTTATAAATAATAAATTGACTTTAAAAGGACAATCAAAACCCTTTCATTATGGTATAACTTCAGGATGACTAACAGCAGACACATCAGCCAATTAGATTCCCATTTGGCCTTCTCTCTCCTTTTAAAAGGGGCTGGAGCTGAGTCACCTGCCCTCCATTACAGGGGAGTCAGCTCTAGGACACTGAAAGGTGTCCAAGCAAACACCAAGGGGTCTGCCATCACTTTTAATAACAGCCTGACAACAGCCTATCCCTGAGGTCAGGAGAAGGAGAGGATGAGACGTGGAGAAAAACAGGGGGAGACATGGCCCAGAATTCCGATCAAGTTCCTGTCGCTGACTGTTTAACAACGTGCAAGGTATTTGTTGACTCTGTAAATCTGTCCGCCTGACACGATGACACTGAGGTGGCAGGACCTGAGGGAGGTGGAAAGAATGGTGACAATCTGTTTATGCAACGCTCTTCTCAAGGTGATAAGGGTAGGGGTCTGAGCCCATCACTGAAATTTGGCTGTTCTGTCTAAACCGTTAAACAGCAGGGTCTGCTGGTTTTTGGGCCGGCTTTCTTAACATTGGATTCACAGGCAGTTTCAAATCCAAAGACTACAACTAAAATCAATCAAGGGGCTGCTGGAAAATTGGCATACCCTGCTCCCTGGGAAGACCAGGCCTTGACAACCAATCTGGCCTAATCCCAGGACTCTCTAGCTCAACCCGGCCATTTTAACTGCCTCTAATGTGAAAGCGATAGTGTCAAGGACTGAAAGATTATAAAATGCGTTCTGCCTCTTTTTTTCTTCAGACACCAGCTGAGTACTCCTAGTATCTCTCTAAGAAGAAAGTACTGACTGGACGAGCCCAGTAACAAGTTGCAACAGTGTTGCAAGCTGGTGTCAGGCTCTTGGATACAACAAGGCGCTGTTATGAGGAGCACCCGTTACGCCGGGCCATACATTTGGGCCAGCTACGGAGGAATTTCTTATACTCTCAAAGGAGGTGAGGGAGTCCTCAAAGGAATCTGCTGACCTTTCCCAGGGACCGCAGGTGGCTCTCTTCTCAACAACACCAAATAGAGACCCAATCAGATGGTAAGACTCATTATGGGCAGATTCAGGATTGCCCAGATAGATCTTTGATCTTCGATTCTTTGCCTCCTATGAGACTCCCCTCTCTGGTTCTGCCCTCTCTGGTTCTACATAAAAAGAGCTGCAGGGTCTAGATCTAGGCCTAGATGCATTAGCACATAGATGACCGACGAACCAGCGATACCAGCTCCCGCCAATGGTATTGCTTGGAGAAGTCTGGAGAAGATCAGGCAGGAATGGGCAAGTGTTCTGCTAGTAGCACCACACTGGCCCTCCTTGGGAATTGCCCAGTCACTGAGACCTTCTCAGTCAGACGAGGGACACCCTGTTGCCACACAACACGTCCAGCTTACAGCTGTGGGTTTAGTCTCTAAGCAGCTCTAATTGGGCCATCTAGGGCTCTCTAAAATTATGATTGACACCCTACAGATTTCTAGGGCAGCCTCAGCTCATTCTCAATACGATACACCTTCAATGTTGAAGGTGTCTAGCAGCTATCTCCACTTGAAGATAGTAAAGATAGAATCCGTTTCTCTAGGAGCTGATTTTCTGGTGTGCCAATTTCAGAAAGGTGCTCAGAGGCAGAGGCCATTAGGAGGAACATTGTTCCCCAATGGAGATTAAATGTCATGCTTCAAGCCTTGACAATTTGAGACCAAGCAGAGAAAAAAATAATTCTATCCCTTCAAAATCCCTTTTTGTTGGTAATCATTTACACAAGGCATGTAAGCGAGTTGTAGACATTGTCTGTGTCCAGTGCTTGCTTTCTCTTTGCACATGGCAGGGAGAAAGTTGCCTAACCCGAGAGGGCAAGCCACTTCTGGGGCAATATTCTAGATCACAGACATATGCACCACAGCAGACTGGGTGACACCTCACATGTTCGCTTGTTTTTATTGGCTGAATGTCATATGAAATCATAAAGGAAAATAACCCAATAGTGATTGTTAATATTTCTATTTCAGGGAACCACACACTAGCTAAACCACAAGAAAGTGATGAAGCAGGACTGTATGAAAGCAGGAAACATAGACATGACTGACAATGACTACTGAGGAATCCAATTAAATAAGATGATCCCCTACTTTATCCATGTTAACAGCACTTAATTACACTGCCCAATTCTCTCTTCAATTTATAAAATTCTCTTGTGGTCAATGGCTATAAAGCAATGCACATATCCTAACCACATCAAGAGTAATACCAGGAACTCTCGTAAGCCCAGATCCAAAAGGTCATTACTGGAATAGCTAATTAAGAGGGGATGAAAAGATTCTTTTCATATTGATTTATTGACATGTAAGGGTGTTAGGTGTTGAAGGTGGGGGTGGTTCTGGCCATCTTCTCGGAAATACATAATTATGCGAAGAAGCAGAAATGGTCTAAAAAACAACAACATAGTGTGTCATTGATTCTCGTGGTGAACGCATGCTGTTCAGAACCCTAACCCAATGTTTCTTTAAATCACAAAGTCTGCAAAGGGCATGTGGAGCATTATTTAAACAAAAGCCTATCATTCAAAATAACCCTGAGATTATTAATACAAATTTTATATACACGGTTCTCTGATCACTACTTTTACCTGGATATTAAACATGCACACTCACAAACGGGTGAAAAGGAAAAAACCTGAAAAAATTAGTAGAGGAACATAACATAAAATGCAAAGGCTTCTAAAAAGGTTGACCTTGATTTTGGATCAAGATGGCAAGAGGAAAAGATTTAAGTGACTTTGAAAGAGGGTCATTATTGTGGCATGGACGGCACACAATAATAGTCACAAAGACTCAACTGAACTATTTAGAACTGGCTAGTGTTTCAATAGGAACAGTGATTAAAGTGACATCTGCATTTGGATCTATGGGAAAGACATCAGTAAAGAGTCTGAGATTGTGGTCGAAAGCGAAAGTTAGATGACCGTGATGCTCATGCATTAGTACAATATGCATTACTAGGACTATGATATGAGAAACTCTTTCCCAGGTGACTGAGAATGTCAATGCAGGACATGAACAGACTGTCAGTAAGAACTGTCACTAGAGAACTACACAGAGCAGGATTTTATAGTAGTGTTGCAGTGGATAAACCCCTCATTACAAAGATAAATCCACATTTGAGAGTTCAGTGGTGATCTCTTCCAGGATCCACAGGGGGGGGGGGGGGTCAATGAATAGTTCGATGAGTGTGAAAATATTGTGAATCGTATGCTATGGCCTTCGCAGTCACCAGATCTCAACCCAACTGAACAGCTATGGGAGAGTTTGGACAGCCCTCTCCAAACACTAAATGAGGGAATACATTTTGGAAGAATGGTGTTCCATCCCTCCAGTAGAGTTCCAGAGACTTGTAGAATCAATGCCAAGATGCATTGAAGCAGTTCCAGCAGCTTGTGGTGTCCCAAAACCTTCCTGAGACACATCACGTTGGTTTTTCCTTTAATTTGGTCTGTGCACAGACACACACACGCTCAAGTTGATTAATAACAAACTGGAAAATAAATAAAAAAAGTTTTGCTTAAGGCAATATTAAAAATACTAAGTCAAAAACAAAATCAAAACAAGAAAAAAAAAAACTTTCATACAGGTCAAAATGGTCCCAGTAAATGTTTTAATATACAATTTTCTTTTTTAAAATGAAAAATAAAAGGCAGGATGGCTGTGGCCAAGAATGAAAATATAAATAATCCTACAGTATGTGCAGACAGGTGTGGGGAGGCTAATGCCTCATGTTTTTAAGACAGCCCTCTTTTACTTACCGTATCTTGCTGTAGCCTGATAACACTGCTTTGAAACAGCTATCCGAATAGTAAAGGGCTGCCCAAATGGGATTGGCTGTAGTAGAAATGGAATACAGTGAACAACAGATACAGATGTAAACGAAATCAACAATGAAATAAAACTGGTTCAAAGCTAAGAAAGGACAAGGAAATGAATGGAATGAAACAAAACTAATTAAACACAACAAAAAATACAGAACTGAAATGAAGTGAAATGCATATAACATGGAAACAGAAATTAAGGAACATTGGCTCATTTAAAAAATGATGTTGGTACTGCTAATGACGAAACAAGAAATGCAGCAATTATTTTTAGAGGTTTATAGAGGAGCACTATATTAACTTTGAAAATACAAAAGAAACACAGACCGCAAAGATGAAATGATGAACAAGAGTATGACATCAAGAAAGACACTGAGATCATTGCATATTGCAAACACATTTTAACCTGAAGAAGGATCCAAATATACCCTGGAGCTTCAATTTATTAACTGGCGAAATTGTGTGTGCAGCGGGCATGAATGGCACAGGAATACTGTTGGCAGAGAGCTGATGATTGACACCAGAGTAGGCGTGGTGGTTAGTTCTACCACCACACACACACACACACACACACACACACACACACACACACACACACACACACACAATATGGAATGGCGGTCGTTGATTACAACAAGCCTTCTCACTCACACAGCAAAGCAGAGCTAAAACACATTTAAAGACACATATTAATGAACACATCCAAAATAAAATGTATGAGCACTTGCGATATTTCTTTAAGACCGTTTGTCTTGAATGAGAAGGCAGATGTGTATAGCAAATCGATGTGTTGAACGATTTAATGACTTGTCAGGTTCACAGTTTGAAGTAAACACTGTCCAATCACTGAGAACCTCGTACAGCACACCATGACAAGTGAATACTGTATATACACAGAGGTTTTTCTGGTATTAAATTTTTTTTTTATCTGAGCATAGACCAACTGTGATTTCTCAGGATCAACAGTCACCTATTCTACAGCTAAACCCACAGGTATCTATCAAGTGTTTTTCAGCTGTACCCATTTCTGACAGCTAACTTGATAAGATCTGGAGTAATTAATTTTTTATTTTCCACTGGCACAATTACTAGATTACAGTCAGAAAGTAATATTGATTTGGCTAAAAGGGAGGGGGGATAATCCTAAAATTATTTTAGAATGACAACCACATACCCTGCTCTGGCCTTGTTAACTACAATCACAGGATCAAACAAATGTCGAAGACGCGAAAGGCCAAAAGTCCACCGCCATGACTCTGATTATAGTTACAAGGCTCAGCTCCTATTTTTGGACACTCAAGCCCACCTGCGTACCATGTTGCACCAAATGTACATATGCATCTAAGAAAATAACAAAAACCAAAAAAAAGCTATAATAAAAAAAAATATATACATTTTTTTTTAAAGTAAAATATTATATTTGTATATTATTATTGCAGCAGTAATGAACATTAATTTTTTTTAAAACAAAAAAACTGCCAATGGTGATATCATACTGTGCTGCTGCATAACATGGGCTGGCCCAGCCTCCTACATTAAGTGCCCTTATTACCTCATCACACACACTAACTTCCCACTTGGAAACCTTCAACCCTTCATCAGTGACACAAAATAACAACACCTATCCTCCATTCATGTGTTTAAGAAATGAGGAGAGAAAGATTGTACCTCACTGAAAACTCACATCAGGATGGGGGATTTCTGATTGGTGCAATAAGCACCGTTTCCAGTTATTTATTTGGCCATCTACCTGCTATACTCTCTTTTTACGCTATACTTTTTCTTAATTATTTGCTCCAGGAAATTCACAACCACACCATTTTCCCTGCTCACTTTAAATAAATAATAATTAGGTCTTTCCGAACACTTAAATCTTTTTGAGTATTTCAGTGTTCTTCTTGGTATCGGTCTTTGTGTCACCATTTGTCAGCACACGTGTACACATATCTATTAGAAGCTGTAAAACTACTGGCTGTTACATTTGACAGATATACTAATGACAGGCAATACATTTTGTGACTCACCAAAATGCAATGAAAGTCTGGGTTAGTCACAGCTGGATGAAGCCTACAGTGAAATGTGACTTACACTTGCATATCAGAAGAGTTGTAATTAGCTACCACGTGGAATGCAGGGCACATGCGCCGCAGTGCATTTGGACTGTGCACACATAATAGCAGTCAATAATGGTTGAGCGGTCAATAATTTAAGTTTCGGCCAATAAAATTAAATGAAAAATGCCACAAGGAAAACCCCCACAACCGTTTCTCCATTGCAACTTCTGAACACTAGCATCGCCTAAAATGTTTATGTGCATTCATTTCTTCATTCATTCATATATATGCACGCATTCACACCAACAATATAATACATAATAAACTTTACTTAGAACTGTATCTAAAAAGGATAGCATATGTACACAGGGAAAAAGTCAAAAAGGGGCTGTATTAACAACATCAATATTACAAAATGTTCATGAAGGCATCTCTGATATTATCCTCGGCCCACTCCTTTGCACTTGGCTCTCTCTGACGCACTTGTCCCCTTTCCCACGGTCTGAGTCCTCCCGTCTGTCCGTCTGTCCCTCCCTCCCCAGCCGAGCAGCGTTTGTGGTGTGGGTGTGCGTGCACCGGTCCCATTCCCTACTTGAAGTTGGCGTAGTCAGAGAAGGCGTCGATGTACTCCTGGACCACTTTGTAACAGAATTCGTACTGCTCCTGCAGAACCAATGACAGAGACAGACAGTGAGAGGCTTGAAAGGTAAAGAATCAAAGAGGAACTACTTTAGAAGGAACTGTAGCATTAGAAGAAACGCTGAGTAATAAAATGTTTCAAACGAAAAGTTTAATGGTTTAATCATTATGAATTTATAATGCACTGAGTGTGTTGCTGGTGTTTCACCTATAAACACTGTAGGCACAGACTTTTACATCTCTTCAGGTAACTTTTCTGTCAAGTCAATGGCTAATCAGTATAGGATCCCTGTTCACTGCTTGAATAACCATTTGGGCTGAATAATAATATAAAAAAAGCCACTATGATCACTTTTCTTTACACCACCTTGCTATTATTAGTTTGCAAACACCCAACCTTTTTTTTAAACACCTATATACAAATTTGATAACCTCATTGCATAATTAACAAGCCACTACTGGCGCAGTCTCTACAGGTACAAGCACTCCTGTCTCACCAGCGTCTGCACCATGTGGGGCCTCTGCAATCGCAGGCTCTTGACGGTCTGGAACACGTCAAGGATACCCTCCGCCTTCACCCGCTCCAGCACAGTGCTCAGGGCACAGAAGGTTCCAGTCCGTCCGGCCCCTGCACTAGGGACCACACAGGCAGAAGAGGGAAGGATTTTGCACCGTTAGTGCTGTAACATGCAGAACAGTGGTGTAAGGGCTATTTTATGGTGTTTAAGTCATAACCTGTAGCTGTAAAAATGCTTTTCGGCTTAATTGAAATACAGTGATAGCCCTAGTAACCAGTCTGGCTCACTGCGGCTAATCCTGCTTTAACTCTCCGATCAAATTGTTCTGCATTGTGTTCTCGCACTCTCCTCCACGACACTGGACACCTTCAGCTGATGCCGATTTATTGGTCTGTACATGTAGATTTTAAACAACGCAATCTGTGATCTTCATCCTCTCACTCGGTCAAGAATGTGACTACATAACCTAGACTGCAACCCACAGAGGGAAAGGGAAGCTGACTAATAAACTTCAATCTTATATGTAGCTAACTAGCAACCTGCTTTGCCTTTTGAAAATTATTCCCAGCAAAAACTGACATCACAACCCTCTACAATGTGAGTAAATCACTCGCATATGCGACCAAATTTCACACTAGGCGACTAAAAAATGTTTTTAATTAGCCAATGGATAGTAAATTGTCCATTTTCACTCGCCTGTGATTGAGTTAGAGGCAAATAATAATGTAAGTAAAATATTTAACAATTAACATAATATAAAAAGTATAACACTTGCTGTACAACGTGCCTTTTACAGCACTCGTCACGCATGCAAACACCTGTGTATTTGTCTGCTTTTACAAAGATGGATTCAAAAAAACAAATTCCAGTCTGAGCAGAAAACGCTTGGTAATTTTTTTTTGTTTTCAAGCGCAACAAAGTCCAGTTCCGTGCAGACAGAAGACGGTGAATGTGCCCGCAAACCCCAGCTAAGCACCTCAAATGCGGCGGAAAAAATTGTGCATTTGAATCAAAAAGTGTCATGGAAAAGCAAAAGTCCCAGACACATTGGCTGTCGGACATTGATTGGCTTTTGTATGATGAGGAGGAAGACGTGACTATATGCAGGTACTGCAGTAGAAAACCTAGCTTAGCTGGTAAAACGGACTTTGTATTAGGGTCGCGCAGTTGCAAACGTGAAAATCTCATAGCGCACTCAAACAGCAAACGACATTCAGCTTCTCGTGATAGTGTGATGGCTTTAAGCAAACACCCTGAGGAATCTGTGATCGCAAATGCGTTTAAAACTCAAAAAAAAAGAATGACAGCGCAGAGAGATGTGAGGTTTCTGTGAAAATGAATACAGCATTTTATATAGCAAAGGAGGAATTTAGTTTCACTCAGATGAAGCCACTAATTCTGATGCAGAAAAAAAAATGGCCTGGACATTTCCTCAACGTATGATAACGATGTCCGTTGCGCTGAACTCATTTCAAACATTTCCGCAGATTTACAGGATATGGAGGCAAACAAAGAGTCCAGCTACATATCAGTCATGATTGATGGTGCAACAGATTCTTCTGTGACAGAAAATTAGGTAAAATATGTCAGGTATTTACATAATGGGTTGCCAGTAAATCATCTCGTCACTGTCACAAAGCTGTCACATGCTCATGCTGATGGTGTGACAGACTGCATTCAATCATAAATGTCAAAATTTGGATGAGCAAAAGCTTGTTGGATTTTGTGCTGATGGTGCAAATGTGAACACAGGCCAAACAGCTGGTGATGTTGAAAAACAGAGTGGACAATCCAAAACTGAGACATTGCTCATACACTGTATGGCTCACAGACTGGAGCTGGCACTTCTTGGGGTTTTGAAAGAGGTGAGCTTAGTGAGTGGTGTAAATGACACCTTGCACTTGATTTCAGCCAGAAGAGACACAGAGAACTTAAGACAGTTTGTGAAGAATTTGAATCTAGGTTCTACAAACCAAAGCCAGTGAAAGAAACACGTTGGGTGCCTCAATTAGACAGGGCACTGAAGGTATTCCTGAGAGGAAAAGACGATCTTGTGAGCCAAGCTGGGCAGTATGCAGGTGTTTCCGTCCATATGGAGAATTTGGCCCAAACCAGTCACAATGCTGACATTGCTGGTAGAGGGAAAAAGGTTTTCAAAACCCTGAAGGATCTGCAGTTTGTTGCATTTTGTCATTTCCTGGCTGATGTGCTGCAGGAGAATGCAACATTAAGTCAGACTCTACAGAAGGCAGACCTCATCCTACCAAGTGCTGTAGTTGCAATTGAGAGCTGTTTGACCAGTCTTGACTACATGAAAACCAACCCTCACCCAGATGGTATGCTGAAAACTTTCATCACACAATGCCTGGAAAAGCAAACTCCTGGTGCTCATACCACAACTTTTCAGGGCATTGACTTTTGGGGAAAGAGACAGTCTGATGGACAATCTGAGACAACAGATGGAGCATGCATGTTCAACCTGTGACAAACACCTTCATGCTAAATTGGATAACCTGCTTGGAGTTAACAAAGATCACTATGCACAAACTGTGATGTCAGCATTTGCAATATTCAACCACGACAAGTAGCCTGATGACAGAAAACAACTTGGAACTATTGTACGGCAACAAGGAGCTGAAGGTCCTCACTGAATGGTTCAGAGAGAAGATTGTTCAATCTGGATGTCAAGTTGAAGAAATCCCTGGGGAATGGAGATACTTGAAAAAGCAAGTGTCTAATGATCTTCATGGCATGTCCCACCCGGACCTGTACCAGACACTGCTGCTGCAGCAACCCTATAGACATGAGATACAAAACATTCTTCATCTTGTTAAGATTCTTCTTGTTCTGCCAACTGCAAAAGAGCCTTCAGTGCCCGAAAGAAAATAAAATCAGATGTCAGCAGCAGTCTCACATCCTCACACCTTTCAGACCTGATCCTCATTTCAACAGAAGGCCCAGAGCTTCAGCCGTATGACCCATCATCAGCTGTAGAGAGGTGGCTGAAGTCAAGTGGCAACAGAAAGCCATTTGCTAAGAAATGCTAGATTAAATCCATATGCAGCCATAAATAATAATTCAGACAGATAAAGTACGTTTTGTTTAATATATATTTTTTCAGTTGCATTGTTAATGCATTCCATGTAAAAAGTCTGGCTAGTAAAATAAAAAATGTACAAGCCAATAGCGAATCAAGCTTCATTGTGTCCGTAGAGTGCTGCATCAAAAAAGTTTAAACTTAGCATTAGCACCTGGAGATGCACCGACAGGCCTGTCGGGCAGCATCAGCACAACGCTGCTAAAGCATTCATGTAGCTTAGATACCTGCAGTGGACAGTGATGGGGTGGTTGCCCGACTGCTGCTGCTGCTTCTGCACGGCAGCTATGATGTTGATCATGCCTTTCCCGTCCCCTGGGATGCCCACCTCTGGCCAGCCATGGAAATGAAACTGCCGCACTGCCCGGGGCTTGTTTTCCTGCAAGAGAGGCATCATTAAGACCAGGCCTCCAGAAAGCCTCCCCTAAGCCAGTTTCCCCAGAGGTAAAATAAACTCTGCACAAAAAACAGCAGCCAGCCTTAGCCAGATCTACACAAGCAAAATTATAACAGTCTATGGGGAAATATATAGACAAAGTAAACTAAACAAGGCACGCTGGGCCCTAAAAATCCCTAGCAGTGGCAGATTAGCTATTACAACAAAGTACAGGCTAAGTGAGCACACCCTGCCAATTAAAACCAGCCAAAACATGCTGGTGAGGAAACGCCAGCTGGCCCAGCTGTGATCACAAGGCAGATTTTCACTGCATCAATCTATCAATCAAATTTATTTTTATACAGCGCTTTTCACATGTTTCCATGTCATAAAGACACTTTACCTACAGAAAGAAAAATAAATAAATAAATATATAAATAAATAAATAAATAAATAAATTTTGTCCCAGGCCTGAACCCCCAAAAGCATGCCAGAGGCAACAGTGGCAAG
>JAOYSI010000027.1:2179939-2204020 GCA_025775065.1 Hiodon alosoides | reverse complement strand
ATAAATAAATAAATAAATAAATAAATTTTGTCCCAGGCCTGAACCCCCAAAAGCATGCCAGAGGCAACAGTGGCAAGGAAAAACTCCCTAGGCTGAGAGGAACCCGGCTTAAAGGGGGAGCCCATCCTCCGCTGGCTGAATTTTAAAAATGTAATGTCCATAATGTGTGGTGCCCTCCGGTAGAGGAGTGGTGGTGTGGTAGAACGTGTGGTGCCCTCCGGTAGAGGAGATCCAAAACATCGTAACATCACCAAAAGTTATGTTTTTTTTTCCCGTACAATGCCTTGCCCTGCAGAAATATGATAATAGCAGCTCACTGTGTAGCCCCCTGCCACACCCTGAGGAAAAAGCAAGCAGAAAGCACCACAGTCATGATTCTGATGTTACATTTTTACTCTGAGGACATTTTATGCATCTCTTATAGCTTCCATGTTCAATGTATTGTTTTAACTGTACTTGGTTGTACTGCCCAGCCTGCTTTCCTCAATGCACTTTGTAGTTGGATGGGCTACCCATGGTCTGGACTGACAACCCTGGACTGACAGCATCTTTTTTCCTTTAGTGCTATGTGGCTGGAATAATGGCTGGAATTGATGATTTGGTATTGCTCTATGGATATTTTCGTGACAATGCTGTAGTTAAATATTTCTATTAGAAAAGAGATTGGGAAGTAGCTCGCTGCTGCTGGAGGGCTGAACTCACCCTGTTGTTGATGACAAGGAGGTCTCTGATAGTGTAACTCTCACATTCCTCTTCCCTTTTCAGCTCAATGGATACGTCCCCACACACCAAGGTGCCATCACTAGGCCAGTACTGGGCACACTTCTCCTGTGTGAGTTTCACAGAGTGAGTTTCATTATTACCTAATTGAATTAAATGATAACATTAAAAATCATCATGTGTTTTTGTTTTTTAAAATTAGAATTCCCCTAATCCCTATCCCCCCCCTCACCACCCCCTTGCCTGGCCTTCCCTGGTTATACCCACCTGTCCTCTCTCCTCCAGCTCAGTGAGCATGACGATGGAGCAACTCCTCCATTCCCAGATCATCCTCCAAAAGTCCTCGATGGTGTGCTGCAGGGGCCCTTGGCCGGCCATGTACGAGTCCTTCTGGCGGTATCCCTGTATGGGCAGGAGAGTTGGCAGGATGAGGCAGGTCAGTGCAGGTCTGGGTGATTTCCGAAAAAGACATACATAAACATAAACATAAACATAAGAAGGAACACCACTCACATCTATGAAGGATGCGTTGACATAGTCTGTGTTTTCTTCACCTCTCTTGATGGGAATGATCACTCTGTTGAACTCATCTGGAATGGGAAAGGGAGAAAGGATGGCGGTTGCCGTTACAGTCAGAATGTTTCATTTGCATACACGTTACACAGTTGCTTCCTGCCCCCAAGCATCTTTAACTCACAGGGGATGATCTGCAGAACCCGGTTTTTCTTCATGTTGGCTGGCAGGTTCCCCGTCCTCATCTTGTCATTCTGGATTTTAATGGAGGTCAACTTCTGCGAGGAGAGATGGAAAAATCATATCCAGCTAGGAATGGAAGCGAGTTGTATCTTAACTCTAGAGAATTTGCCAAAATAAATCATGTGATCGATCAGATAGACATACAGCTCTTCAGTGATCTAATGGAAAAATATTCACCCTTTTCTTCACATTCAAATTGTTTTCCCACATTATTGTGGAATTGTATAGTTCTTACAAATATGTCATTAGATTCAACATCACTTGGTGTGCAACAGATACCACTAATCCATAGTAGCTAGGTACCCCATGCTATACCTGATCCCACATTCATATGTGCAGATACCAAAACCATGGAACAAGAAATGTGAGCAGGAGAGCCGGAGAAAATACACATCCAGGAAGAAACATACTGACCTTGAACTCGGCCTCCAGTCCCCCACAACCAGCCCCAGGCAAAGGCGAGTACAGCTTGGCCATGTGGGACTCCAGCGAGGTCACCTCAAGTTCTGTGTCTCCGTACAGGTAGTGCTCCAGCATCGCTTGGAAGATGAACACATACTGCATCTAGGGGAGAGAGAAGGGGGGATACGATATTCATAGATGAGCAGATAGCCTTCCATTATAGAGAACTGATTAAAGCCACATGCTTATGCTTGGTTACAAATAAACTAAGCATTATGCCATTACTGTTTAATAGCAGGCGCTAAGCTACATATATTCAGGTCTTTTAAATTAATTATAAGGTTCATAAATGATTTGTATGGGTGTCATCAACAACATTACTAAATGCAATAAGCACAATGCAACAATGCAACATTTAATTTAATCATAACATCCATCCAGTACATTTTAGTAAGTGTTAAAATAAAAACACAAGAATATCTTGACAAACCTGATCGAACAGGTCTAACTACCTTTATTCTTTGTGCTATGTTACATATGCTCCAGCCCATGTACTACCCAAACTTACAGACTCATAGAGGGCATATTCATATACCCCTTTGCCCCCCTGAGATGATTCACACCTTGCCTTAAACATGATTTTAAAGGTTACTCAATACTTTCTTAGAACTGGGGTCACACCATACTTTGTGAGACTGTACTTGTTTCTCTATTGTATCTGGACAAAATAAAGTGCTATAAATTTCACTTTGGTGTTGGTACATCTGGTGTAACATTGGAGAACATAAGTGAGAAATAATACCAATTTAATGTGGCTCCTCTATGATTATGATTTTCTGACGAGGTGAACACACTTGGAAACTTGGACTGCACAATGCTAATAATCTAGTTTATACATCTAATGGCACCTTGTGTAGACAGAAGTCTCCCTCAATCATCCATAAAAAGTTTATTCTCACTATTTGTTTCAACACATTCTCAACCTCAACATCTTTTTGTATATTTAGGTTAAGTTTTAAACTTTGCAAGTCGCTCCAAATAGATACATCTCCTAATAAAATAATTAGCATCAACAGTAAACTAATAAAGACAAATCAATGCTCTAATAGAATATTGAAAAATTCTATATATAGAAAAATAGACAGAACAAGCACTATTACTAATCTATCAGTACTTTCCTTCATTACTGCTCAACCATAAAGTTCTCAATTGGGAAACTAAGAATTAGAAAGTCAGTTAGATTGGTATACAACTTGGTGTTATAGCCTATCCAGCTTGTTTCCTTTCCTAATTTGGAGAAATGACACTCACGTCAGTCTGCACCATC
Organism: Hiodon alosoides; assembly: GCA_025775065.1. Classification (NCBI taxonomy): domain Eukaryota; kingdom Metazoa; phylum Chordata; class Actinopteri; order Hiodontiformes; family Hiodontidae; genus Hiodon; species Hiodon alosoides. Next base: position 2,200,815 of record JAOYSI010000027.1, on the reverse strand, counting down.
TGGCAGCGTTGAGCGCGGATGCGCGTGACGAAGCCAAAAACGTCCACCTTCCTCTCCGACGTCATCATGTCCAACATGGCGTCGATCACAATGAAGGTGCCCGTTCGCCCAACGCCCGCACTGAGAAGACGACATGTATTAGAGGCGAGTGACATAAAAGAATTTCAACATGTGACAAGAACAAGATTATTAGGCAACCACACACAAACAAGTGGAGAAAAACATAGCCTCTCGCTCTGACACATCTACACACCCAGACATACAGCGGATGAGGAGCTCACCTGCAGTGCACTACAATGGGCCCAGCATACTGGGGGTTGCAGGCCTTCACCTTCTTCAGGAACTTTAGCATGCCAATGGGGGTGAAAGGGACCCCAAAGTCCGGCCAGCTGGTAAAGTGGAACTGGGTGACCAGGCGCTGGGGCTTTTTGCCTGACACATCGCCCACCTGGGAGAGGATGGACCACCAGTCAGTGGGAGGGAAGACTATTGGTGCTGCTGAGTATTTGCATTTTACACATAATCAATAGCAGAGGGTACAGAGACACTGGGAAGGGCAGTGGGGGAAATGATGGAGAGGGCGTGAGAAAAGAAAGATGTTCCCACTTGTGGGGCCTGTCATACCAGTACCTGCTGGATGCAGAACTTGCGGATGGTATAGTCCACGAGCACCATCATGTCCTCTACAGAGACCCGAATGTTGCCGTAGGTCCAGCAGCCCTGGTCGGGCCAGTACTGCGCACACTTACACTGGGGTACAAGAAAATCATGTTTATTACCACCGCTAATATTATCATCATCAGAAGTTGATGTCAATTTAGCACAGTGGGTTCAGCTCTGGCGGGGAAACATAAGCCATGTATGATGTTCAAGCCCCAGCTCAAGCCCTGGGAAGACCGCACAGGTTAACCAGTGCTAGAATAATAACATTAACTTGCATAAAACTCAAGACGGACCCCGTTAATGATTTAAGACAATCCTGTAAGCGGGACATTTATTTGGCTAACTACTTTCAATAACTGGTAATATTAGTAGGCAAGTAAGAAATTAATTAACCTAAGAAAATATTACATGCCTTACAAAACAGCACAAACTAAACTGAATTACATTCAAGCCATTGTTCACTCCATCCTTTCCGTCCTTATCTTGTCTGCACCACCTTCCCTCCCTTACTCACCTCTTTCCTCTCCTTTAGATTGGTCACCATGACAATGGTGGCAGTGTTCTGCTCCCAGATCATTCTCCAGAAGTCATTCACTGTCTCCTCTTTTGGCCCTGAATGACACATAAAGAAAGACATGGCACAGTGTAAATTGTTTTACAATCACACTGGAAACACAAAACCACCAGAACCATAACAATCCAGCTTTTTTTTCCCACGACAATTAATTTAAAGCATTCACTAGTTTGATTTTCCGAAGGATTACACAGACATCATAGTTGGCTATGTAGAGCTGAATTAAAATTAATAAAGAAAACTGTAAAAATTATAATCACACATTGCGACATACTGTATCAATATCCCATGCATATTTTCTGCTTATTGTGCACTTACCTTGGGCTGCGATAAACTTATTTTTTTCTTGGTATCCCTGATTACCAAAGTAAAAGAAAGGGAGAAGTTATGCACTATGAATTCAACTACACCTTCACAAGTCTCATCTCATGCCTACTGTAAAGTGTTCCCTTTGGGTCCTCCTGTCTCTAGAGACTCCGGATCTCCTTCTAGGCACATTCCCTGCTCTTTGAACAGGCTTGCACAAACTATGGTTTCCCCAACACTCACGTTTATGTAGGAGGCGTTGATGAAATCGGAGTCAGGGACGCCCTCTAACAAAGAGAGGTGAACCCTTGAATGGTCGTCTGAGGAGAGGATTGAACAGAGGGGAGGGGGTGATAAATTACATACAAACAAAGAAGCACCTGCAGCCCCCTCTCACCCGACATTCAAAGATAACCTGTCTGCAAACAGAAAAGTGACTTCAGTTCACACAGCTGTAGCACTTTTTCTTCTTCCCTCCAGTGTGTGATTGTTATTCAATGGCCTGACCGAGACAGTTTCTCATATGTAAATTTGAGCCCAAAGATTAATTACTCTGGGACGTTTTAGGAGAGAGAAAGGCAAAGGATGAAAGCAAACTCTGCAGACTCACAGGGCAAAATGTTGACATATCTGTTCTTCTCCTTGTTCTCCTCTTTCGATGCTGCATCACATGATGCCTGAATGGGACACACAGGCAAAGCCTGGACGGACAAACGAGGCCTTATTTGAAAGCGTCACAGACTCCAACCTAGGGCAACGGACTATGTAAGCTTGCCATCCTGAGCCAAATGTATACCTTTTCTGGCACCATTGGGTACTATAATATTAAGCTACTAGTTATCATATGCATTAATTAAAACATGCATGAATTAAAAATTTGAATTTAACTGAATCATGTTTTCTTGTGTTGAAGTTTGAATTTAATATAACAGACATCTTCTGCCACTTGGATCTTGGACATACCATTATGCACACTATGTACGCATGGAACTGCACTGTGAAGAGACTAGTGTCAACGAATGGCTATGCCTCACATTAAATTCCTCCCTGAAAAGTTTGTTGTCGTCCGCCGTGCGACGGTTGATCTCCTCTTCCAGTTTGTCAATAGGAAGGGGAGGGTACTTCCTGTTTGTGCTAGGGGAGCGAGCCAACAGGGGAACACTCTGGAGCTCTGCCAAGGATCAAAAGAAAAGCAACTTTTACGTTTTGCACCCATCCACAAAATTGCCAATAGAGGGCAGCGCACAACAACAACAAAAAATCACTTAAGCAGCAGTCCTTAAGTATTTCTACCTGATTAATCAGAAAATCAAGAACAGGCACAGACAGTGACATCAACCCAGCAAAAAAAACGATTCCCTGTGTTGGAGCGGGAGGTCTTTAGTGCCGTGAACTCTTGTTAGAATAGTTTTTTAGTGTTTAACATTTTTAATATATACATGTATACTTTAACACACTGTGCCTTAACATTTATATACACACTACCGGTCAAAGGTTTTAGTGAACCTAAACCCTTTTTTTTTTTTTTTTGGAAATTTACACAGTTTAATGTCTCAGTGTACTCTGAAATTAAAGCATAGAACAAATAAAAAATTGGAGATAAAAAATAAATCATGGAATCGTTTTGTTTAACAAAATGTAATCTAAATTTTTGACCCATCAAAGTAGCCACCAGCAGATATAACAGCCTGTGACAACCACGGGGCGAACTGGCTGCGCCGCACGCAACGGAGAGAGGAATGCACACAAAAAATGCTCGGGTTAGCTCGGAATACGAGCACGGTTTTTTTTTTATTCGGCACAGTTGTGCCGGAAAACGCAAAGAAAGTCCTCCCGGTTCGGGGTATAAGGCAACGAAAAAACACAAAGAAAATTCCTCCAGGATTGGGGCATAAAATAACGACAAATGACGTCCGAAAAAAGAAATCTCGTCCTCCTCGCTCGAGGGAATTTGCGGGGTCTTACCTCACCCGTCGCCAGCCAGATCTGAAATACAGAGCACAGTGCTTTACCATCGGCGCTTGCTACCTGCATTCGGCTTTCGTTCGTAGCCTCCCCAGCGCCGACATCTTTTCCTCGGAGCCACCCACTTTTGTTCTTTTCAGCCGATGCGTGTCAGCTATGCCGGCAATTGCTGGGGAGGGAACTTCCCGGCCCTCAAGGACCAGCCCCCTAGCTTGAGGGGGGTGCGGCTTCTGCTGCATCTGCTGTCCTGATGCCCCGGGGTTGCCACACACCTCCCTCCGCAGGCCGGGGTCCCCCTGGACTGCCCACAGGCAGGCGTCGCGTCTCGACAGGGCATCTGCGTTCGCAAGGGCGTTGCCCGGGCGGTGCTCCACCTGGAAGACGCCCAGCGACTTGATGTCCACGTCCCGGGGCCGCTCTTGGTCTGCACTTGGGCATGTTAGGCGGGTCGCTGTCTCTCCTCCTGGGCCACTGGCTCCCCGCCCTCGGGACTCTTCTCCATTTTCATGCACAGCTCTCCATATGGCAGCTCATGGCCCTTGGAGCACTGGCCCCTGCTCTGACTGGGCAGTGGCTGGTTGGCTGCTCACTGGCCTTGCTGGCATCTCCTTGAGATGGGGAGGGGGCACTCTCTGTGTCTGAGCTGTTCTCCGCAGCTTCACTGTAATCTGGGTTTTCTTCTTCGTTGGAGCCCTCGTAATCATCGTCGTCAGCGACTGAAGCAGTGGAGGCCAGACTTTCGCTCTCAGACACATCCTGTTCTGTCCATGAACGTCGGGAGCCCTGTTTTTGCTGCTGCAGCAGGTTGCCCAGGTTGTGCTGCCTCTTGTAGTTGAAGACTAGTTTCTGATGGTGGCCAGGTGCTGCCTCTCCATCTCTATTCTCCTCATCAGAACGTCCTTCATGTTGTCCTTCTCGGAGCAGATCCCCAGGATGAGATCCTGGTGCCGCTGGTTCTCCCCTTGCAACCTTCGAATGGCTTTCTCCTGCTGCCTGTTGCGCTCAGTGTTGTTCAGGTTTGTGCTACCCAGCTCCACCTTCGTCTGACGCAGCTTGGCATCCAACTCGTTTGACTTGATGGGCCCATTTCACTTTGATGAGGTGAGAGTTGATCTCTTCCTTCATCTTCTCAAGGTCCCGGGTGAGTCATGAGGCCTCACCCTCCTTGGCCTCGTGCAGCTGCTGCTGTCGGCCCTTCTCCTGGGCTAACTGGTTCCCTCTCCCAGCCTGTCTCTCCACCTCGCGGCCGGCCTCCCGCAGCTTTCTCTCCAGCTGCTCCTTGTCCCTCCACAGATCCAATGCCTCCTTTCCCCCACGCACATACTTCATCACCATTGCCTCCTTTTCATCTTTCTCCTCCTCTTCCTTCTTCTCCTCGTCGTGTTTTTTCTCTGATTTCTCCGATTTCTCTTCTTCGGCCTTTAAGATTTCCTTCTCGTGCTCACTTCTGGCAATGGTTGCTGAGAGACCGGAGCCTCGCTGTCCAACCCTCTGGAAGCGCTCCTGCTGCTCGAGCTGTTTGCGGATCTCGGGGAACTGTCTCTCGTAGTACTCACGAGTGCGGCTCTCCTTGGCTTTGTGCCGCGGGTTGTTCTCCATGCGCTCCACCTTGACAATCTCTCGATCCACAAGATCCATGCTCTGGATCAGCTCCTCCTTGGACAGCTTGGAGGGAGAGGCATCCCGTTCATCCACAACATGCTGGGCTCCAGTGGATGATGGCTCTGCCTTCACACTGAACTGTGCTTTCTTCTTGTCTTCCCCTACAGGTCTCAGGCAGTCCTGAACGGCACGGGGGAGAGGAAGGACGACCCCCCTCCTTGGGTGCATGGGAAATGGGCCTCAGAGACACTCAATTCGGGGCCCGCTTGGACTCAAGAGCCTAATTTTCAGGCTGGGTGTGAAACTGTTCATAGCCAAGTCTTCTCTCGGAGGGCCTTTACACCCCTGGGTGGAACTCCGAAAGTAGGGAGGGCCGTTAGACTGTCCCTGACAGGCCCCAGAACCTGTTGAAGATGGGACAGTCGCGCCCAATGAGGAGGGGGACCGGTAACTTGGGTACCAACCCGGCCCGCCCTGCAAAGGTCCCCTTGGGTGTCTGAACCTCTATGCGGCTGGTGGGGTAACTTTTCGTGTCGCTGTGGACGCAGGCGACCTCAATGGGTGCTCCCGGACTCCCTTCTGCCAATTCGGGCCGGATCAGGTTCACCACACTGCCAGAGTCTAGGAGGACGCACGTATCCTGCTTTCCTACCCGCACCGGCAGGTTAGTGAGCAGGCACCTCCCTGGGGGTCATCCCACCCCGTGGCTGGCCGACGGCATGTGGACGTCCTCGCCGGGGCACTGTCGGTCCAGGTGTCCCCTCTGGCTGCAGGAAAAACACTTTCAATCTTCTTGCCTGGGGGGTGAGCGGCGTCTCAAACGGCCGGTGATTGGGGTTGGTTGCCGCATTGGGCGCGGTTGGCCAGGTTATACCCGCACTGCGCCAGGATGGCCTTCTTCAGCATGGGGTAGTCTGCTGCCTCGGTACCCCCCAAGTCGTGGCAGGCCTGCTTGGCGTGCCCGGTCAGGAAAGGGGCCAGAAGGTGGCCCCAGCGATCTGTTGGCCAGCCCTCTTGTTCTGCCGTGTCTTCGAAAACCTCCAGGTAAGCCTCCACGTCGTCTTCCATGGTCTGCTTGGTGAGCAGTGTCGTCGGGTCAGGCAGCCCTGGGGAGACAGCTGTTCAGGGAAATCAGCAGTTCTTGGACAGCGGCCATCCCCTGGGCTTGCTGGACTTGGGCTTAGGCTAGGAGGCTTCCATGTCAGGTGCTGGGCAAACCCACTCCGTGTGTATGCGCAGGAAGTGGAGTCATACTTCCCGCATCCTCCACCAAATGTGACAACCACGGGGCGAACTGGCTGCACCGCATGCAAAGGAGAGAGGAATGCACACAAAAAATGCTCGGGTTAGCTCGGAATACGAGCTCGGTTTTTTATTCGGCACACTTGTGCCGGAAAACGCAAAACAAAAGTCCTCCCGGTTCGGGGTATAAGGCAACGAAAAAACACAAAGAAAATTCGTGTCAGGGCATAAAATAACGACGAATGACGTCCGAGTAAAGGAATCTCGTCCTCCTCGCTCGAGGGAATTTGCGGGGTCTCACTCACCCTTCGCCAGCCAGATCTGAAATACAGAGCACAGTGCTTTACCGTCGGCGCTTGCTACCTGCATTCGGCTTTCGTTCATAGCCTCCCCGGCACCGACATCATCTTCTCATAGTCGCCGCCTTTTGTTCTTTTCCCTCCCCAATCAGCCGATGCGTGTCAGCTGTGCCGGCGATTGCAGGGGAGGGAAATTCCCGGCCCTCAAGGACCTGCCCCCTAGCTTGAGGGGAGTGCGGCTTCTGCCGCATCTGCCGTCCTGATGCCCCGGGGTTGCCACAAGCCGAACACACTTGTGGCATTCTTTCTACAATGGAAATCAAATATTGTTCGGAAAGTTCTTCCTAACACTGTTGCAGAAGTTCCCACAAATGTGTTGCATTTGTAGGTTGCTTTACTTTCACCCTTCTGTCTAGTTCATCCCAAACCAGCTCGATGGGGCTTAAGTCTGGAGAGTATGCCGGCAATTCCATGATTTGAAGCCTTGTTCTTTTCTTCCAAGGTAGTTCTGACATTCTGACGGTTGTCACTCTTCCTCCTCCATTTTGACAGTTGGTGTCACACACAGAGGAACCATCCTTTCGTCTACTCAACGGCGTACAAGAACCCCTGCAGGAAACATTCTCCTGGCATTCGCCAAACCCAGACTCGTCCATCAGACAGCCAGATAGAGAAGCATGATTTGTCACTCCACAGAACACGTTTCCACTGCTCCAGAATCCAGTGGCAGTGTGCTTTACACCACTCCATCCGACACTTGGCATTGTGCTTGGTGAGGTAAGGCTTGCATACAGCTGCCCGACCATGGAAACCCATGCCATGAAGCTCCTGACCCACAATTTGTGTGCTGATGTTAATGCCAGAGGAGGTTTTGAACTCTGCAGTTATTGAGGCTGTGAGCGTTGGTGACTTTTGCGCACTATGCGCCTCAGCACTCGGCGACCCTGCTCTAAACGCTTCCACTTTGCAATAATACTACTTACAGTCGATAGTGGAATACCTAGGGAAGAAATTTCACGAACTGACTTGTTGCAACGGTGGCATCCCATTACAGTACCATGCTCAAATTTAGTGAGCTCTTTAGAACGACCCATTCTTTCACAAATGTTTGTAAAGGCAGACTGCCTGGCTAGGTTCTTGATTTTATACATCTGTGGAAATGGGACTGAATGAAAAACCTGAATTCAATGATTAAGAGGTGTGGCCCAATACTTTTGTCCATATAGCACGCACGCACGCACGCACGCACGCACGCACGCACGCACGCACGCACGAATAATGTTTTATAAAAAATGAAATGAAAAGTTCGGGCTAGCAGCTATATTTATGTAAAAAAGCTAGGGTTTATATATATAAACTAGGGCTGTCATAGTTAACGTGCACGATTAATTTCAAATGCTTAACGCCATTCATTTTTTTGTCGCAATTAAAAATTTTTTTTTTTTGGAGCCTTAGAACCATCCATAGTTAAAAATACAACTCCACGCTCTCGAGCTTGTTTGTCAATCAACTGCTTGAATTTAGGTAAAGCTTTGCTGATTAAGTAAGCTTGAATGATGGAGAAAGCTGCTAAAGGGCTTTAAAACGGCCAGTTTTATTACAAAACTCTTACAGATGGGTTAAAAGCAAAGTTATCTGCAGCTACTGTAAGGGTGAATTTGTGTATCATCGAAGTACGTAGAGTCTGAAGTATCATTTACAAGCAAAACACAGAGTTGATGCCGGCAGCAGTAGTGAGAGGGCTAGCAATGCAGGACAGCACCAGCCTACTCTTTTAGAGTTTGTGCGCAGGAGGCAAATGGACAATTCAACGAGCAGCAAGACAACAAATGCAATGGCGAACTTTCTGATACAGATTATTTTGTGTTTCTTTCCATTAAAATAATACACAGTATGCCTTTAACATAACACACTGCTTTTTAAATGGAAAATTGTTTATTTTAGGCCAAATTTGAGCACATTCAAAAAGTACGATTAATTGAGATTAATCACAGCAAATGGTGATTTATTGATTCCCAGCCCAAATATAAACCCTAGCTTTTTTACATATATAGTCTGTAGCTTTACAGATATATACAGACATGGAAAATTTGTTGGCACCCTTACAGCTCATTGAAATAATGCTTCATTCCTCCTGAAAAGTGATGAAATTAAAAGCTATTGCATCATATCTACTTGCATGCCTTTGGTATGTTATAGAATAAAGCAAAGAAGCTGTGAAAAGAGCTCATTCTACAAAGAGTTTCTAAAACGGCCTGGACACATTTGATAACACAGTTAATAAATAATTGGATTATAGTGATATACCAAACTAATTAGTTTCTTTAATTAGTATCACACATGTCTCCAATCTTGGAATCAGTCATTCAGCCTATTTAAATCGAGGAAAGTAGTCACTGTGCCGTTTGGTAACATGGACCAGAGAAAGCAAAGGAGAGAGTTGTCTGAGGAGATCAGAAAGAAAATAATAGACAAGCATAGTAAAGGTAAAGGCTACAAGACAACCTTCAAGTAGCTTGATGTTCCTGTGACAACAGATGCAAATATTATTAAGAAGTTTAAGGACCATGGACCTCTAGCCAACCTCCCTGGGCGCAAGACGAAAATCGACCCCAGATTGAACAGAAGAATAGTGCGAATGGTAGAAAAAGAACCAAGGATAACTTTCAAACTGATACAAGTTGACAACTCCCAGGTGAAGGTACGTCAGTTTCTGATCGCACCATCCATTGCTTTTTGAGTGAAAGTGGCCTCCATGGAAGAAGACCAACTGTATCCAAGTTGTTATTTTACTAGTTTTATTTGTTGTTCTTTTAAGTAGTAGTTCCTTTAATTTGGGAGCAGTATGAATGTGTTCATTATTTGCGTTGGTTGGATTGGTGTTGTCGGGTTGGATTGGTTGTTGAACAGACTTGTACCCCGGACAATGAGACCATGGGTGTATCTTTTAGACCCTTCTAACTGCCACAGGAATTTAGTCAAATAACCATTTTCCTAGTGTATATACCAGGACCTAATAATGGTGAGGCAACGGAGAATAGTGCAGTGTGCTTTACTAGAATCCTAACAAAGTCAGCAGATCAACCAGTCTTCATACTGGGGGATTTTAATACACTTTCCTTAACAGAGACTCTTCCAAACTTGCAGCAATATATTGATTGCCCAACCCGTTTCTCACGCACACTGGATTTGTGCTACAGTAACATTGAGGACGCATATAAGGCAGTATGTCGAGCACCTATTGGTAGATCGGATCATAATGTTATCCATTTACTGGCAAAATACAGACAACGTGTTAGAAGGGAGAAACCAGTGGAAAAGAAAATTCAGATTTGGAGCAAGGATATAGAGGACATGTTAAATGATTGTTTTTGCATTACAAACTAGGATGTCTTTTTTGATTCATGCAGAGACCCTCATGAACTAACGGACTGTATTACTGCTTATATTCAATTCTGTGAAGAGACCATTATTGACACTAAAGTGGTTAAAGTCTTTTTAAATAATAAGCTGCTCTCTAAAGATTAAAAAAAAAAAACTTCTTAATGAAAACAATTTGGCATTCGTGAAAATAATGACGAGGGTTTTAGGATGAAAAGGAAAGGAATTGAGAGCTATGATACAAAAAGCAAAAACTGATTTTAAATAAGGTAGAGGATTAGCAAATCAAGATGCAAGGAGTGCTTGGCAAGGCCTGAATAAGATGATGGGGCATTAATCGAGAAGTGTAAATGATGATATTATAGACACAGATATTTTTAAATGGGTTAATGATTTGAATTTGTTTGATCGAAGATATAATGTAGCTGACAATAGGAATAAGGTTGAAGAAATTGGTCTTAGGATTCCAGTGGGGTCACCGATTTGCTTGACAGGTGACCAGATCAGAAGGTGCCTTAAGCGTATTAGGCACTGTAAAGCACCAGGTCCAGATGGCCTTAAGGGCCGTGTTTTAAAGACCTGTGCAAATGAACTAACCGACCCCTTAACAAAATTATTCCAGTTATTAGATTTACATATTGTACCAAATACGTGAAAGTTATCATTTATACGACCTCTTCCTAAAAAAGTTGGAGCTAAAAATCGTCCTGTGGCCTTGACATCAATATTAGCTACATGTATAGACAGGGTCATTAGTTATCATCTTAAACCATATACATCAGATCAACTAGATGTATTGCAATTTGCATAAAACCACAAAAAGGGACAGAGGATACCACGCTCACTACGGTTTGCTAGCCTTTTACAGCATGCAAAGACTTATGTGCATGATCTTTTTATCGATTACACCTCTGCCTTTAATACTAGATAAATTTACTCTTAGAACATCTTTTGGTTCTAGGAGTGAATGGAATAATAGTGCATTGGATCAAATTTTTTTAACAAATAGACCACAACGTTAAAACATAACATCAAATGTTATGTTTTCAAATACTGGGGCACCTCAAGGATGTGTTCTGTCACCTCTATTGTTCTCTGTTTATACAAGTGAAATAAGAAGGCAGAATGAGAACTATAAATTGTACAAATATGCAGATGACATGGCACATGTCGCACTTCTATGGAAAGACTGTATAAATTGTAAGTATGAAGAGCAGGTGTTAAAACTAGAAAAATGGTGTGAAGCAAGTTCTTTATTGATAAATCATGGGAAGACAAAAGAATTGATTTTAAATTACCCAGGGCCCATAACAGAAGTAATGTTATGTGATCAACCTGTTGAAATTGTGAAGACTTTTAAGTATTTGGGAACTATGATTGACTGCAAATTGAATTTTTCTGATAATGTGGATCTTATCCGTAAGAAAGCAAATCAGAGGTTATTCCTGCTAAGGAAACAGAGAATTTTCTGTAAGTCAACTTGTTTTGCAAAGAGTTTAAATTAGTTTAATTTAGAGTGTATTAGGGTATAACATAACTGAGTGGTTCAGTTCACAATTACATCTATGAATAAAGTAAAATTAAACAGAATTACAAGAATGGCAGGTAAAAAAATCATAGGATCCAAGCAAAAGTCAGTCGATCAATTACATGAAATTGGTGCTCAGAGAAAAGCTTTGGCTATAATGAGAGATATAACACACCCCTTGAATCATGCTTTTGAATTATTGCCATCTCGTCTTTGTTATAGAGTACCAAAAGCAATTAGGGCAATATATAAGCAAACTTTTGTACCAAATGCAATAGGTCTTCTGAAGGAATGTGAATATTTAGCTTATGTTGAAGTGGATGCTGTATATTATTGGTTTATGTATTGTTGATTGTGTGGCGAGGCCAAAGACCAATTTTTAGCCAAGGCCGGACAGTAAAGTATAACTAACTAACTGTGTTCGCAAAAAACGAAGCTTTCAGAGAAAAGAACACCATACCTACAGTGAAGCACGGAGGAGGCTCGGTATTGTTTTGGGAATGCTTTGCTGCGCCTGGCACAGGGTGCCTTGAATCTGTGCAGGGCACAATTAAATCTCAAGACTATCAAGGCATTCTGGAATGAAATGTACTGCCCAGTGTCAGAAAGCTCTGTCAAAACCCACAGCTAAAAGCAGCCAAGAATGGATAAGAACAAAACATTGGACTGTTCTGAAGTGGCCTTCTATGAGTCCTGTTCGGAATCCTATCGAACCTCTATGGAAAGAGCAGAAACTTGCAGTCTGGAGAAGGCACCAATCAAACCTGAGACAGCTGGAGTGGTTTGCTCAAGATGAGTGGACCAAACTACCAGTTAACAGGTGCAGAAGTCTCATTGAGAGCTACAGAAAATGTTTTATTGCAGTGATTGCCTCAAGGTTTTTCAACAAAAAATAAGGTTGAGGGTCCCATCATTTTTGTCCATGCCATTTTCATTTGTTTTATTATTTACAATATTATGTTGAAAAACAAAATCAAAAGTAAAGTCTGATTTCTATTAAATATGGAATGAACAATGGTGGATGCCAATTACTTTTGTCAGTTTCAAGGAAATACTGCATTCTTCGTTTTTTGTGGAGGGGTACCAACAAATTTGACCATGTCTGCATATATATCTATACACGTTAAGGCAAGGTGTGTTAAAGTAGTTACAAAAGTGTACAAAAGATGAATCATAAAAAACAGCATTACCTGTATCGTCTGTTCTGCCATTCGACAGCCTGAATGAGTTGGAGTGGCTGCCAGCCTGCTTATGCTTCTTAAACCTGCCAGGGATTGAGTTCAACCATCAACGAACTTAAACCAGAAAACCAATTCATTATACCGATAATTACTAAAATAATTGGCCAGTTAATCCAGATTTAATGGCAATATAAGGTTACCATGGTTGGTCAGTGTCTTTTTCAAGTAAGCAAATCACATTCTGTGTGTGTGTGTGTGTGTGCTGATGCAGAGTTCTATTCATCACGTAGCAGTGCAAAGATCACCATTGAAATTATCATATCAATGCATGCTGGTCCATTTCAGGTAGACTGACAGAGGCATGAGACTCACCGCAGCATGTAGAGCACAATGACGATGAAGACAATGACCAGCAGGGAGGATAGTGCCACCATCACTGCAATGATGGGTGTGTCATCTTCAAGGAAGCGGCAGAGAAAGAGCGAGAGAGAGTCAGATTCAGATCTGGGACTTGTGGAAGAACAAGCACTAAGCGAGAGCAACAAAGTTTGGCTTTCCCATACAAAGGATCAGAGTCTAACGCATGGTCATGGTTATACCTAAACAATATGAAAATTACAGCTATACCAACTTCCCTCATCACACAATTCTGTGATATTAATGCCTCGGGATTTGAAGTGCCTCAAAGTGGAAGCGATGCCACAAGCATGAATAGATGCGTGCACACACAGGGGCAGAAGGTTCAGAATAAGAGTATATCAAAACTGACGGAATAGTGAAGAGGCGACAGAGCATACTACTTTGCATGCACATTGCCAAAGAGAGAATGTGGAGGGGCTGCAGATTGTTAAGAGTGGGATATCATGCTAGGTCAACAAACTGAGGATAAGGAGACAATAGTGCTCATCGAGGACGAGATGACTGAATTTGGATAGGTAAAGTCAGACTGCGAATTGGGCTAAAGAAGCAGGAATAAAGAGAGAAAGAGACAGGGGAGGGGAGAAGGAGAGCTGCCAGGAGTTCTGATTGAAGGTGAGAGAGAACAAATGTATGTGTCTCACCTTCTTCCTTGCCCCCACCTAGGGGGGGAAAAAAACACAAATAAACTGTTTACAGGTCAGCAACAAGGCAACGAGATCCAACAATCCTCACATTTCGAAAAGCATTAATTGTCGTGATGGACATCTGCTATGCAGATCAAACATTTGAATGTCCATTAAAAACGAAAAACGCGCAGTTAAAAACTAACAGTAATGCCGGTAAAGAGAAGCATGTGTTACCCGTGGTAGAGCCGGGATCAAGCAGTGTATAGTCAGTAGGAGTGCTTGTGGTGTATTGGGTCGTAAGAACTCCACTGGTCAGGGTATGAGGTAAGGGCACAGCCGTGGTAACATTTTCATCCCTTATCCCATCATCAGTGACATTGGTGGGTAGAGTGGTGGTCATCGGGGCCACAGGTGGGACAGGGATTGAAGCAGGGGCAGAAGTAGTTGCCCAGGCCTCCGTCTCAACTTTGCCAGCGGCTGTTGTAACAGTAGGCATTGTCACCATCGTCGTGGTGGTCGCTGCCACTGTGATGTTTGGCCTTGTGGTGGGTGGGGCTAGGGGCTTGCTGGTCTGGGCAGGGAGATCTAGGAGAAGGGGTATAAGGATACCTCAATGTCTCACAGTGCCAGGGCCTCTATAAAAATCCAGAATTCAGAGTAAAAAAAAAAAATACAGATACAGATCTAATTAGTTCCAATGTTTACAATTACACAATTGTGTACAATTAGACAAAATAATTGGTCAATGTGCAACCGGGTGACAGCTAAAAACATTAATTTAGAGTCAAGAGGAAATATTTTGCACAGGTGTCCAGCGACTCAAAGATTCAGTTTTGATCCTAAAAGCGGTAGCCCCTTATTCAGTGCTGTGACTTCTTGTTGCTCACTGGTGGTGGCGGCAGGTCCTTGGGCCGAGCCGAGGGCCACCAGGGCCATGCTGAGCAGCAGGAACCGGAGACAAGTACCCATCCTGCCTTGGGAGGGAAACGGAAGGAAAAAAAACCATGGCAAATCATCATCTTTGGGGTGCTTTTAGTTCGCATGCATTAACATGAGAAATGAATCACACCATCCAGGCATCAAAATTTATTTTATGCTCCATTTATCTACAATGATTGTTATGCTGTGAGAATCTGACTGCAATGAGAGAGAGAGAGAGAGAGAGAGAGAGAGATGTGTTTATGTCTGACCTGGAGAATCGACGTCGACATTAGTCACACATCCGCACAGCTGGCTCCAAGTCCTCTGAAGAATGACAGAACCAGTCATATGATTATCAACCATTTTGAGATTATTAAACCGTGCTTTTAACCATGCTGAAGTAGTTTTTACATGTTGACCTGTGGTGACCATAGTGATAAAGCAGCACAGACGGAACTGAAAAAGGCTGATACTGTAGGCAGACACATGAATGGAAAGGCAGAAGAAATGACTGTAGCTGTCTTTAAATTCCAAACTCTGCCGACCGGATCAACTGACTCTGTGTTAGCAGAGATCACTCGTACGGAAAAGCACTGAAAGTAGGTCACAGCCAACAGAAAAAAAGACCACTTCAGCTGGAAATGGGCTAATAAAAGCTAAGACAAAGCTAACAGCCTCTCTGGTCTTAAGAGGTCAACGGTAAGAACTGGCACTTTAAGGATGTTGGAGAGAGCCAGATATTGAACTAGTCCTAGCTGCCTCCGAAACCCAATTGCAAGGCCTGGAGTATTCATATGTGTGAAAGACTGAGGACCAAGCCAGGGGACCTCACATTGGGTATTTAGGCTGATTTTCAATACTGTTCTGTTTATTTGTGGGATAAGATGCTCCCAGCAAATCTGAACGCAGTTTTGAGAGTGACTTTCCTCCGCGCAGGAACACTCAACACCGATAGCACAGGAACATCACCGTTTGAAAGTGAACTTGAGTTCTAAAGAGGCAGGGTAATTCAATCAAGTGCCTGGGACTGAGCCAAGAATCTGAAAATAAGGCATTGCTGTAATTCACACTGTTTTCTTGGGGCCGACTTAATCCCTGCTCACAAAAATAGCTGTATATATAATCCCAGCCCTAATCTGTTTGCTCTCTGCCCCACAAATAATTCTGTGTATGCGGTCCTCCAGAGGACTTTAGTAAAACATTTCTCACCGTCTTCTCTCTAAACCCACGTGCGTTTCTCCACCCTACTTCCTTAACACTTCTCTCTTCTACTGCTTCCTTCCTGTCTCTCTCTTCCACATTCCCACACCTAAGAGCTGACGAGACGCCCGCAATTACAGCTCTGCGCTCCATGCCCAGACCGTGCAAACACCCTCCCCATGCTCAGCTGCATCCTAGCCCAAACCACTGCCGGCACCCTGGCAGACCACCACCTTCCCTGCACACACTGCTGCAGCACCTGACGCTACATCTGCCAAATGTGTTTTTCTGCTTTTTTTAAACCAAGAGACCCATGCATGTCAAATAAACACAAAGAAATAAATGCACAGAAAAAAAAGCTTGAAAAATCTCTCATAAGTTAATAAAAATCAACAAGCATTAAAGAAAAAAACAACAGCGACTCACTAACCAACACTAGCTCATCGATATTCTAATTCTTTACCACACACTAACTTCCAAACCAAAAATAAATGACATTGTCATACACAGACGTACATTGCAATACCTGTCTTCAAGCCAGCATTTTTAAATCCTATGCATTTAAGTACAGATGCCGTTGTATTTGAAGTATTCTAAGATACATGCAATATTGTACAGGACCCAGGTGAGGAGTACCCTCCCTCTGCTCTTCGGTCACCAAATCGCATGGGACTTACCCTTCCTCCCTCCAGCCTGCTCGTTTTCTCTAGACACCCCCAGCCCCAAATAGCCCCACCCATCAGCACTGAGCTTGAGTATTAACCAAATACACCCACCATTCCCCTCTCCCCCCCCCGCACCACAATAACCAGCATGCATGAATGCATTAATTGGAATGATTGGTGCAGTGGGCCTGTTTACACCCATATAGAGTTGATTTTTTTTTAAATAATAGACTAATATTTTGAAGGTAATAAACTGAAAAATATAAATAGCGCCTGGCTATATCTGTGTTTGTCCTTTAATCCACTGGATACAGAGAAGAGGGACATTTTTGGGGGTGGGACATTCAGGTAGAGGGAGTGTTAGGCTGGGAGCACTTGGATGAGATGGGCCATTATTAATTTAAGAAGCATTAAGTGTTCCTGCACTCAAATACACTCACCATGCATTGTCATCTACTATGGTCTCCCTCTAATCTAAATGCTAGAGAAATGCATTTACAGATTACAGTCTTTCCATATTTAATACAAAAATGAATTCAAAATACAAGCTTTTTTGAAATTTACCCTGATTATGATTACCATCGTAATAAAAAAACATATTTTGCGTGCAAGCAGGATGGCCCAGGAACCAAGTCTTAGTCTTTAGTCTATCTTATTTTGGACCACAGGTACTAGATATAAAATTAGCAATTCACCACTTATATGTTTAGTTTGACTATATATCCATGCCATTCAGCATGGCTTTTAAAAACATCCAGTAATTTGGTCCTTCCAGGGCCCAGGCCTAGGTCAAAACTGACACCCTCTCCTCATTTGTACTTCACTCCGCTCCCGTTCTTGGTGTCTCCCTGTGGACAACCAGAGCCAAGACTGCACTGCAGAGGTCGGTCTGTCTGTCTGTCTGTCTCCCCTCTCTCTTCCCACTTTATGGCATTCAGCACACTGTAGGCATTCTCTCCTGCTTTGTCCAATTAACGCCAAAAATCAAGGCGTTAGCGGGCCCCAAACCAAATTGACACTATGATGCTACATGTGCAGGAAACCCTTTACTGTCGCCCGCCTGTCATTTTAAACAGTCAATATGGATGTCCCAGATTACCATGTGTACACACACGGGGGAATTCAATGTCGCTGTGCCCAGGGCCAAATGGGATCAGGAGTCTGTTCATTTTGTGGTCACAGGACCATACTGCAGAAATGCAATTGTCAAAAGCCACATAAAACGGGCCTCCTTGTGACTCAAACACACACAGAGAACAGAACTGAAAAATCCACATTTATATAGTGGATTTAAGAAATAATGCCATGTAGCAATTACATCTGGCTGGGACCAAATCAAAACTTTTTAACTTTTTATTAATACTGTTATGTAAAACTAAATTGCTAAACTTTATTTGCAACAGGAAAATATGCACATGAAAGGTGTAAAGAAATTATTCTCTCTTTATGTGGCAAGTCCTTCCCACAGTCCTGGAGTACAACTAGGCAGAATTTGGTTTTACTAAATTTTCAAATAAAGGCCTTTCATATTAAAGAAAAATGTTTGACCACGTTCTAAAGTATACATACCTGGTTGTAAACACAAGCTTAACTCAAACATGCTGGACACAGAATATCTCTCATCTCTGTTTTTCAAAAGCAACAGCACTAGTATTTGGCTGAAAGTTCACAGCAGCCATGCGCACATGAAATTCAAAGCCATGGTCTGCTAATCCATAGGTCCTTGAGGCAGACTCCCGCCATCCAACGGCTCCAGTGAACGAATTCTAAATTTCTTGACTTTTTGCAGCTTTTATTCCAAAACGTGCGACTCAGACAAAACGCCCGCCTTAGCACATCTTTAATAAATATTCCACTAAGGCTAGGTGACCACATGGTGATTGTCTTTGAATCTAGGTTGAGGAAAACATTGTATAGGTCACCCATACTTGAGACAGTTGTACTGTACTGTGTTTCAATTAGCACAGCATAGCTACATAATAAAGACGTTACCAGGCTGACAAGGTCTTTTACATTTTAATTGGCCTCAACATCTACACAGACACCCACACAGAGAAAACTTGCAAACTCTACACAGTGGCCAAATTCTAACCCAGGCGCTGTGAGGCACTAACACTATTTAACCTTAGACAATCAAATTATAAAAGACTATGAAAATAAGAAGGTTTGTGTGGTTACCACACAGGGGGAAAAAAAGTCTGTCCTAATTCTGCAGAAGAATTAGCAACAAGATTCTAGATTCTTTACTTGATTGTACACTTGCTTGTTTATATCATATGGGCGCAATGAAAACTGGAATGTGGTCAAAACAGCCCTGGCTCTACCTGTGTCTCAGGGTTTTCCTCCTGACCAGGGTTGTGCAGCCGGTTCTCCACCTCTGTGGGATCCAACATACCATTTTTCCAACTATTCATCATGGGCTTCTGCCCCATATCCTTACTCTGCCGCCATCACCAGCTGCATGTCCCAAACAAGCTAAACATGACAATAGTGGCTCTTCCGTCTGTGGCTGTCTGCCAATTGTCAGCTTACCCTACTGTACAAAGCTGAAGGCGTTCCCTCGAGGTCAGCAAGAAGCATCCAGTCAACAACGGGATGCACTAAGAACTTTTTCAAATAGAAATGAATGAGATGCAAAAATATATACTTACAAAATTCTATTCGATCATGTACTGCTGTACCAGTGATCGAGGAGAATATTTTGTTGGTCACCAAACTTTAAGCAGCGTCGCACAAGAATGTCCATTAGAATGAATGCTAGCTTCTTGGCAAGTCTGTGAGGTCCCACAGTCTCTTATTTGCAGGGTGAGGTCAGAATCCGCTAACCAGCAAACCTGACACTGACTCTGGTCTACCCACATTAGGCAGCTGCAGGAAATGGATGCACACCGGTGGTCGTATTCACATGTAACCGGAGTGCAGAACCACAACATGGCAACCAGCAGTTTGCCCACACCAGTGCCTACATTCACACCCCCAGGAAGACCAAAACATTTGTGCGAGAAATACATGTAATCGATGTGTATCACAGTTTCGGCCCAATGCAAAGGGAACAGAAAAAAGTTTGTGTGGGAGGAACTGTAAAATAAAAATCACAGCGACAGCACCTATTACTTAATCGCTAATTTTTTTAAACCTTTAATACACAGGACCAATATGATTTAACTTGCAGTATTTACAAATAATTTACCTTGCACCCAGCTAGTTTCAGGTGTACATAACAGACAATTAATTTTAATAAAAATTATGAATGTGTATGTTATCACTTCTTCCTTTAATGTACTGTGAGATGGCTGCTGTTCAACTCAAGTTGAATCAACAACAAAGAATAAAGTCCCATTTGCTTAAACTATGCAAAATGAAATCCTGAATGGACACACATAGCAATCAGACAACCTCATACACATAAATTTCAAATAGAACAAATCAATACAGCCGACAAGGTTCAACATACCTTCGGCCACTGTAGTTAATGAACGAGACCCATTCTATTAATTCTAGATATATGGCCAGAGCAAAAGCTGGCACTAACGATGACACATCCCAGGAGAGCCTCAGAACTGAACACTTATCTAGGTGACGATTCTGGACGATTCCCCTCCCACGCGTTCATGAGCCCATTTAAGCTGAAAGCGTACACTTTACCATTGCCTGCCATTCACCCCTAACGAAAAACCTACAGTGAGAGGATGAGGGTGTTCATCTGGCTGGGAGTCACAAACCTGCGTAACGGCCATCAAGGATTTAATCAGAGTCTGATGTCAAACTTCTTCTCCCTCTTCACGATGTCAGCAATACCACCACCCTGCCTCTTTTTACGAGCCAATGACACTTAGTGGCAAAACCTCAATCTGCCCACAATTGTAAAAACATAACTGCTTTAGGGACGCTTCTCTTTCACATGCCATGCCAGAGAGACACATCGGTCTCAGGACTCTTCCAGGGGTTTGCTTTTGCTCATCCCCCCGCAGCGCTACATCAGCTCAATAGAATAATGTAGTTACCTGAGTGAAACACTTGTGCCCATTCTGCTTTTAATGATTGAACTCAGGCAACCCCTTCCTTTTAGATGCACATTATGTTAGCACATAAAGAAGTAAACATCCTGCAAATGGAAGAGAGATAAGCAACCTACAAAGCCCAAACAGTTAATGCCTGAGGGATTTTCCCCCTTACAAATGCCGTAAAGGTGTGCAAGGGCAGTAATCCAATTAAAGAGAAACTAATCACAGATTAAAGTCACACATGGTTTTAGATGCTGTTCCCCATACTGGAGAATGGGAGAAGAGGTTGACGATTGTTA
>JAOYSI010000027.1:2163119-2179839 GCA_025775065.1 Hiodon alosoides | reverse complement strand
AGCCGGCAAGAAGCCGGAGAACCCGGAAGTGTGTTTCTCGGTTATTCCTGAACCAAGCACGGCGGCGTGCTACAGTAACGTAATGGAGGAATGGATTATTGGACTATTTATGGAATAACATGAAAACGTATAATTAAAAACAAAACATAATAACTTTTCAACACTAAAAAGCAATAAACTATATACATAAAATCAATTCCCATTCTAAAGATGCTATCTGTCCTTTCTGAATGTAAATAATGTCTACTGCCTTTACTTTAAATGTGGCAAATTGTAGACTTTGGTAACCGAGTGTCGCTTATCTTTGTTTTGTTCTTGGGTGGTTTAAATGCTTACTTTGACTTTGTCGATGAAAACTGTCACCGTTTCGAAAGTTATGACTCGGTTTATTATTAGCATTGAGGCTCAGAGGCTGTAACAGACGCGATTGTTGCATCATTTCTGAAGACATTCCATTGCGATGTTACGCTGCAGGAACCGCTTTCGACACATTTATGTGTTAAAGGGGTAATTAATTTTAGGACTTATGTAGGTTTGCCTATACAAACATTTTTGCAATTTTTTGTGTCTTAACATTAAATCTGTCAAGATGAGTGATCTATCCATATTTGAGCATGGTATGACCATCGGTGCCATCGGTACAATATCTCAGAAATGGCCACCCTCCTAGTTTTATAGGTTAGTTAACAAGTTGGTTGTTGGTTTGTTTTATAATATTTTGTGTAAATTGTTAGAGCTTATGCCAATAAAGAAAGCATACACTTTCACGTGCCTACAGCTCCAGTAGGCACGTGATAACCAACACTGGACTACCGAGGAGTGAAAAACATCTTGTCGATGTATTCTTTAAACTGCTTTTGGTAGTTGTCCCTGAAAGGGAGGTTGTTGTTTATTTTATTTATTTTTTTGTTTAGCTTACTTTGTAGTTTATGTGTTTATTTTGTTGATTATAAGAAACTTTAAGTTTGTTTACATTTTCTGAATAAAAGGCGGAGACCTTTCCCCAATGCCTCATTCTCCGACCGCTCTCGGGCCAAACACGCCCTCGTAACCCAACAGAATATCATTATGATGAGATGGAACGGTCTGTTTGTATCAATAATGCAATGCAACCAGCAACAAGTGGGTAATGTCATCACCTCAGCATGGGCTAACATCACTGTGGAAAGTTTCTGGCATCTTGTAGAATCTGTGCCACAAAGAATTTAGGCTTTTCTGGAGGCAACCCATCTGGTTGATACTATATATGTGTACCTAATAAACTGGCCATTGATTGTATTGATTTACATTTGCTTATGTTACCCTAGGTCTTATCTTAGGCTTGTCATTAGATTGTGGACTGGCTACTTTTAATTAATGCAGTGTAAAGGAAAAAGATACTTTTTGCAACACAACAATTTGGAATCACCAATTTTGCTAATGCATCTCGGCTCCTCACTAAGAATTCTGCCACCACACATGGAGAGGGTGAGGAAGTACTACTAGTCTCCTAGAATCCTAGTCGTCTTCATCCACCTGTCTCTACAAATTGAGTTGGATTCTTAATGTTATGAGATACGTTTTTATAATATGTGTAGGGGACTAATGGGATATTTGGATAGCTGTTAAAGATATCCATTTGACGGTGAGATTTTGTCGTGGCCACCCATTTGAAGAACTCTAATGCACCAAACCAATCAGAGCAGAGCAGAAGGCAAGCAAGGTATGTAAATAGGTTTATTGGTTATATCCAATTGCTTCGCAATTTCAAATAAGAAGGAAACAATTTAAAGTTTAAAGTACAAACACACACACACCATTTTTCCCGTCAATGCCTTTGCCTACCCCCAATTACACTACTCCGAATTACCTGGAATGGAAAAGGAAAATGTGGTAATGCAGGATCATTGAGGATGCTGCAATGTGATCAAACTAATCCTGGATAAATATGCTCAGTGAGCAGTTACCAATGCACAATTGTAATTTGAACACTTTCTTTCCATGCAATAAGGCAAACATGTAGTTTGGATGTGCGGCAATTGCGCTCACACATAAAACTCTTATCAGCTTAGCCGGTGAATGAGGATTCAGAAACACATAATTGCCAGGTTCATTAGGCTTAGATGTAAACTGATGTCCCAAGCTGAAGTGAACAGAACACACCGGTTGAGAATGGATGCATGTGGAACTGCTACACAGAACATTTGCCTATTTCTGTAAAAAAACAAACAAGACAAAACAAGAATAACATAAATAAAAAATTCAAGTTAAAGTAAAAACAATAACAATAGTGCAGAGTGCAAAGGTGCTGGGATAGAATATAGATTTTAACCTGTTTTATATATTTAAGATAAGATTGGAATTTTAGATAACAGCTCAGCTGCACCCACGTGATATATCGAGGGGTGCCATGTAGTCAGTTATATTTAGTGACATTTAAGGGCGATGTATACATAATGGTGCAATTGATCAACGGTGCTGGAGGGGGCCATACCAGGCAGGGGGGTTGGAGCACAGCCTGGTTGAGAATGTCTTTTCAGTTTTGTCTTTTCTTGTTGTGGTTAGTTTTAGTCTTGTTTCTGTCTTGTCATGTCTGGTCTTGTCTTGATCTGTGTTTTTGTTTTTGTCTTAGATGGGTTGGAGATTGGTTTGAAATTAGTCATTTTTGGGAGAGTGACAAGTTGTTGACTTTTCTGCATAGGACCAGCCCAGTTTACTGTATGCTTTTGGATCCAAAGCAATAAACCTACATCAGACTGAATTCATTATTTGTGTTAATTGACAAAATTATTTTGTCTAAAAATAAAAATCTGGAACTGTCACGTAGAGCTGGTTGTGGGACACAGCTGGTGAAAATGTATGGATGGGATCAGAAGACACCAACACAATGGAAAAAGTTTCTATCAGATGGAACTAACAAAGCAGAATTCCTTTATGTTGTGTGGCGAGATGCTGATTTTACTGCAGTGGGCAAGGACTTAGCAGTGGGCTTGTACATAACATATGGAGACCTGTGTCACTGCGTGACTTTAATCTCAGTGCTGTTAAAGATCTGACATGTGATCATGAGGAATGTAACCCCAGGGTGTTTTTAAGTGTGCAGCCAGATATGCCATGTAGGTTGCATTTTTTCACAGGGGTTGTCAAGAAAACAAGGATTAGCTTGTTAGCTTAGCTAAGGTGTCATCGGTTCTTGGCCCTTATTGGGATCCATACCTTCTCAGGTTGTGACTCTACAAAAGCCCATTTTATGGCAAAGGCAAAAGAAAGGCATTTTCTGTTGCATGCGAGAAAGAGGAATACCTGACTGCATTTACAAATCTGGGTAGCAGTTTTAACCAGGACCAGTCTACCTTTGAACTACTTTGGATAAGTGCCACCAGTATGGCCAGTCATATGTCGTCAGCTTTGCCTGAACTATCCATGCCCTCGACAAGTGACGCCCTGTACCAACACTGCAAAAGGGCAAACTACCAAGCAGCCGTAATGAGACATTCTCTGAAAGGTATAACCCATTGGCGCATCAAAGATGCAGAGTTAAAAGTGACCTGAAAGTGTGTTTGCATTTGGAGTTTCCTAATAAAGTTCAGCGCTGGGGTTCTAAACTCAGTGTCTGACTCCATACAGCTACATTCCATACCACTTGTGTGAGCTTTTTTTTTTAAATTGCATTTTGTCAACTCCATGATAAGATGTTTAAGCTAATGTAGTTGACAACTGCTGTCTTTCCTTCAACTGCTAATACATTTCCTTAAGTATTATTTGTGGATATTTTAATAATTTAATCTTTTAAATAATGTAATAATTTAGAGACCAGCGATATAAGAATGGAGAAAAGGCAAGAGGAAATGCATAGTCCCTTTTTTTAAATATGGAACAATAAATATTTTAATAAACTAAAATTTAGAAAACTTTCCAATTTAGATTAAAATAAAATCTAAATTATATGTGAAAGATGCAGACATTTATGAGGATTTCAAACTGATTTCAGATGTCTTCTACAGTTGAGGAGCTAAAAGGTTTTTTTTTTTCAAACCAAATTCACCAAAATACCATTTCAGAACTTTCAGATATTTTCTGAAAGTAGTTTCAGACTCAACCAAATGTAACCAAAGGTTGTTGTGTTAAAAAAGTAGTTTATTCTAAACGTTATAAATAGTTATACTCCGATCAGCCATAACATAACGTAACAAAAAGATCCAACACAAACTTTGCCCAGTCTCATCTCTCCTCCTGCTCCAGCTCTGTTGGCTCTTTTAAAGAGTCCTTTTATTGTTGGAATCTGAGTGTGATTATCCTAACTGGACCCACAACCAGACGCACAACAAGGTCCTTTTAGGGGATGTGCCCCCCCTGGACCCTTGTGTGGGCAGTCCAGTTTCAAGGCCAAGACCGGCGGTGCCCCTCTCTCAAAAGTGGCACGGTTGCACCCTCTCTGGCACCCCTCCAAGCAGATGTTCCTCTCTTTCCCAAACAGACCGCAAGACCACACAGCCCCTCGGAGGTGAACCTGTTCCACCTCCCTATTCGGGCCCATGCTTGCAATGCAGGCAAACATCATGTCATCAGCAGGCCAGGAAATCCACAATTCAATGCAAGAGCCAAGCTTTCGGGCCATAGTACCACTCCCCTTCCAGCACCCATAGAACAGTCCTGCGTGAGGTTCTCCTGCAGGTCCTCCTCCCTCACTTTCCCTGCCACACCCAGATTTGGGTGCCCGGTAGTCGTGCTGCTGGAGACAGGGTGTATGCCTTTTCAGAGATGGTTGCAGACATGGAGGCAGCTGTCAGGTCTGGAAGAAGGGTCAGAGGTGTTACAGGACTTTCAGGATTGATTAATTTACGATTCTTTGACATTGTTCATGGGTTTGTCCCAGATTATATGCACAGTGTTTTCCTTTGGTTAAATTGGAGCTTTGTTTGAAAGATGTAAGAGATTGGATATACTCTAATGTCCTAGAGCAAATAATCCATGCTTTCGTTACTTCCAGACTTGAATATTTGTAATGCTATATTATCTTCACCAGCGAGTTGTGCCCGAGTTCACACCGTCTCCTTCTGATTCAGCAGTCTTGTTGAACCACAGGCTTCTACGGTGAGAGAGTTGGTAACTCGCTGAGGGAATCTTCCCTCACCACGCTCCCAGAAGAGGCTCCGGAGTCAATGCAACTGGGTACAAGCCAAACTTGATCCAAGCGAGAGGCAGCGACAGAATCACGAACATTGCTGCCTATACTGCAATCAACTGGGACAAGCTAAGGCTTGCCCAGTGAAAGGGCAGAGCTCGCCGGTAAAGCAAGTACTGCAGTAGAAAACCTAGCTTAGCTGGTAAAACAGGGTCGCGCAGTTTCAAACGTGAAAATCTCACAGCGCACTCAAAAAGCAAACGACATGCCAGCGTGCATGATTGTGTGATGGCTTCAAGCAAACACCCTGAGGAATCTGTGATCACAAATGTGTTTCAAACTCTAAATAAAAACAATGACAGTGCGGATAGATGTGAGCTTTCTTTGAAAATGAATACAGCATATTATACCGCAAAGGAGGAATTGACTTTCACTCAAAGATGAAGCCACTTATTCTGCTGCAGAAAAAAAATGGCATGGACATTTTACCCAATATACGGCAACAATGTCCGTTGCGCTGAACTCATTTCAAACATTGCCTCCGATATAGAAGCAAATAAAGTGAAAGAGTCAGTGTTACATATCAGCCATGATAGCAACCGATTCTTCTGTGACAGAAAATGAAACTATCTATGTCAGGTATTTACATGATGGGTTGACATTAAAACATCTTGTCTCTGAGCTGTCACATGCTCATGCGAATGGTGTGACTGACTGCATTCAATCCTCAATGTCAAAATTTGGATGGCTGGAAGCAAGATGGCTGGATGGCTTAGGCTGGCTGGATGCAAAAGCTTGTTGGATTTTGTGCTGATGGTGCAAATGTGAAGATGGGCCAAACAGCTAGTGTTGCTGCAAAACTGAGAGTGGACAATCCAAAACTGATGGACATTCACTGTAGGCTGGAGCTGGAACTTCTTGGGGTTTGGAAGGAGGTGAGCTTAGTGAGTCGTGTAAAGGACACCTTGCACTTGATTTGAAAAACCTACCATTTCAGCCCAAAGAGCCACAGAGAACTTGACGTTTGTGAAGAACTTGAATCTAGGTTTTACAAATCAAAGCCAGTGAAAGGAACAGGTTGGGTGCCTCATTAAAACAGGGCGCTGAAGGTCTTCTTGAGAGGAAAAGACGATCTTGTGAGCCAAGCTGGGCAGTATGCAGCTGTTGCCATTCATATGGAGAATTTGACCCAAACCAAGCTGACATTGCTAGTAACTACTGAATACAAAACCCTGACGGATCTGCAGTTTGTTGCATTTTGTCATTTCCTGGCTGATGTATTACAGGAGATAGCAACATTAAGTCAAACTCTACAGAAGGCAGACCTCATCCTACCAAGCACTGTTGCTGCAATTGAGAGCTGTTTGACCAGTCTTGACTACATGAAATCCAATCCTCTCCCAGATGGTATGCTGGAAACTTTCATCACACAATGCCTGGAAAAGCAAACTCCTGTTGCTCATACCACTACTTTTCAGGGCATTGACTTGAGAGGGGAAAGAGAAAGTCTGATGGACAATATGAGACAACCGGTGGAGCATGCTCAGCCTGTGACAAACACCTTCATACTAAATTGGATAACCTGCTTGGAGTTAACAAAGATCACAAAGCACAAGCTGTGATGTTAGCATTTGCAATATTCAACCACGACAAGTGGCCTGATGCCAGAAAACAACTTGACCTATTGTACGGAAACAAGGAGCTGAAGGTCCTCACTGAATGTTTCAGAAAGAAGCTTGTTCAATCTGGATGTCAAATTGAAGAAATCCCTGGGGAGTCACTTGAAAAGGCAAGTGTATAATGATCTTTATGGCACAGACATGAGATGCAAAACATTCTTCATCTTGTTCAGATTCTTCTTGTTCTGCCTGCCAACTGCGAAAGAGCCTTCAGTGCCCAAAAGACAATAAAATAAGATGTCCGCAGCAGTCTCACATCCTCACGCCTTTCAGACCTGATCCTCATTTCAATAGAAGGCCTAGAGCTTCACTAGTATAACCCATCATCAGCTGTGGAGAAGTGGAAAGTGGTTTGCTAAGAAATTGTAGATTAAATCTAGATTAAAATGCAACCATAAAGAATAATACAGACAGATAAAGTACGTTTAGTTTAAAATATTTTTTCAGTTGCATTGTTCATGCATTCCTTGTAAAAAGTCTGGCCAGTAAAATAAAAAATGTACTAGCCAATGGCGACTCAAGCTTCATGGTGTCCGTAGAGTGCTGGCCCAACAGACTACCACAATTCTTCTCTGGGATCAGTCAGACATGACATGACAGCCGAGACATGATTAACCGCTTCGTTTTTGTTTACCTGGAAGACATTTTGATCTTTTCTTGTTCCCTGAGGGACATTCAGGTTTGCCTGGTCCTGCAGCGGCTATTGGAGAACCAGCTGTTTGTCTAGGCAGAGAAATGCGAGTTCCACGCCTCCATGATCACCTTCCAGGGGTTTGTCGTCACTGATGGGAGCATCTAGATGGAACCAGCTAAGGTGGAGGCGGTGCTGGATTGGCCTCGCCCATCCACTTGCTAATTTTCATCGGCGATTGATCCGGAACTACAGCTCCTACCCGGCAGCCCCCGCGAGGGTGGCTTCAGTCCATGGCAACGGGGAGACGCACCTAGCCATCCCCGTTACAATATGTAATTATTTTACAATGTATTTATTTTCATAATAAAATTAACAGTTTGTGCTGTAAAACAATATGTCAACTAACATAATTAATTTACCACTTTGAAGCGTTTGACATTAAATTTACTTCCACTGAAAGAGACTTTTATTTTGATTTTTTTTTGTGGTTTTCGGGACCCGGAAGCCTACTTCAGATTGGTACCAGGTTCACACTGGTAAAGTAAACTGTAGTTTTTACATTAAAAAATAAAATAAAAAAATAGCTGATATCCTGTATAACATCATTCATGAATTATTTTATTATTCGTGGCGGTTTATTGTTCAGTTTTTATTTTTGTTTGCTTAGTCATCAGTATCAAGTACCTTTGCACTAATACAAGATGGCTTTCTCCGATTCTCAATAGGTACTTTGCTGATGTTTGATCTACCTAAGTATCTGATTTAGACTTGGAAACAACAGGCGAGATAATTTCTAATCTAAATTACTCAATCAAACATTTATGAGACGTTTACTGCTGCTGTCGACGACCGGAGTAATCCCTGCACTAATAGTTTTTGTTTTTTAATTAATAGATAACGTTGTATGTTACGTCAGCCGATAAAGAAAAGCCACACATTAAAAAATACGAGTAGTTTGTGTTAATTTTTTCGATTGTAACTGCACGCAAATAACTCGAACGTTTTGTATTGCAGATACTATGAAGATCTTGCGAAACGCACTCGGATGGTTTAATTACAAATGTCGGTTTCTTAATATAAGTTTAGCCAGCGACTCACTTGCTACCTCACAAGTGAGTTATAAGTTATTTTTTAAAACTCTCATGTATTCTCATAACACGTTTTTTTAAAGCATTAACCTAAAGAATATGCGGAAAATTAGTTATATAATTGTATGTTATAAGTATAAATAAATAACTTAAAAGTAAAGGACTATTTGGCTATATTTATAGTTTTTTTGAAAATGTACAGACACATCTATTTATAAAATGTTCTGTTATCAGTTCCCTCGTTTTGTTAAGCGTGAAATGGCGTCTTGTAGGCACACAAATTCAAAAAGAATTGAAGGACTGGATAAGAATGTTTGGTGAGTGTTTAACTTAATATACATATGTGTGTAAATTGTAGCCATTAGTTCAATACTGTACAAATGTCCTGTAAGTGATCATGGCCTTTTTTTAAAAATAGAAATATCTTGATCCCCAGGGTGGCCTTTACTTCTGTGGCCGCAGACCCTTCAATCGTTAACCTGGGCCAGGGGTACCCAGATATTCCTCCCCCTCCATATATAAAAGAAGGCCTGGTACAAGCTGCAGCGGTGGATAGGATGAACCAGTACACCAGGGGCTTTGTATGATTGTATCTTTTCAATACCAGTTTGTGAAAGATAAAAAAACTAACTAAATAATTGAAATGAAACATTCATTTACAAAACACTGAATTAGGTGGGTCAATAATACAGATTTAAGAAACACATTTAAGTACAATACTGATTCCAGGGGAATAGCAGAAATGTGTCCTTCATGTCGTTTGCATTTAAATATGTAGATTTTACTATAAAGTTCATATAATACAAGTTGACTGATTTGTTAGAATTTTAAACTAATTATAAATTTCATGTTTTTTATTAGGGACATCCTTCTCTAGTCAAGGCGCTATCTCAGGTGTATGGTAAAGTATATGGGCGCCAAATCAACGCTTTCAATGAAATTTTGGTCACGGTAGGAGGATACGGCTCCTTATTCAGTATCATGCAAGGTCTGGTAGAAGAAGGAGATGAGGTAAAGTGTTGGTCATTCTGAGTATTCATCAGTTTACTAAGATGGCATTACTTCACAAAATAATCTCTCCATTTTAGGTAATAATTATTGAACCTTATTTCGATTGCTATGTACCCATGGTCCGAATGGCAGGAGCCAAGCCTGTTTTAATACCCTTAAGGCTTGTAAGTTTGACCAATACTGGATTTTAAAATTTGCACCAAGACAGAACTATTTAAAAAGATGACTGCCTCAAACTTGTTTCTAATGCTTGTGTCAGAAATCTGAAAACGCAGGAAACATAGCTAGTGCTGACTGGATACTGGACCCGGATGAGTTGGCCAGTAAATTCAACTCAAAGACCAAAGCAATCATCATCAATACACCCAACAATCCTATTGGGAAGGTTTGTGTTAAAAAAAAAAAAAAAAAAAAAACTTTTATTTTAATCATGTTATTTGACAACTGTATGTGTTTTCATTAATGCTCCGTTTGTATTATAACCTCCATAATACCAAGCTCATAGAAAAATGTATTGTCTTCTGCTGGGACTTTTACTTACCGATATCTTTAAATTATACTGGATTAACAGTTATACTCTCTTTAAATTTTATTAGATTGGCAGTTGTCTGATAATTTGGCTCCCTTTTCTCTAGGTATTCACAAGAGAAGAACTGCAGATGATTGCTGACCTGTGCACTAAACATGACACTTTGTGCTTTAGTGATGAGGTGTATGAATGGCTGGTATACAAGGGTCACACACACATAAAAATAGGTACTTTTCAATAAATTGTTTAATGTATCCAGAATAAGTAGATATCTGGTAAATATCAAATCTTGTTAGCAGAGATATTTATTATAAGCTTCACTTTATTAACTTTCCACTATGTTCATAGCTACTCTCCCTGGGATGTGGGACAGAACTATTACCGTTGGGAGTGCTGGGAAGACATTCAGTGTGACTGGCTGGAAGGTAGGACTTACTATTAAACCCTGGTTCTTTCATATTTCTCGCTTTGATGGAGTGGCATAAAATATGAACAGTCCACCATCATTATTTAAATGCAAAATTACTGCAACAGTATGGTCATCATCGTCATCATAAAACCTTCATTTAACCAGGTAAGGGCATTGAGAACAGGTTTCCATTTAAGATGCTGAACTGGCCAAGAGGCACCATAAATACAGCAGTAAACATCAAAATAAAAATACAGAAGTGAAGTAAAATATAGGTCCAATATCAATAAAATCTAAAATGTGAAAATGTGTAGAAATGGAACCTCTGGACCAGTAAATATGTATCTGCAAAAATGGGAACTTGCCATCTATATAATTTGTACTGGATAAGGGTTTCTTTTTAGCAGGTTCTGGTATATAATTTATATATGCATAATCAAGTGACTATTGTCAAATCATAATAAAAGCTATATAGAGTAGAAAATTATTTATCAAAAGTAATTGTCTCATTTACATAATTTGGTATTTAATGCTGCTGAACTAAATTGTCATCTTTGCTTGTTTGCTTTTCAGCTTGGCTGGTCTATTGGTCCAGATCATTTGATAAAACATCTTCAGACTGTAATGCAGAACACCTTGTATACTTGTCCAACGCCTTTACAGGTAAATAAAGTCGTTATCTACATTCACTATTAAAATTTCCCTAGTACAAAAGTTATATGTACTTCCTAGTAGAGGAATATTATTTCCTAACAGTTTCATTTAGGTCCTTTATGACAAAAAGAGAAACTTCAGCAAGGAAAATGAGATAGTAAATCATATGTAAAGGCTTCAGTTATATAGCATAAACTTATTAGGTCTTTTTCTAAAATTAATTTCCAAATGAAATTTTTTATTTATTTATTATGATTGTTTGTTTAACATAAATGACATAAATTATATGTGCATAAACCCCCAAAAACTTTCATAAATCTAGAGTCTAGAGTTGGGATTTGCTCAGTGAGAAAAATAAATGTTGTGAAGTATTCGAGACTTGATTGCTCCTGTCTTGTGCTAAGCACAGTACATCTGCTACACAGGAAGCTGTGGCCCAAGGTCTCCTCCGAGACTACCAGCTTATGGGCAGCCCTGACTGCTATTTCTCTTCACTGGCTGTGGAACTGGAAGCAAAGAGGGACCGCATGGCCACCATAGTCAAGTCCGCTGGAATGTCTCCCATCATACCTGACGGAGGTTACTTTATGATTGTGGATGTTACTGTACTCAGTGAGTGTGCTCGGCTCTCTGCTACCTGCCTAGCAGTACATCTTCACATGTTGTTTTATTGAACACACAGGTGTCCACATCAGCTGCCTTTTGTACATGTTAAGTAAAATCACTGTAATACGCAGCAGTGACAACGGTGATGCAAAGTTGATGAGCAGGCGGACAAGCCGCTTTTTATTCCTTCGCGCCTAACAGGCACAACAAAAGAAAACGAAAATAGTTGCCTGGGTAGCTTGCGGGACCACCGGACTATGTATCAAAGAAAACAAAAATCAGTGATAAATACACGAAAGCGTCTCCAGGTTCTTTTTAGTACTCGGTTCACGATAATGCCTTTAATAATTATTAACAAACCTAAATAATCCAGCACCCGTCAAAAGAAATAAATAAACAAAAACCTCCCTTTTGGGGAAAACTAAACCCAAACATTTAAATAATGACCACCACCACCTCCTCCTCCTCCCTTTCTCCTTTTAAAGGGCCTGGGATTGTTGGCACCTGAATGTGATTACCATTGTTGGAACACAATAAAGGTCCAATTGGGGGCATTGCCCTCCCTCCCTCTCAGTGTTGCTGTCCTTCAATTTTCTCCTGGCTGAGAGCAGGGCTGCCAGCTGCGTGCAACACTCCTCCTTTTCTTTAACGTCACTGTGCCCAGCTCTACCTCAAGTAAATTTATTTGTTTATTTACTCGGTGACTGATTTATCATTTTAGAAATATTGAAACTGCCCTTCAGACCTATGAAAATATTTAAAAGTTAAAGAAACAACTGGGAATGAGGTAAACAGTAAACAAGCTATAAGTTCAAATGGAAAAGAGGGGCAAAAGGACTGAAACACTACATTTCTGTTCAGAAACCGCAAGACTGATCCAAAACATTTCGTATAAGAGTGTCTTAGCTCCATTTCCATCTATAGACTTTAACCCTCTTAATATTTTGCTGGTACCTGAGAATTACACTTTTAACGTTATTTAACTGTCAAAGATTATTATTGAAAATCTGGAAGGAAAGGCAATGTTTTGCAAGCTATTTTAATCGATTACTCGATTATTTGTCGAAATAATCGACAAGATTCCAAAAATTTCCCAAAGTTGCTGCCCTAAACTATATGTGCTGTTCTTCACTTTACAGTCACACTTTCTGTAGGTTTTGTGGTCATTTTGTGTAACAATTGTAGGGGGTTTTGAATAATATAAAAAGGTGAACAGAAAATTAGAATTTTTATTTGTTTTTATGTACTAACAATTTAAATACGTTAATTCAAAGACAAAACAAATGTTTGTTTGTTTATTTTTAATTTTTTTTAATAAGACAAGAACCTCTGTCATATGGGAGATGATGAGCCATATGACTACAAGTTTGTGAAGTGGATGATCAAAGAAAAGGTACTACATTTAATTTAGAAAGAAAAGATTGTCCAGAGATGTAATTCTGAAGTGCTTTTTTACTCTCTTTTTCTTCTTACTTTAAGGAAATATTTTTTTTAAGGTAGCATAAATTAATCTGTTATTCTGACTTAACATTATATAATATTCATAGACTACGAACTCAATATTACATGCGTCTATGATTTAGTAAAATTTGAAACTTTTAAAATATTTTTACCTAAAAATTTCTATTAGCAATAATTTCTGTTACTGACAGTGGAATTTAAAATCCACTATTTGGTTTACCTTTTCAGAAACTTGCGGCTATTCCAATGACAGCATTCTGTGGGGATGCATCAAAGAAGCAATTTGAGAAATATATCCGTTTGTGCTTTATTAAGGTAACCAATTTAAGTTTGAAATGTACTAATGATGAAAGCTGTTAGTAATTAAGGTGAGTTTTATTGTGGCCATACTCTTTTTTTCATCTGAATCCCAAAATATGCTAGACAAATAAGTGGATACTTGAAATGCTAAAATGCCTTGAATAGGGGTGTCTGCAGAACAAATGAAGGAAAATAAAGTAAGCAGCATTATTCCGCATTGTAAGATTCAGTGTGTTCTAGATATTTGTAGTGCTATACACTATTGATGTATTTCTATGATAGAGGGTTTTAAAGGCTATCTGAAATCAATGTGGGTATACATGGATTGTGGTATTGAATTGGTAATATTGTTATACAAGTTATTTAATCTGGAAAGATATAATCATATAGAGAAATTTTATCTGAAAGGACATTTCATTCCATTAAAAATGGATAAATAGCCTATTAAATCCCAGATATCAGTTTGATGAGATGTTGGGAACCGTCTCTGAATCATTCATGGTCCCTACATTCACTCTACCCTGCATGTTGCTGTGCGTTTATTATGTTTGGGGTAACATATTTTTATGTCCTATTTTCACTTCTGCAGCAAGACAGGACATTGGATGCAGCAGAGGTTATTCTGAAGAACTGGAACCAAGACATGGCAGCCTAACACCTTGGTTTTCAAAGTGGGGGCCACCAGGGGGGCCTCAGCACATTTTTATTTATTTTTTACATTTGCCGTAGTATTGTAAATGGAGTTTTAAAGAAAGGGGGGCCCTGGCCAGAAGCCTATGCTATTTGGGGGGTCTTGGCATGGAACAGTTTGGGAACCCCTGGCCTAACGCACTGATCTGAGAGAGGCTTTTTCCCTGTTGCCAATGTATTTGACTGGAAGCATAATACAAGTCAAAATACAAGTCCAACTAATATGTTTATTTGTTTTGCTTATGATTTCCGCTTCATGATTACCTTCCTTACAATGATAGTGAAGTTAACTAGACAGCTATTTTGTCCCTGCCATCCCTCTCATTGCCTCTGGACTTTAATAAAAATATATTTAAGTAGGGGTCAAATACCAAATTAATTGTTTTGGATATTGATAATACTAACATTTGAAGTAAATTTGGGCGGCGCGGTGGTTAGTGCTGCTGCCTCACAGCGCCAGGGGTCCTGGGTTCGAGTCCCGGCTCGGGGTGTCTGTCTGTGTGGAGTCTGCAAGTTCTACCTGTGTCCGTGTGGGTTTCTGCCGGGAGCGCTGGTTTCCTCCCACCGTCCAAAGACTGGTGGGTGAGGTTCATTGGCCAAGCTAAATTGCCCTGTGTGTGTTGCCCAGCGATGGCCTGGCGTCCCGGCCTGGGTGTATCCCTGCCTTTATTGTTATTAAAAGACTCATGACTCTCTGGGGCCTTGAGTTTTATAATGAAAGTACATTTATCAGTGCTCTAGGTTTGCTTGCTCTGTAGTGGCTCCAGAGAGCTTGCTCCAGGCTGGTATCGGGGTTGGTGGAAACCCCCACTCCGGTGTAGCTCCATGCTGCTCCGGCTGCTTTTACCTGGCTCCAGCTCTAGAGCCATCCGCAAACTACAATGGGATAAATTGTTATTCAGTTATTTTATTTGTTGTCTAGTTAAGCTTATAAACTTTCCACAATGATAAAGGATTTTAGTTTAAAAGATAAGAATATAGGGCCAAATATAGTGCATGCATGACTAATTTCCAGAAAGAAATTTAATTTATGAGGGTTTGTTTCATGCATTTCTGTGACTTTTGGGATATAAAATAACTATGAAGGTCTGCCCCTCCTGTCACACATATTTAAAGTACACTTTTTAACATATTTGAATTATAAAAAATAAAAAAACTTTTACAGAGAGGTGAATAATGATTTCAGTTTGGGGTATAGCACTCAAATATTGAATTGTGAAATGTGAGTGTAGTCCTTAAATGCAGACCTAGCAACAGTCGTTATGAGTAAGTAAAAAAAAAAAGGCGTTTAATTATATTCTAAGCATTTTAAATTGTTTCTTGACATATAGAAGAACGCTTACAAAATTGCTGGTCTGGGATCAATGCAGTTAAATTTGCAGACAAGACACGTCTTTAACGTTTTCACGTCATACTCAAATATTGCTTTTATTATGACAGAACATAATGATTACACTTAGTGGCCAGTTTATTATGTGCACTGCCCTGTACATGAAAACAGATTGCTCTGCTTTAAGCCACTTACTATATAAAGCAGGTAGAGGGCTATCAAGGAATTCAGCAACTGCTCAATTAGACATAATGGGCAAACCGAGTAACCTAGGTGAGCTTGAGCATGGGATGAAAATCGGTGAAAGGCACGCCACTTCCAGTATCTCAGAAACAGCGGCCCACTTGAGCTTTTAACAACAATGAATGAGAATGGTGTGACAAACCAAAAACATCCAGTCATTGGCCATCCTTTGGGTTTAATCTCAGTCTCATACTTCCAGTAGGATAATTCACTATGTCAAAATCCATGTGTAGTCCCAGAATGGTTCAACGAATATAACAGGAATTGTGATGAAACAGGTTGTCTGCAGCATGAATGTACTGCAGGAACTATGTGCTGCAATCGCATCAGCATGGACCACATCAATAAATCCATTTTATTTTTATACAGCGCTTTTCACATGTTGCCATGTCACAAAGACGCTTTACATACAGAAAAATACAGGCCTGACCCCCCAAAAGCATGCCAGTGGCAAGGAAAAACTCCCTAGGCTGGCAGGAAGAAACCTTGAGACGAACCTGGCCAAATGGGGGAGCCCATCCTCTGCTGGCTGGCACTAGGAGCTGAAATAAACAATTAGACTAAATGTCCATATTATTTGATGCTCTCCAGTCAAGGAGTTCCAAGATATTGTAATATCCGGAGGAGAGCGTTGGGGTCCCAGATGGCTGGAGTCCAGTCTAAAGGTCCACTGGTTGCTGTGGTGGAAGTGATGCAGTCCTGCAGGATGCCTCACATGATTGCTCGAAAGAGAAAGATAGCGCATTGTTAATGGTTACTGAAGCAGGGTGATCAGGTAATTTGAAAGTTTGAAAAGTGAAACTTTGTGAGTGGTCACAGCTACATATATCTGTGGCAGCATACGAAGAGGGTGAGTGCCGGAAACAACACATGGCTATGAACCCATCCCACCTCATCAAAGGCACAACCCAGCCAACTAGGGGGGAACCACCAATGATGGTGCGACAACAGGAATGGTTCTTATCACCAAAACATTTCTAAT
>JAOYSI010000027.1:2143175-2155225 GCA_025775065.1 Hiodon alosoides | reverse complement strand
TGTGTGTGTGTCTGTGTACGTGTGTGTATGTGTCCGTGTGCGTGTGTGTGTGTGTCCGTGTGCGTGTGTGTGTGTCTGTGTACGTGTGTGTATGTGTCCGTGTGCGTGTGTGTGTGTCCGTGTGCGTGTGTGTATGTGTCCGTGTGCGTGTGTGTGTGTGTCCGTGTGCGTGTGCGTGTGTGTATGTGTGTATATGTATGTGTGTTTTTATGGGTGTGCTTTAACGTCAGAGTGCCCAGAGGGGGAATAGTTTACAGGACTGTGTGCTTCCGGACACTCTGGGTTCAGGGCCTCCCTTCCTGCTATTCTTCAAAAGGGGAAGGAAGCCACCTTGGAAGGAATCAGGGGTGTGTGTGTGTGAATTCATGTTTGTGTGTGTAAGCATGCATGCATGTGTTTGTATGTGTGTGTGTCAGCATGTGTCTGTCTGTATGTGTGTGTGTGTATGTGTGTGTGTGTGTCTGTATGTGTTTGTATGTGTGTGTGTCCGTATGTGTTTGTATGTGTTTGTATGTGTGTGTGTGTGTGTGTGTGTGTCCGTATGTGTTTGAATGTGTGTGTGTGTGTGTGTTTGTTTGTGACTTCTTTCAGATGAACTGCAGAGTAGGGCTGGCGCCTACAGCATTAGTCAGAGGATCAGATTAAAGTGTTGGTAGGTCAGGGTTAGGAGCGAGAAACACTAATAAATTAAACAAACACATTTTCTCTCACTTCCCCTCACACAAGCCTGTAGGGAGAGGGTACTTCCTGCGCCTAGTCTTGCAAGGCATTCTCCACTTATATCCCTATCTTGTCCATGCCCCCATTATTTACTGCCTTTCTGTAGTAAATAGGAGTTAAGAGACTTCCTGTCTCTCTTGTATTATTGTCCAGCACTTGCTGTTAACTTACCATATAAAATATTTATTAATCAAACTTTATTTGTTATAGCACATTTTTACATACAGAATGTTTTATATTTTTACATCCAAAAAAGTGCTGAACAGAATGCAATTTCGAGAGGGAATCGAGGACAAACTGTAAAATTATTCCCTGGCCCCAGGCAGTCGAGAGTCTGGTTGGAAAATGACATAATAGTCGGCACATATAGAATAAAACTGAATAATAATGTAAGCAGCCAGGAGCTTAGCTGATCGCTCAGCAGCTTCAGCCCTTTGTGGGAGGTGGGAGGGATAACCAACAGTGCACGTCTGCTGATTCCTTCTCGGTTTTTGGTTCTTGCTGCCAGGACTGCACTGGAGATGATACCCCTCTTTAGATGGACCACAGCTTATCTCCCACTTTCCAGGGAGAGGGGGGGGAAAAAAGGCTAATTATGGTTGTAAACTGACAGTCAAGTTGAGGTAGAGTTAACGAATTCAGCGTTTAGTGTTGTTTAACTTAAAAAGTCCTAACCCTTTTTTACATATGCACACGGTTTGAATTTGAATATTTGAATTGTTAAAAAATATTTTTAGCTCTTAGTTACATATTTAAATCAATGATGAGCCATCATTTCTGGGTGAGGATAGTGGTAGCAGACCTGCTGATTTTGGACCAAACATGATTTAAATTTAGAACGAGTTCAATCAAATTACTTCATTGGCGTCTGAGACCTGCCTGCTCTATATTGAAGTAACACGGGAGGCCGTTTGTTTTACTTATTACACAGATGTGATCAGAATGAGATAACGGGGCAAACGCAGGGGACACGTCACGGAGATTTTTTCGTATAAACGCTGTCACCCAGTCTGCGGCACTGTGCCCAGTGGAAAGAGTTTGGAGGTGCGAGTGGACGACGGTCATTGGATCCCTGCAGGGAGCTGTGGAGAGACCTGGAGCCAGGACCTCGGCTGATGTCATCAGAAGCTAAGCAGCCGTTTACAACGTGCTAATTTATTCTAAAGCTAATGCCCTAGAAGGGGTAGTTGTGGATATTATTTGACCCCAGTTCCTTCTCATTTGAGGTCAGGTTTAATGGGATTAAACAGTCGGATATCCACAGCACAAGATCGTATGACAAGACACAATGTTCCGTACACCTCTAAGTTTATCCAGGATGGTTTAACACTAAAATTCCTGGCTAGTTGGCAACATAGGTGCCATGTCTTGCAAGCTCATCGCAGTATCCGTGCCTACTATTGCGGTGCTATTGTTTGATATCTGTTCAATCTCTACTCATTTACTTAATGTTCATTTTCATTAGTCAGACATCTGTAATTATATCTGATGTGCCCAGGAGCAGGCAGTCACAGACAGTCATTTGATCCTCAGATAAGTCTTAGATAACAAAACAGTGAGAAATTCACCCCAGCTAAAACAACAATAGATGAGGCATACAGTCAATATAATTCTGTGGTATTGAGCAGACAGACACAAACGCATGTAGTCTGGTTGATCACGGTGTCCACTTCAATTAGACACATTAGCTGTGAATGAGGCACCTAGAAGAGACGTTCTCAGAATTTATAAGCTGTACAAGGCCCTTTAATTCTACGTAATTGCTCCCTAATTAGCCATTAGTTATTCAATTACCCCTTTTAATCAGTTAGTCATGGGCGCAAGCTTCATAAATGGTGGGTATGTCATTGACGAGTTAATAACATCCTTAATTACAGGACATGTAAAATGCAGTGGTCCTTAGAGGAAGTTTGGTGGGGGTCAGTCTCCACAAACGCCTCTGAATTTGCCAAGAAAGCGAAAAATCCACATCGATTAGGGTGTCTCAAGGCGGATGACCCATCCCAAACCCAGAAAAAAAGAGTCACCAGAACAGGGCAGATTCTACCATTTATTACACATATTACATTCTTAAATAAAAATGCTCCACTGAACAGTTCTTGCATAGATATCTTACAATACCAATTTAAAAAAGAATTATGAAACAGACCAGTAACAAAAATAAATTTTTCTTCTTCCTTAATAAAGAACATTACCATACTAACATCATATAATACAAATAATAATAATATTTTAAACACTTTGTACAGCAAATGAAAACAGAAATAAAAATAACAGAAACGAAGAACTGAAAGAAGTGAGTGC
The DNA here is from genome assembly GCA_025775065.1 of Hiodon alosoides. Lineage (NCBI taxonomy): Eukaryota > Metazoa > Chordata > Actinopteri > Hiodontiformes > Hiodontidae > Hiodon > Hiodon alosoides. The sequence goes on along the minus strand of JAOYSI010000027.1, from coordinate 2,152,201 downwards.
CAATGAAAGACAGAAGCAGTGGGCACATCGGGGAGGGGGGCGGGTTCATGGGGTGTGGTGGAATGGAAGGGTTGGGAGCCAATGAGGGAAGGGCTCCGGCTAGTATGCGGTATCTACGGCGACGAGTTCCGTCCAGGGGCCAGTCAGACCGCTCTGGGTGACACAGGCTACGCCGAGCTACGGCAGAGACACAGCGGCCACCAGTAAAGGACAGACAACCTTTTAAAAGCACTTGTAAAAACTGCCACACGAGACGAGCGGCACGCCCCGTTCGTCTGTAGCTTGCTGCTTCCCATTGGTTGAGACATCAGCGAGTGAAAATGAAAATGACAAACATCATGTACGACACAAAAAGCACAGGATGACCAGAGACGCCTTAGAAACATTCAAAGTCCAGGCGCGAGCAGGTGTACATTTGTCCCAGTGTCTCGTTGACTGAATTCCCAGGACGCCCAGCTACAATTTAATATGGGCTAAAATCAGGATAGTGTGTCAAATGTTGGGGTCAGGTGGAACGGTGAGTCAGGTGTGGAGAACCCCTGACTTTACAAATCGACAGATTGAGTACTTGACAAACGCAAATACAAGCAGACCCCAAGATGTAGAACAGCCAAGACCTTTCAGCCAATTATCATCAGAAAACCGATCATTCATTTTATTCTTTCCATGTTTTCATGTATTCATTTTTTCCCTAGACCCACAGAAGGAATCACAAAACTGAGTAGGCCTCTTTTTGTCAAGTCAATCCGCTTCAATGAAACCACTTTGCAAAAACAGCTGTGCCACCAACACGGTTAGGTCCAAGAAATATTTGGGCATCGAAGCCCTTGTCTAGGTTGAAGTGTATCTACAAAATAATGGTGAGTGTACATTTGAGCAACCTTTTTGAAGACCTGGTTAGCTTTATCCAGAACATGCACTGCGTGGTGATGTTGCGTGCTCCGTGACTGAGAAACGTTTTAAACCTGCCAAACTTAGCACCGATCACAGAGGATTGGGAGCAATTTGCACGCAACTCGGTAAGCTGGGCTTAGTTTTATAGTCGCACACAGTTAAGTACAGTTTGAGTCTCTGAGTCACACAGATGTCAAGATCCCACGCAAGCTTATGATTATGCACATATACACATATGAATCCAATTAACCTCTGCAGCCTGTGCCAAAATCATTCATTTTAATGAATGATCATGATTCATTTTACACATGACTTGTGTACACAACAATTGTATATGGTGCGTAAAGGTCAAAACACTACAGCGCTGCTAGATGCTAGGCTGTTTTTGGCTAAAGACTTTCCTAAAACCATACAACGCTTTAAAAATCCGGACTAGTGCTGACAGATTTATTTTTTCTGTGTTTTATTGGACATTTGTACCTTTTCACGGCCAAATTCGAATTCACTGACTCGTGTTCTTTTTCCTGTGATAGATGACAAAACGGTTTTGCAGTGTGGCTTTCAGAACCGGACTCAACACTTTGCTGACAGTTGAGAGACCTCTCAGTTGTGCGTGTGAACTGTGACGGAACTGCAGGACGCTGCGGGGGTCTCCCGTGGCGATACCCGCCATGGTGAGGTTTCCCTGGCGGGCGCTGCCAAATGCAACGTTTCTACGGAGAGCAGCCCTGCTTTAACGATGCCCTGCCTCAGTGGGTGGGGGCGCTGAGGGACATCTGGGCCCAGTATTTTTACGGGGGGGAAATATCTGGGTTGACACGAAATGACAAGGAATGTCCGCTAAAACACATGGAACCCCCCCCACCCCCGACAACTTTCTTGTTATCATTTTGTTTTCACATCACGCAGTCATGAGCAAAATTGGGCTGATTAAAAAGCTTAAACAGAACATGGCAAAAAGCATCGATAACACCTGCTTGATTGTTCTCACCAAGCGAAATCTGCAGCGCCCCACGCATGCTCAGCGGGCCGGGCCGGGCCGGGCCGGGCCGGTCCAGTCCGGTCCACCCACAAGCACAGGCCAGTCCCACCTACCCAGCGCACAGCGTTTCCGGAAACGTTCCTGCAACGTTCACGCAGCACGGGGGACAAGGTTACATGTGCTGCCTGTGATGATTGTTTGCTGGGAGGGAGAGAGTTGCACGGAGACACACAAATACACACTTGCACACCGCCCCTCACCAAAAGTGCCACAAAGTCAAAGTTGATTGTATATAAAAAGGCTTGAATCAAAATCCCAATCCATGAAAGAAATATTTAAGAAAACAATCATATAAAAACAAAAAACAAACAAACTGTAAGCTAAAACTGCTTATTGGAGTTGTTTTTTTAGAGAAAGGTTGTCTCTATGAAGAACAGATAACTGCAGCCAACAGGCCTTGTACATAGGCAGGCCTCAAACAGTAGGCTGAATGTGAGCGATCCTTACCCTGGCACCCAGGCAGTGGCGTCTTGATTAACACACAGCGTTTCTCACAACATTGCTGCAACGTGACGGAAACGTTATGCGCTGGCCGGGACGTTGCAGGTTTTTTTTTTTTGGTTTTGGTTGTGTTGACTGGCACTGTTCCCCTGAGGGCTGCCCTGGCAATCACGTACCGTTCCTGGCAGATTACAACATCGGCCTGCCTCTCTGCCGGACCCTCTGGTCCGGCAGCCATTGAAACAGCCCTGTAGTGCTGCATACACAGAGCGAAGACTTAAAAATCTAGTCCCCAGGCTGATTGTTACTGTCTAGGCCAAGGCCCACTTTGTGACGGTTGCTAAAACATGAGAATAAGTGGGTGCTCATTTCTTGATCCAGAGTCTTACTCTCAGTTAACAGAACCGTTTCTACAAAACAAACAATTGCTAAAACTCTACTGTGGATTATTTTGGAGCAGGACAAATAATTCCGGGAAGCAATTAGAGAAACTCCGCCATGCAGTGTTTTTAAACTGTGTTCATGTTCACTTAAGTATCTCTCCAAGTATTTTACCTTAGCGTAGAAGTGGCATCTGGAAAAAACCCATTCTGTGTACGTGTCTGTGTTGCATGTGTGCGTGTGTTACGTTTTTATTTTGATTTTTTTTATTAGATTTTTTTACATTTTATTAGATTTTTGTTTTTCATGTTTTATCTTTTAGTTTTTTGAAAAAAAGCACAGATAACATTGAAAGAGTCAGGTATGAAACAAGCAGTTTCCTCTGGGTTGGAGCGGTGAGAATCAGCTCCTTGGTCCTCTGGAGTGTTGTGTGTTCCACCCACCAGCACAACGCCCATCGCGCCACAGGTCCCCGGACCTCCCTGACCGCATTGCTGTTCGCCAAAGGACCCCCCCCAAACGCGGGCCCACCTGCAGGTGGAGCCTTGAAAGTTTTCTCCCAAGTTTGCTTTGTGTTAAGGAGAAAAAAAAAAAACCTTACAAAAAACCTTACAAAAACGAAAAACAGAAGGCCTTCCTTTTTTATTTCAGGCCAACCATTATAAAGCCTTTTTCTTTCAGTTTCCTTTTCTCAGTCAGTGCTAGATAGCAGCTTCTGGGTTTCGTTGGTGTACAAGGTGAGCTCATTTCGTCAATTACTTTTTCCATACGCCCACTCCCTCGCTGACATACACATAGCAACCGTTTACTGGGAATTAAGACCTTTTTACCTCAGAAAAACAGGATTAAAAACACAAAGGCAAGAACGTGTCCTTGCGCCGTTGTTAGGTGCCTGCGAGGTGGCGGTTGCGATGGTGAGAGTGAACAGCGCCCCCTGTAGTGTCCGACCCGTTCTGTCCACCAGTCTTTCTCAGTAAAGCGTGACTATGTTATTTCTGTGGCTGTTTTGCTATGGTTGACATTACTGCAGTTTCGGGTGGTGATACTACCCCTCGAGAGAGAGAGAGAGACAAAAAGGAAAAGCAATTTACAACAAAATTCCATCAGATGTTTTCAAAGCAAATCTTTGATTGTCCCAACCCAAGATCAAAGTTGGCGATCATGTTGCCGTTCCAGTGCCTCTCTGGGTATTTTTTTATATAAAAAGAAATGATATAATATGGGAAATGACTGGATCAGCGAGATCGTTTGGCAGTGTCTGACTCCCAGGCCCAGTTAGGTAAGGCATGGCTAATCTGCTGAAGAAAACCAGGAAGGTGGACTCGACGCGTCTCTAAAGAAAAACCACAACGCTCCGGCTCCCCTTTCTTCGACGCCCTCTCGCGCCGGTGGTGGCCGCAGTGCCAGCCCGGGCGGCGCGATCAAGATGCGTCCTCCTCTTCCTCTCTTTCGCTCGCTCGCTCTCGCTCTCTCTCGCTCGCTCACTCGCTCTCTCTCACACACGCGCACATGCCATCTCAGATGTGCCTCTTCATGTGTAGAGCCAAGTGGTCCGACCGCGAGAAACACCTGAGGCAGAAAAAAAACCGGGGATAGGGAAGGGCTGTTAGGAGCGTTTGGTGGACAGGTCCACAACACCATGGTCCACATTTGAGTTCTGGGTGGTGAACCTGACACGTTTTCAGGATCAGCTAAAACTGGTTGAACTCCTCGACTTGCATGTATTCACACAAGCACTGCAAGGTCCTCTATTTATAGGCACCACCCATTACAGCTGATAAAAGCGCACAAAAACCCGACCTAAATGAAAATACTCTGCCATAAATCCCTAATAGGCAAAACCTGCACAGTCTGGATTATGACAGCAGTCCTACAGAATACATGGCGCCCCTGAGGATAGACTCGAGCAAGCCGTTGGAGTTGGAGCGGAGGCCAGGCTCGCTGCTGAAATGAAAAATGAATGAGGCAAGCCTCTCTTTAAGCTGTCAGCTGCGTTGGGTGGATGCAGCAGGAAGGCCAGTGCACGCACTCACAGAAAAGGGGCCCAAGCTACGATTCCTCCGGCCGCGGCTGCAGATAAAGCCGCGGCTAATGGAGAAAACCATTTACGCCTCCATGTGGGTGGCTCACATACTTTGGGAGGAAACGCAAGTATTCATTAATCAGACGGCGTTTGACTCATCATGGTCGGAATGGATTGACTTTGCTAGGGCTACTTTGCTAAGATCGATTTGTCTCAGGGTAAATGCAAAACCATCAGGATCGACAAACACCACATTGTTGGAAACATTTGTGATTTAAAGTAACATAGATGCTTTTGGGTATCCATAAGAATCCTTATTTCATTGTACATGTAAATGTAATTAGAAGTTCAATGAATAAGGCTGAAGAAAACAAATTGCAGAGGGGGGAAAAAAGATAGAGAAATGCTTTTGGAAAATGAAATGCGCCTGTGGCTATATTCATTATTAATTGATTCGACCAAAATGGATATCCTGTGGAGATTATTTTTCAAACAAAAGGCAGACTCTACGCTGACATCATTGGGCAGAATAAATATGTAAAACGATAGACGGGGATACGAGGGCTCTCTTTGGCTTTGTCACTCAGCCCCCTATATCACACACATTTTCACTCTCACTCTCTCTCGGTGTCTGACCCTTTTAGAGGACAGCGGGCCAGACGCGGGTTGTCCTTTCCGAGACGCCTGACTGTATTAGCATCACCGCGCCTGCAGCGTGTTGATTCGTGTTGAGCATGGCATTCGGACACAGCGCCCTCTTGCTGCAGCTGGGTGCCACAGTTGGCAGGCACGGGCCGCTCTCAGGGTCTGCCAAGCGCACGCCCACACCTACGCCCACCTCTGGATGGCCGTCTGCCCTCTGGGGTGAGGTTGTGTTTACTGTTAGACATAGCCCATCCTTCTCTCTCAGCCTAATGAGAATGATCCCCAGTCACCCCCAGCGCAACGCTGGATTACCCGAGGGCACAGAACAAGCAGTATCAAGGGGAAAGAGAAGTGCTCAGTGGTGAGGAGTTACATTTATCTAGCCACAATAGCTATATAGCGAATAGAAGCAGTTTCTTTTTCCCCCAGTTGTCCGTGCTCCCAAGTGAGTGTGTCTAATCCTGTGAGTGTGTGTCCGTCCACATATTCCAGGCCCTACAGTAATGTGGCTTGGACGCTCATGTGTAAACCCAAACCGCAGAGATCCAAGGAGAGCCCAATCAAAATCCTACAGGGCTGTGGATGGCACATGTTGCTAAGCGTCGGTTCAGGGCTTTGTTTAAATCCAAGTCTGGAGGCTACATTAGCTTTGGCACAAGCAGCCTTGGTATGGTCCAAACTGGCCCCGGTTTGACAGGAGCTGAGGTGCATTTAGTAACCAGGCCGGAAGCAATGAGGGGAAAAGTCATCGGATCGGCCACTTCTTTGTGTGTTCTCAGCATTTCAGGCTTCACAGTGGCCTTTCTGCTATACCACCCCGGTAGTGTCGCTAGTGCCCGCACTGATAGTGATGGGGCCAAGCGGGGCCAAGCTGGGTTCGCATCACTGCTCCAGCCTATAGAGGCACAGCGGTCTGTCAGGCACGCCGAGATCCTCTGCCTGGAGCGCGCCCGGTGCGCTGCTGAGCGCTGACGCGGCTCGGAGACTGGCGGCTTCCCGCCGTCGTCACCTGACAGCCAATCACTCAGGTCTCTCTCGCTGACGCGCATCTACGTGCCCCCCTCTCCACCCGTGTCAGATGTCCCCCAGACAGACAAAGAGCGGATTGTTTGTCACTCGCAGGACAGTGAGGGCTGGCATGTGCCTGCCTGTCCGCAACTGTGTTCCCCTGTGTGCCGTCACTTTAATTCACCATTCCACACCCACTTCCCCCCTCAGCATTGCCTTTATTCTTTATTAAGCCTAAGGGTGCTTTAGGGAAGTTGTGGTACTGCGGGGATGGGAACCACTGGTTGATGAGCTATTCACCAGAGACAGAGGCATGCTTGGGCCGGTGCCAGGCCCCATGGCTTCCTAAGACCAGCTTCAGAGAGCCCGCGTCGGAGAATGACAGCTGTGTCGAGGGGCGGCTTGTCATTGGATTCAGTAACTGCCCAGCTGTGTTGAGTGGGAGGTTGCTGTTTGATTCAGCAAATATCCAGCTGTGGCAGCGTGTGGTCGTGTGGTTAATACCCTGGCCTCAAAACCAAAAGGTTGTGGCAGACCCTGGCGTTTTACCTCACAGCGTGGTACTCAGCCTGAATTGCTTCACTTTAATATCTAGCAGTATAATATGAAATAATACCACTTGAATGTCGCCTATTACCAACTTTAGAGTCAACGAAATGATAAAATACTAAGTGTAAAAATATGACCTATATTACCTGAGGACAATCTAAATGATAATATAATAAAGCGTTTCCCTCTTGCTGTGTTGTGCGGGAGACACAGGGAAGGCCTTACCTGTCGCAGTGGTTGCACTTGAAGGGTTTGGCCCCAGTGTGTTTGCGGTAGTGCCGCGTTAGCTCGTCACTCCTGGCGAAGCGCCACTCGCAGCCTTCCCACGAGCACTTGTAGGGTTTCTCACCTAGGGGAGGGGGGCACACGGAAATCCTCGTGACCGGTTGCTGTGGTCCTCTCAATCACGTGCGCGCCTGATCAACGTAGCCCTTCTAGTGAAACTGCAAACTCACACACCTGTGTATCGCGACCCTCCTCCTCGCGCGTACACACACCTCCCCCCTTCCCGAGAGGAGGAAACGCTGCCCCTATTCTGCCAAAACCTGTAGCTCAAACAAACCGTTTCATTTTCCAGCCTTAAGGTCTAACCCCAAGTCACGCCAGAAAATACCTTTTTCCTCTAGTCAGATAGGACAAAATCAAGCCAGAGACCAAGAAATCCAGCTTCTTTAGGTCAACAGATGGGAGACAAGATAGCTATTGTGGACTGTGACTTTTATCTGGGGGGAGTGGTATGGTCTCCCGGGGAACAGACCAGTGCGGAGGGGGGTGACAGCCTCTGAGGTCATTTGGAATGGGGGGGTGTAGGTAATGGCAATTAAGACTTGCGAAGATGGACATCGGAAAGCGATACCGTAACTTTGAGTCCACGAGCCGCCTCCGTCTCTCCTGCCACGTCCACCAATCTCCTCCAGCGGGAAAACCATTGTAAAGAGAAGCTACAGCTGCTCATTAAAAAACCACCGTGCATAATGAAGGAGAAAAGGGTCCCGGCCGGAAACAGCTGCGGCACAAGTTGTCACAATGTAATACGTGGGCCTGTAGTCAGATCAATAAGATCGATGCAGGGGGGCTGGTCCTGCTACAGCATAAATTCAATGGGAGCTGTTTCTGACGTACGGTCCTGTCTCGCGCTCCAACGGGACGACGCAGGTTTCTTTTCAGTATTCTTTTCACCACTATCAGAATATCAGTATTCCGCTGGTTATCAGTTTTCTCCTCTGGCTGTCTGTAATTCCAGCCTTTTTTTCTCCGGTCAGTTATGTTGAAAATGTCTATGCTGAGGAAATATCACTAGCTTCCTTCAGGCTATTGTGCAACAGAAAACAACATAGCTATAAAAGATAACGATGATCAGCTTTGGGCTTTTATTAGCCGCTCACTGTCTCTTTTTCTGTATGAATCTTTGGCAAATGCTCCTTGATCTGTGCTGGTTAGGCAGCCTGGATGGCCCTGCACCCAATTTGGTAAGAGGTGGGGACCCAGGTGCAAGACAGAGAAGAGTTCACACCCCACTCTCAATAATTGGCTAGGGACCCCCGCCCCCCCCCAATCCTCCACACCCCCAAGGCCTGACAGCAGTGAGGCAAGGCTTGGACCTGCGTCCATGGCAACCACAAAGCCGGCCAATTATGTCGCAAGGAGGCAGGGATACATGATTCAGTCGCCTAGCAACAGGGCAAGAGAAAAACATTGAGACAGCGGTGAATCCGGCACCCATGGACACTCTGCAACACCAGCCAATTATAGCTAACGCTAGCAGAGTGCGATGCAGTTGCCTGGAAACCCAAACCAACAGCCAGGGTTGGGTGGGAGTGATTTGGGGGAGGGCCTGAGGAGACATCGGAGGGACTGTGAGCACTCTATAGCAGCAGTGCACATTGAAACTGATACCAAAAGCAACAAATCATCAGCCAGTTCCTGATGCTTGCTGGTGCTGATGCGGTTTCTTAGCAACCCCCCCCCCCCCCAACAGCACCCCCCCCAGCGGAGGGTGGGCGCGCTGGTTTTGGAGTGCACGGTCAAGGGGGGAATGTGAAA
>JAOYSI010000027.1:2109792-2139065 GCA_025775065.1 Hiodon alosoides | reverse complement strand
TCCACCCTCGTTTCATCTTCATCATCCTGGTAGATGGCAGCAGATTTTTGTCAAGAATGTCTTGGTAAATTTGCCCATTCATCTATTCAGAAGCTTAGAAATGCGCCTATAACCAATGCCATCGTTATGTTTTGCAACAGTTAGGTTGCAAAGGTCTTGAGACAGCTCTTTGCTTTTACCCATCATGAGATGTGTCTTGTCTGACACCTTGGAAATGAGACTTTTTTGTAGGACATCAGTTGGGACTGAACCAGCTGATATTAATTTGCACTGACAAGGGGTTGGGTTGCTTTTTAATTACTGATAGGTTTTCAACTGTTTCAGCTTTCCATACCTTTTTGCACCTCCCTTTCTTCATGTGTTCAATACTTTTTCCCTGTGTCATTTCACATTATTACACATAATTTAATTTGCTGAGCTAATTTGTTTTGGTTTCTTTGTATGTATGGGTTACTTGGGTTGTTACCAACATCTGGTGAAACTTTCATGTCAATAGCACCTTTGGAAATATTTTTACTGAGAAAAATGGTGACATGTTCAAAACTTATTTCACCCGCTGTAGATGTGGTATTCGGCAAACTGACCAGTGATAGATACAGAAAAAAGGGGGGTTTGTTTGACTTTGTATTTAGAGATTAAATGCATAATAGATTGGGAATTATATACCGGGGAGCTGACAGGGATGCATGAATAGAAGCTGCGTGTAAAACTGGGGCTTCACTTCCGGGCTGGGACTTTTTGGGAGTGTTGATGATAGAAAGGGCTGCACAGTGCAGACATCACAGGTTTCAGAGGCGTGGCAGATTAATGGCTTTGATTCTGGTGATTTCATCGCTGTCACTCTCAACTGTGCTCTCGGAAAAGCTTCCTGCAGAAGCTTCCTGGTTGAGATCACAATAAATCCTTGCAGCTCTGCAAAATTCAATGGTGTTTAGGTCAATGTACAATGGATGGACGGAATATAGACAGGCTAAAAGGTGTAACTTGCATAAATTTGGTTTTCAAGGTTTACAAGAGACGGTAACATAAACTAGCTAGTGAAAACGTGTAGGCTCCTCAAGGTTATGTAGTCTTCTGTTGTATTTACCACTATATTGGCAACTAATTTAAGAATATTGACACCATATCCAAACATCTTTTTCAAGAACCGTCAAGTGGAATCTGGCATCCTGGTGGTCATGTTCATATCTGTGTAAACAATAACGGGAAAAACTATCGTTTCGTCTTTTTCCTTTCGTTCGAGTATTGTGACAAAAGCAACAGCATAAAAGTGAGAGCGGTTCAGAGTGGTCACACAAACAGATATGCAGGGACCTAGGGAGTGTGAAATTCAGAGGTATAATGGGTAAGTTGAAGGATCTTTGCCAGTTTGAGCTGGATAGGGTAGTTGGTGCCAGATGTGCTAGTGTGAGTATCTTGTAAATGGCCACCCAGCCGGTATTTTCATGCACCACACCCAAAAAGCATCCAGCCAACAGCAGTCCTGTGGTCGGGAATGACTTTTTGACAACTGAGTCCGATGGAGGCTGTCGCGTCTTGTGCAGGGTGTCGTACCTTGTGACGGATGGCTATGGCTAGCTTAGTGCCACTTCTGTCAGGGAAGAACAAGAAGCTGTGATTGCAGTGGGCCATGAAACACAGACATTGGACAATAGAGGAGTAAAAAATGTTACCTGATGAGTCCCGGGTCCTGCTGCAACAATGTAGACTAGTGGTGGCGGTGTGATTGTGTGTTTTCATGGCACACATTGGGTCCCTTGACCATTTAATGGCAGTAGTGTATCCATCTGTGAATGGATTTTTCTAGCAGAATATGTTCCTTGCCACAAGGCTAGGAATGGTTCGGGGATAACGGCAGTGAATTTAGCTTACTGAAGTGACCATAGTCCAATCACGCATCTGTCAGATGAGATGGAACACACTATTCGGAGTAGAGATCCTCCACCAACCAATTTGCAACAATTACAAGGCAAAGTTGTCATGGGCCATGATCCCTGATGCGCACTTTTGATACCTGGTTAACTCAATGCCAAACTAAATCAGGCTGTTCTACCGGCAAAAGGGAACAACTCGCTATTAGACCTTTGTGCCTCATAAAGTGGCCAGTATCATACCTAATTTAAATTTGTAAGATGTTTAAGTAGTTAGTAAATTATATTTTTCTAAATATTCTGTCTCTGAAAGGGAGGAAAACTTTTTGTAACTTTATATTGTTTGTAATTAGTTTTTGCAGCTTGTCCTGCACAATTTCTAAGCTTGCTAATAGTGTGGTGGGATACTGTTACCTTGGGCATTGACAGCTACTGCCAAGGTGACCTATTTTTGCCCTCTCGACAGATGTAATTGTCCCAACCTGCTTCCTCCCTCTACTGGCGATTACTTTATCTAACAATTTTGGATAACTTCTGATGTGGTGCCTGTTTCGTAAATTTTCCAAACATCATTAGCCTCAAAGCTGTGGAGGCCCAGAAGGGTAGAATTATTGTAAAATAACCTGAAGAAATTTGTTCGATTAAAGCTAGTCACCCTTGAAAGATTTGCAGCTTGAGACTTGGCAGATGGTGAGGCTGGGTTGCCTCTGGAGGAAGGCAGTGAACCAATCCTTCCCCACCATCTCCTTGGTGCCCTAGGCATGAGGGTACTTGCAGCAACAGTATCAGGGAAGTCGGTATGCAAATCTCCTCATACATTTTCCTCTCAAAAAAAAAAAACTCATTTAAAACAATTTTAAAATATTTTCAGGTGAGATTTACCAGCTTCCCTGGTACTGTTTTAAATGAACTGTTTTAAACTGTTTTTTCTTTCTTTTCAGGAATTCCAACTGTAATCTTGATATCTGCAGTATTTAACAGATACCCTTGCAGTCTCCTCTCCTGCTCCCCACAAAACACTTTGTTGTGGCATCTGTTGTGGCATTTGGGTTATCCTTAAACCTTCTACAGTACCTGAAGAGTGTTACATGGCATATACCATGTGCCTTTGCTGAACCCCTTGACTGACCGGCCTGATATCAGCACATATTGGGAAGCTTTTTCAAAGCATTTCTCTTTTTGCTGTTTTCTTCCTATTTCTGGGTGTGTTCTGTCAATATTCTGTCAATAAAACAAGTGAAAACATATTTCGAAGTTCCTGCAGGACAAAACTAACATTCTATGACTTCTGCCCAACAGTTCTCCTCTGTAACCAAGACTAGCTAGCAAGATATTTCAAGCCTATGCTGCCATTTAGTCACCAGGCGGATTAAGAAAATAATATTCGTTTGGACCCTTAAATTGACTTCAAGTAGCAGCGTGCTGAAATTGTAAATTGTGGTTGTAATTTGAGAAACATTTGTCTCGATTCTCCCAAACGGCAAGGAGTTACTTATTTACTTTCTATTTACAAGACTGCTACTACTAATAATAAATAACAATTTCAGAGTATTGTTTTTTTTTACGGGTATGTCTGTAAAAAAATTATTACACCGATTTCAGATGTTTTCACTCTTTTCCAGCTTCGCTGAATGTCTGCCTATGTAACTTTCAAATCCAGCCGCTTGGGTTCCGGAACTGTTTTCCCTTCTTAAACGCACCCCGGAGTCGTGACAGTCAAGCTGCCTTTGACATCAACGTTTTAAGAAAACTCGCGCATGCTCTGATTCGACTACGAATAGCGTAGAGGTCTTTGTTTAGACTTAGCTTCTCACGATTCTGTTTAACTAATTTACGCTGTCGGCAACAGCTAGAAGATACCAAACAAAATTTCAGGACTAATAGTTGAAAAACTGGAAACTATAAACAAGTAGACTACGTGCGGCAATTATAATAATAGCATTAGAAAGGATCCTGGGACCTTCTTTCTGTATACAAACAATTTGAAGTCAGCTATTCTTAAGGTAGACCTGTGAGTTATTTTTGTCTTTTATTTGATTACCTAGCTATCGTGTGACGGTGCGTAATAATTATGTATAGCATAATGGAAAGATGCCGCTAAAAGGAGGAACCCTCCTTTTACATCACACAACCTAACATGACAGTGGAGAGCTACTTTTTCAGCGAAAGGCAGCCCATGGAATTCGAAGGAAAAGGGCAACTTTATTGCTGCCTGGAATTGAGCGGTGGCGAGTGGGGTATTTCACAGATGAGCCCTAGCTCCTGATTCCACGCAATATTTTGAGTCTATCAACACTGGCGATGGAGACCGTGGGGAAATTCGAGTTCAGCAGAAAAGACTTGATAGGACATGGCGCTTTTGCGGTGGTTTTCAAAGGCAGGCATAAAGAGGTAACGTATACATTTTTAGTTTTCATCGTTTTTGTTTAATACAGTTTTTTTTAAAAAGATTAAACTATTGCCCGTGGACGTTTTGCTTTGTTCTTGTCGCTGCTTACAATGTTTATAAGCTGTGTTGACCTTACTTTAGCATACCACCTTAACAAGAGGCCAATGAGCCGTTTTGCTACATTATGGTATTTAATAAAACGTATGTTTGATATTTATTATTATGTTATTCATTAATTTATGCAAAACCTATTTGAACGTCGACGAGGTGTAATATTAACCAGTATTGCTAAACTGAATATTTGACTACACGTCAAAAAAGTCGGCTAGCTAACAAGTATAAATGCGCAGATCGATTTGTCTTTGGGTGGGGGTGGATAAAGCGTGTAAACATAGTATTTTTAAATTATTGCATTATTTTTAGTTAAGATTATGATTTTTTTTTAAAACTACTTTGTCATCATAACAAGAGAACGGCTGCACCTTACGTTGTTTTGTTTTTTTCTCGTTTAGAAACACGACTGGGAAGTGGCTGTTAAATGCATAAACAAGAAAAACTTGGCAAAATCCCAAACACTTTTAGGAAAAGAAATCAAAATATTGAAGGTATGGACAAGTGCCGACAGTAATTGTGTCCCTTGCAAGAAAATCGTTCATATCATAGCTGAAATTTGACATTTATTTTTTGTTTTGTTTTTTAAGGAGTTGAAACATGAAAACATCGTTGGATTGCTAGACTTCCAGGTACGTTTGCTTTGATAAACCTCACACGATGGATAATTATGGGTAGCTGCCCTTGAAATAGCTGCATTTATTTTGTTATGAAACGCTAATGATTTTCACTTGTCTGTGTTCTCATATTTATTCAATTTACTGGCAAACTATCCTAATTGCTAAGTGTCCCTTTAAATGCAAAGCTCATAAGCTGGGAGGGCATGACGTGCATATTACCTTTCATGACAGTGTGGTAATATACTTAACACGGTTGTTGTTAAATAAATAACTTTATGCCCAAATACGAAGCTTTTGATCACCTTTGCTGTTTTGCTTCGGCACCCTACCGTCACATGTCCCCCTGTTGACATACGATCTCATTGGCTCGTTTTGTTGTTGCGTAAGTGCAGCGATTCTTCTTGGGAGTCGTAGTAGTATGCTAATCAATTTTCCGCTGAAGTGCGTCTTATCGATGTCAAATAAACTACAGTCGTTTTCTGATTCTAGTTGTATCAAGTAATATGTTTCACCGTCGCCAGGTCGAAAGATGCTAGCCTGGAAGCAAGGAAATAATGTTAAGGAATTGTAAAAAAGAATCATATATGGTATGCAGTGTGTGGATATATATTCATTGACGTTGAGCATTGAGCCGGTATTTTGTGACCGTTGAGAGTGGCAAAGCATTTAGATATTCAATAACATGCAACCGTGGTTTGCAAGAATTGTAATGGGGACTCTCAAGGGCCATTCGAATGGTTATAAAAATGTAAATTATGATCCATGTTCCATGATCAGGAAGGTCAGGAAATTCGGGAGACTGTTTTAAAGCGTTTTTTTTTTTTTTTTTTTTTTTTACTTTACATTAATCCTTAAAATCCCTAAAATGAGCCTTAGAACACAAGCCAAGCTGCCCCTACAACTCAGCAGTCCAATCATTGTGCATGGGTTTATATGCTTGTGCTTTGTAACAAATACCAGTGATCATTGTGGGCTGTGGCAGGGGGGGATCAGTTCCCTTTGGGGGAGCTTTTGCTATGTGATGTGTCAACTATAGCAGAAAGCCTGTCATACTCTGGTGTAACCTTGTAAATGGGGGCTGATTAGAGATTGAAAACATGGAATCCCAGGCAGTTTCCTCTCATGTTGCCAGTGTGATTCAACCTGTCAACCTGTTTTTTTTTTTTTTTTTTTTCCCTCTCGCTTGGTTCCAGTTTCAACAATTTATCTGGAAGAAACAGCATCAGGGCTAGCATGTGCCCTAAAGAAGATGTACTTGTCTGTCTAGTTTGCGCTGGCATGTAAAGAAGACAAACGGGCCCCATATTTATGGATCCTCTTAGGCAGCCGACTTCCATTCCATACATGAGCGGCAGACACATGCAAAAAAAAAAGCTTTGTTGTGTCTCCAGTCTGACGGTAGATAACAAAGAGAGTGTTGTGGTGTGCTATTTGCTGATTTTCATAGATGTTGGGTTTCCTACTTTTCGCATGCCTGTAAGTTAGGCTCAAGTGCGGCTGCCATGGTGACCTGTTGAGGGCTAACAAGCCGAGTAGGGGTTGGGGTAATTATCTGATTGTGTATGGCCAGGTGGTGTCGTCAGATGGCTTGTGGGGTCCTGGTCCAGATGGCTT
The DNA here is from genome assembly GCA_025775065.1 of Hiodon alosoides. Classification (NCBI taxonomy): domain Eukaryota; kingdom Metazoa; phylum Chordata; class Actinopteri; order Hiodontiformes; family Hiodontidae; genus Hiodon; species Hiodon alosoides. Next base: position 2,132,460 of record JAOYSI010000027.1, on the reverse strand, counting down.
CTGCTAATATCCGAGGCCATCCAAAAAATGCTGTGATAAGCTTAACTGTCGGTTCCTTAAACGCTAGTTCTACTAAAGATTAAACTGGTGCACTTGATAATTTCCTCAGTGTTTCAGATAGTCAACTGATATTTCAACTGATTACTCAACTGGTAACTAAGTTATTTGTACGGAATTATAGGAATCTATTATAGTTGTGATAATGACGTTGCCTAGCAGATTGGAGAGCGCAGTCTGCCTTTTGCCTGTTAAGAGGTTACCAGTTTGATTACCATATAATAGACCATTGTAAATGTATAGCCTGTGTATTCGTTATACCATATACATTTGTCACAGTAGAGGTACTGATTTGTATCAAACTTTGAATTTTTTTTTTTTTTTTTTTTTCTCTCAAAGATTGTTTTGTTTTGGCTTGGTTGGTGAATGCTCTGACTTTTTAAAATGTCCTTTGCCGGCAAGTGTTGGTGACAAGTTATTTTTAGAAAATTGCATCTGTCAGGAACATTTAAAATCTTGCCAGCTTGTTATGTTAGTATGTTTACACAAGGCAGTGTGAGGGGTTGAAGGGGCCGGCTCTGTTTTCATAGATTATAGGAGATTCACAATGTGTTCACCCCAAATTTGAGCTTACCTGAGGCTAAATTGGACCCTGTCCTTTGTTTATTTTATGATATTTAAACAAACTTTGAGCCTTTGTTTTCCCCCCTTAATCTGTCAGTCTGAGGGGAGGGGAGATATTGCTGACCTGACTGTTTCTCTAAGTTAATCCTTTACATTCACCACATCAAAAAAAACCCACCCATTGATCTAAATATAGTTAGAAGTAAATACTTTTACAATAAGAGAAAATGTGTTCTACTGGCACTGAAGAAAAAGTACTTAACCACTTCTCATGATTTGTCCCACGTTGATGATGTCACCTTGATTAGTTTGGCCCAACTTGAAATTTTATCAGCGTTGTGGCATATACATTTTAATTATTACATGCCTAACATTTAATGTATTGAATGACTAAATTTGACAGTCCACAGCTGTTGGGCATCTCCTGTGGGTAACAATGAGCCATCAGCTCTTTGTCCTCATTGGTCAGCACATTGGCGGCTGCCTGGATGTTGGCCCCAAAATGGCAAAAGAAATCATGCTTTGTTAGCAGCTTTTCCTCCTGGGAACAGCCTGTCCTCAACCACTGATTGGTCCCTAATGGTCAAATATGAATGTTGCTAGGTGATAAGAGAGCCCTTTTAATGGTCTGCTCTTCTTCATGGTTCATTGGGCCATATAAACATGTTTCTGGTAGGCCAGATGTTTTATTGATGTGTGAGGTGATAAAGTTGTTACTTTTCAAACACACCTTGCAAGAAGGTAGTTTGTTTTAATAAATTAGAGGAATTATTGGTTTATTTCAATACATTTCCAGGACTTTGCTAGTATTAATACAACAAACTAAAATTTGAAATAAACAACCCATTTTTTATTGAAAATTATTTAAATCAAACTTTTTATCTTTTATTTTGTTCTGGCTAATTTGTTTTTATTTATTTTCTCTTCATCGTCTGCTTATCTGCAGTTTTCTCCTCTTGTCAACTCGTTTTGCGTCTCATTTAGTCAAAGATACTTATTCCATTACTTGTGTCTTTATTATTTATTTATTTTTAAATGTTACTCATTTATGAGAAGGGGAAAAACAAAGTATTGTGTTCTTAATTCTTGTTTGTACTAAATAGGAGAGGGTACAGAATTGTATTGTTGCCCTAAGGCTGGATTTAACCCTCCACCCCCTATCCCCATCCCTAATGGTTGTATTATTGCTTAGGCTGCCCTCAAAAAACCAGGCGAACCTTACCCAACCAGTGCAATTAAACTGTTAATCGCTGGTTTTGGGGGTTCCTGAAAAGCTCCCGCCTTTTGCCGCTCACTTCATTCTAGACCAAGACACCAACTAGCAATTAGATCTTCTCAAGCCCAGAGTGACACTGCACCATGAAGTGACCGCTGGGCAAAAGCGCCCTGATTTTGCAACCGATTAGTAGAAATTAGTAGTTTAGCATGCAAATGTCCTGAAGCCAAACTTAGGAAAGCCCCCAGCTGAGGACCAATGGGGGGCAACCACCCCCATGTTTGCTATTCGGGTGAGGTGATACATTTGAGAGGGACACCGTTTATGTGGGTTCAAGTGATAATTGAACCTAGCAGTGATCCCAGTAAAGCATGGGGTGTAAATCCAGATAAATCTCACACCCACATTGTATGCAAAAGACAAAAATAGTCTTTTGCTCAGTGTTATGGAAATGTATGTGTATCATTGTCATTTAAATTTTCTTCAGCGAGAAAACTGAATTTAGTTTTTTGGTCTTGTTATTACGTTTAGCTGATGTTTCACCTCAATGTAGGATTTGGCTGGTATGTGGGGTGTAGATGTTGCATTCATTGGTCTTTGTTCTTTTTCAGGAAATGGCGAGTTGTGTGTATCTTGTCATGGAGGTAAGATAAGCGTCGCCGTTGGCTAAACAGTGGCTTCCTGAAATGCACTTAGCCATTAGATCTGAAGAATATTGCTAAGCAAATGCTCCCATGACTTTTAGAGGGCTGGCTAAAAATAAATGAAATGGCCATAATGGATCTGTAAGAGATATAACCTTCTTTATAATTCTGCATGACCAAATCTTATCTGTTTTGGGCTGCCCACTATGAATTTAACTTGGTATTGAATTTCTTCAATGAGTGGCAGAATAATTAAAATACTTAATGCTGTAATTTACTCTTTCTAGTACTGCAATGGAGGAGACCTTGCTGACTATCTTCACTGTAAGTTTGCCATTTTATGGTCAACAAACTGATTTGTCTATATATATATTTTTTTACATTCTTCTTTACCTGTGATCACTCACCTGACCTTTATCATCAAGATCACAGGTAAATAATTGTTGAAATTAGAAGCTGGACTTCAATAGATTCCATGCGTAGTGGAAACAGAGGAGATTTGGTTTTTTGGTTTGGGGAAATTACAATTGCCTGCTAACGTGGACATTATCATGCTAATAAACTAGGATCTGCAGGACAAGAGAAAGGGGTCAGAGATTCTCATGGAAATCGGCTGCTCTGAATGGCTTCCAGGTTTCTGGTCGAGATCTTGCACCACAACTGATATTTGGGTGGGCCAATGGTGCTGGAGGGTGACGAAGTAAAGGTGGCCTAAAGGAAGCCTATGTGTCAGCATAGTCTGGTGTGTGCAACCGAATGGACGTCATTGAAGGGCCTTAAAGGTCTGAAGAGCAGCCCGAAGAACAAGGATGGTGTGCTAATGCCTTTAGCTCATTTGTTTTTCTATACCCAAAAAGGCAGCAGAAAAGTGGGGATTCCCTGCTGGTCCACCGAGATTTGCTTAAGTGTGGTCCCAACAGAGACAAAGACACCACCACATCACAGCCCCCATGGTCTGACTTTTTTGTTTATTTTCCTGCTTCATATGCTGACTGTTCCTGTAATATGATGTTAATCTGGTAATTAGGAAGCTGAAAAAATGGCCCTTGGAGAGATCTCTCTGATTCACTGAAGCGGTGGAATTTAATGACGAACGTTTGGTTACTATACAACAGAAAGGTCATCTTCAACCTATGCTCCTTGCTGCTGACCCCGTCTGTTGACGGACTGAAAATAGCTTGGAGCTTCACACTTTCACTACCCGAGATAGCCTTTAGGCCAAAAAGATCCTTCCTGTCTAAAATTACCTGCTTTGAGTCGAGCAGTCTATTTAAAGATTGCAGGCGTCAGCGCTGATCTCATTGTGCCATCATGTCCGCCTTTCCTGATGTTGTTTTTCTGCCCACTTCGCCTTTTGGTCATCTTGGCACTACTGGTCCAGCCTGGCACCCGGGGGCGCCTGGCAATCGCAGCCCACATAGCAGTGTCCTGACTTCATCCCTCCATTTATCCCACATTCTGGAAGCCCTTCAGCTTGCACATGGCTTGTCTTCTGTGGGGGAAAAAAATTGAATAAACACACTAGTTCTAAAAATACATTTGAGAAAAGCAGTGTTATGCCGATTCAATGATAACAATGGTGTTTATTGCTTGTTGATGTTTAAATTTTATCATTTCAGAATCAGCTTAGAACTGCAGGAGTGAGGGTGGGGGGGTCACATCTGCTAAACAAGTCTAGGATAATACAATTTTTTTTCCCTGAGATTACTTATGTACCCCTTAATTTTTGAGCTTGATTTACCCCTGTGTCAAATAAAATTTTTATTTTAAAGCAGTGAAAAAGCTGGTGTAATCTTCTTTTTAGTTTTTGTAACAAATTAATTTGACAACAAATCACAATAAATGAATTAACACATTACCATTACATTACGTTTCAGTGGTAAACCTTTCCTGCAGATAAATATAGTGTAGATTTCGAAAAGGGTGTGGATGCGGAAGGGAAGGGGATGCTACGGGGGTTTTGGTTTTTGGACAGGCACGTGGGTGTGTTGAGCAAATGGGGAAATTCAGTCACTAGCATGCATGAGCACGCACGCACGTACGCACGCACAGTCACTGCTCTGAGAGGTAAAAGCAGTCTCAGATGGAAACCTACTGGTTTGTCCTCTCATCTTTTTAAGTTTTCAAATTTCTGCATTAACTTGACGTAGATATGTTATGGTGTCAAATTTAGCAAGTAAACATTCATGAAATGCTTAAGAATTAAAAAAAAGAAAAGAAAAACAAAACCGTTAATATACCTCAGTATTAAATATAAAGGCGGCTCTCTCCTGTTTTGTTTACTTGTTTACAGTGATGGCTAATAGGCTTTTAGTGTGCTATATTTGCTATGAAGTGAAGCGAGCATATCCTCGAGACTGACATTTATTTTACCACCACTCTATGCTCTGCTCCTTCTACCACAAATGTAGCCAAGGGCACCCTGAGTGAGGACACCATCCGGGTCTTCCTGCAGCAGATTGCCGGCGCCATGAGGGTGCTGCAGGCCAAAGGCATCATCCATCGGGACCTCAAACCCCAGAACATCCTGCTGTCCTACTCAGGGGGACGCAAGACCAACCCCAACAAAACCTGCATAAAGATAGGTGTGTTTGTCTGTGTGGGTCTGTGCTGGGCATTCCATTTCAGGAAGAACCACGGAAAAGCACTATGCTAGTGGAAGAGCTTATGTTTGGAGATGAGTCCATAGTATATTATTCTGTCTGGATAACCATCACAGTGCTCGGTTTTACGAGTTTTGTCATATTGGCCTTTATTTAACAAAGGTCTATTTAGTCTGTCCACAATAAAAAACATACTATCAACATAAAACAGAACGGTATACTAGGGATTAAAAATTTTAATTAGAGATTGCTATACAGCAACTCACGACTACCTCTGTTAATGGGATTTGGGTGGAACGTTCATCCCTTGTTAGTCATATAGCCAACCAAGGTGTATGGTACCGGCTTCCCCTGTCACTATAAGCGTGGGCATCTCGGTGAGTTTCAAGAGTGTCGCTGGAGCGCTTTGCTGTGCAGACTGTGTAATGCACGACGGTCCAGACAGATGACCACTGAGAAGCACATGTCACGCATTTCACAAATAGAGTCTGATGGACAGATAGGCCTAATCGGTCAGTGGTGGTTGCAATATTTTCCCACGGATGAACAACGTAGCGCATGAAGCTACCCAAGGGAGGCCTGTGTCCTGAGCCTTTGTGTTATTTCAGCTGATGGCTGTAGTGAGCGTGGAGGGATTAGCTAAAGGTTATTTTTCAATTTCTTTGTGGAACAGAGCTTGACTTTAGTAGACAAGGTGGAAGTCGCACCCCATCCAGGTTTCTACCCAGTCCATCACCAGACAGGAAGTTATTGCAGCAAAAATAACCTTCCAAGTAGCGTATATACGTGGCATAAATCTGAATAGAGGACAGTGCTTGCAAAATGCGGCACCCTGGTCATTTTCGGCACTAAAACAAACATGGCATTAAATGAGATCAGAAGCCGTGCGATAAACCGCGATGCTGACCTGTTGGGCCTCTGGCCTTTGTCACACCCGACCTGCTTCTCAGAGCTGATCTTCTCTTCCTTTCCAGCTGACTTTGGGTTTGCGCGCCATCTCCAGAACAACATGATGGCTGCCACACTGTGCGGCTCTCCCATGTACATGGTAGGTGTGCCTGCCTGCTGCTCACTCTCTCTCTCCCCTATTCCAAGGGCTTCCATCCTGGCCAGGCTGTGTGACTCTCTTGTACTCCCCAACAGGCCCCGGAAGTGATCATGTCCCAGAGCTATGATGCCAAAGCTGACCTGTGGAGCATTGGAACCATTGTGTACCAGTGTCTGACTGGGAAGGCCCCATTCCAGGTAAGCACTCAATAATAAACCAAGCTGACGTGTAGGCTAGTGCATGGATCTTTTTCCGTCAACACCTTTTCCAGAATGATTGTGCGCATGAGCATGGGTGCATCACTATTGTCACTACAGAGAAAAAAACGCATTGTTATTTTAAGACATTTTTTAAAATAAAGTCCAACAGTACTGTAGTGTTTCTCAGGGGGAGGGTGGGGGGTGTAGAACAAGAAATGCAGCATCTTAATGTTCACAAGGGAGGGTTCCACCTAAACATACTGTAACCACACAAGCGGGTCCTTGTGCTGTGACCTTTTTGCCAGACAAGATTCCACATCTGTTACATTACCTGAGTAATGTGTTTTTCAGCTGCTTGTTAATATCTCTCAACTGCAAACCCAGCTATGGGACTTCTCGTTGGTGTGATTATCTCTAAGCATTATGTAGCACGATGTGTCTATCCCCTTCTTGTACACGGTCTATGACAAAGGTGGAGAGGATGTTCATAGTTAATGAGGCCATATTTGTGTTAGCCTTTTATATTGGCGTCAAGCTGTCTGATTTTTCTTCTGATAAAGTTGTTGGGAATTTGAATAACGCCCTTGATCAACCCGTGTCAGACATCCTTTTTCACAATATTCACAATGCGTCTGTTGCTATGAGCGCAGCATAATTTGGCGTGTTACCATTGTAAAATAAGGGGGCAAGTCACCTGGGAGAGTGTCGGGCGCCTGGTTTCGACACAGGAAAACCCAGCTGATTGTGAATGACTCGTAGTCTGAAATAATGTTTACCCCTTCCCTAGCCTGTTCTCCTACGCTGGTTGGGACCCTTGTTTTCACATTAAAAAAGAGGTAGTCTCTGTTTACAAATGTTTGTGTGGATGAATTGACCTACCCAAGTGTCTGAGCTGAGCAGTGGCAGTAAACAGCATTGCACAACCATTGCTGTGGGGATGTTTTTCTCAGCCCTTTTGAAATCACCGGGGGGGTAGTTCGTTGGGTTTATTGCCCAGGGGTGGAGTTTCCTCCTTGAACCTCTTGAGTTCAAGCAGGACTGGACATTTTCCGACACATTTAACCCATTTTCTATATATGTCCCCTGTGTCTTTAGGGGAACACATGGATACGTGCAAGTAGGGACACAGGTGACAATTTTGTCTAATTTTGGAATTCGTCTTAAGTATACTTGAATTTCGCGTCTAACACAAGGTCAAATTTCATAGCGTCTGTTGTCTTGTCCCTGATATTTTATCTGCATGAGGTGTACTTGTGTTTCCCTCACCTGGGAACACTTTAGCATCTCCTGGGTGATCCATCTGTCGAGCTCTGACAAAACAATGCAAAGCTGGCAGTCATTCAGACCGACTTGAAGGCTACCATTTTTTATGGCTGTTATGTACGTACACAATAACTTTGTGGCGGATCATTATTTCAGGCATGGCTTAAAAACTGCAGTGAAAAACTAGCAAAGAAGCCAAGAAGGCTTTCTAAGACTGTTATTCTATAACGAAGAACAAATGGCCAAACGCAACAATACACGGAAAGCAATCCTCATGTTTGTGAGTGCATTTTGGAATGGTTTATCTTGAGGCATGACTTAACAGGTTGTTTATACAATGAGTTCTCTGTATAACACCCCCCCCCCCCCCGGCACAGTTTAGACTAGTACTGGGATCAGAGCCAGAAAGATCTGTTTCTGCCAGCACAGGGTCAGTGGGTTTAAAGAAGATTTAGGCCAGAACTGATGAACTTTATTTTTTTTATTTTTTTTATTGAATGAACAATGAACATATTTACCAATTATCTACAATTTCAGGTTTTGTTAGGGATCATTTCTGGACTAGCTTGTGTAAAAAGTGGTAATTGCTCCATTTACAAACTCCTCTGAGACAATGGTGTGCATCACTGGCTCTGAGTCATCTAAATCTGACTTATAGGCTGTCCCGTCTCTGTTCCCTAGGCGAGTAGCCCTCAGGACCTCCGGCTCTTCTATGAGAAGAACAAGAACCTCAGCCCCAAGTATGTCTGCTCTCATTTCCTCCTCGTGTACACCATCATCTGACCGGTGTCTACAGTCGGTCTCATCGCCTCTTGAAAATCCTGTCTATTATGTGTGGCTGCAGTCCTGTCTGTTTTTCATGTGTCATTCTCTCTCTCTCTCTCTCTCACACACCCTGATTGGCCGAGATTGCACCAGGAACTAGCTTGGCCTGAACTGATTCCCACCCCCTCCCCTTATTCCCCACACTTCAATACCAATCATTTATATCTTTTGTATATTTTCACAAAAATGTTGCATAATGTGTAATGCAGAGCCGGGCTGAATGGCATACGTGCTCGTCCTCGTGCCTGTGACACAGTGCAGTATTTCTTTATTATTAAGAGAACTTTGTATATACTGCAACCCCCTGTCAAATTAGATCGGCTGAAAGAAACTGAAAATAGTGACTCCTCACTGGCGGTATGATTGCCTGTCAAAGCTGGTCAAATACTGTGGTAAAATCCCCAGCATGTGCTAAACCAGCATTTAATTAAATAAATTTACGCCACCTTCTAAATCTGTTGTTGCCTCTTCTGTAAATCCAGTTAAGGCCAGCTTTCAATAGGCCTCTGTGATGTGCTCAAGATTAAGAAATGTGTGTTAGTTTTTTGAAGCCATGTTGTATTAGCCAGTTGCTCTATTTATAATAGCTTCTCGCTGTAAACCTTATGACCCTGTCACTTTCTATTGACGGACGTGGCTCAGATGTACACACACGCGCACACACATACCTCATTCAGTCACTATTTAGCACTTTCAGTTTGAAATGATGGGCTTCTCAGAGAAAGTTGTTTGTATTGCTCATAGGGCTGCAGATATCCCTTTATTTGTTCTCAAATTTAAACTTTAATCATACCTGGCCATTCATTTGTGGCTGCATTGTATGTTTATCAGAGCCAGTGAAAGGTTTATCACCTTTTCCTGCACTAACCTGTGTTGTTTGGTCTTCAGAGTCATAATTACATGTGGGGAAAGTCAGGAAATAAAATTATATCTGAATTTTTGAGTTGTGACTTAGACACTCTTGCACTCTTACTTAGACATGTATTTAAAAAAATAAAAGCTTAAATTTTTGCATAATTAAGCTTCAATAGAAACATGGTTATACATTGAATTGATAAGGATTGTTTATATAGTAGTCACGTTATTTGGTGTAAAATAAATTTGCAGTCTTTAAAAAAAAATTGCGTAAATCCTGTCTAACTCGGCAGATACGTAGGAATTTACGTAGGAATCTTCAATGAAATGTTTGCTGCATAGAACACTCACTTGGGATATCAAGTGAATACTACCCATCAACACATTTTGCCATTCATTTTTAATCCGATGTACAGAATCGTATGGTGGCTGGCAGCCAAAAAGGGGCATGATCCAAACTGCTGGGGTGGGTAAACTAAAGGGAGGGAGATGGAAGTTTATATTTAAAGCTCATCATCATGCCTGGTGTCATGAACAAATGAGAGACGTTCAACTTAGATGGACGTTTCATGTTGTATGTTTGCGAGCGCTATTTCACAAACTATACTACAGCAAAAAAAGAGGGGCGAGTTTAGAACTTTTTTACAGAATTATTTGATGGAATATGAACTTTAAAAAGTATGTTTTTCAGTGCACAGGTACTTTAATGACTTAGTTTTTGCTTTTCCCAGCATCCCCCGGGAAACATCCAGCCACCTGAGGCACCTGCTCCAGGGCCTGCTACAGCGGAACCATAAGGACCGCATGGATTTCGGTAAAATCCACCATCTAATTACATAGGCGTCTGTCGATTATACTTTCGTACACCGATAATGCTGTTGAAGTGGTTTGTGTTGTGCTCAAGGACTCACCACAGGGCAACAGCTCTGTTCTCAATCATGGATCTTTTCCTCCTCTCTCCCCAGACGAGTTTTTTCAGCATCCCTTCCTGGAGGCAAGTTCATCCTTAAAGAAATGTGAGTGACATGGTATACAAACGACCATGCTGGCCACGGGACGTCCTCTTCCCATATGTCCCTGACTTCATTTGCAATCCACTTAATCTCGGGAGAAATCTAGCCAAACCAAATTTTTTTCTCAGAGAGTCATTTGTTGCTTTTTGTTATTGCATATTGTGATGAGGCCAGCCCAAATCGACATCAACAGTACAAGAGAGGACAGTTTCTTGAATAAAATGATAAAAAATAAAAACGGAATGCTCAAGCTGTCCTATATTACCTGTATCATGGGTTTTAGTCTGTCTGACAAACCCTTTATTGGCTATAGTCTGCATGCATATGTGTCTTTCAGCTTCCCTGTAAATCTATAGTGATTATATACTGTATATATTTGACAACTATATAATCTGTAATGTTGGTGTGAATATCTGACAGCAGCCCTGTATAACCCACAGCATGCATGTGTGTGCCTCTGACAGCTGTCCCCGTACCCACACCCTCCTACCCCAGCTCTGGCTCGATCAGCTCCTGCAGCAGCTCCTCCACCTCCCACCTGGCCTCACCGCCGGTAAGCACAGAACCAGAAATCACCTGGAGGCATGGACCCCCTCTGTCTTTGTTTGTGAATGGGTCCATGCTTCAGAGTGAACAGTATATTTTAATAACCTTAAGATTAAGCCTAAATTATTCTTTTGTATGAACCTAGGGATTGGTACTTAAGGGTTGTGGGAGGTGTCTGTTTATCTTGTAGCATCTGTGTGTATGTTTGTGTTAGCGGTGCTCGTAACCCAGGAAACCAAAGTGCCACTATGATGGTTGGGGGTTCATCAGCAGTAGCCATGGAAATAGGAGCAGCTGTTAGTTGAAACCTCATTGTGAAACCTTGCAGACAAAGGTGCAGATATAACTGTTAGTACTCCTCCCCTGGCTTTACAGCAGTCCGTGGCTGAGATCCAGCAGCTCCGCCAAAAGGCCCTGACCTCCCCCAACCAGGACGCCCCCGGTTTCCTGCTGAAGGACTCGGGGGGTGGCAACAGCAGCAGCAAGAACTCCTCCTGTGACACGGACGACTTTGTCATGGTGCCGGCCCAGTTCCCCAGTAAGCTTCCTTTGCCTGACCACAGATATGATAAGCTCTGTGATTGGATCAGCATTAGATAGTCTGACCAATTAAATGCTAGGATCGATATTTTATTGATTTAGTCATTATTATAATTATAATTATTGTTATTGTTTGTTTGTTTATTTATTCCTTATAAATCACATTCATTTAGGTGAATTCTGCTTAATATTCTAAAAGTCTGAATTCTTTTCAGTCTCTATGCACGTTTGCATGAATTAAATTGATCTTTTTTTAAACCAAATGTCATGAAGTGAGGATTCTAATGAAAAAGCCATTCGTTCCAGGACAATGGAAACTTTTTTCTGCTTTCTTCCAGAGAGTTTCCTTGAAAAAAACATTTGATGTAATGTTACTTTTACAATATAAAAAATGACATTGTCAAAGTGTTTGATTTGTTATATGTGGATTGATTTTTCTACTTTAAAATAAGAACGGATAAAAGGCTTGTGGTGGATGAAATGGACTCTCACTGTCTCTCTGTCTGTCTGTCTCTCTCTCTCACACTCGCACACACACAGGTGAGATCACCTGTGAGGTGCCAGGAGGCAAGCCCGTGCAGGACAGTTTGATGTATAGCGGGTGAGTAGCCAAAAAACAGCCGTTACCAGGTTAGGGTTAAGACGGCGCTAGGGTTTGGGTTAGGCACGATCGGGTATAGCCTTCACTGGAATCTGAAATCTTCAGTGACAGGGATGTTCACCAGAGTGGTCAAGGCAGGTGAATAGTCTTTGTGCAACAAAAGCTTAAGGAGTTTAAGAGCAACGTTAGGGTTAGGGAGCACAGTCAAACGATTGCTTCCAGAGTGATGCCATGTCATGGTTATGATTATTTATTTACTCTTGTATTATAATTAATATTAATTTTTTTAATTTAATTTATTTATTTATTTATTTGATTCGCCCATGTCATGAACAGGAGCTCGCTGCTGGCATCTGGTCTGGGTAGTCAGGCCAAGACACCATCCCCCTCACCCTCCTTCAGCGGCTCGCCCAGCCCTGTCGGGTGAGAGGCGGAGGGTATTGGTGGGGAGGTGGGGAGGTGGAGCTTGGTTGAGAAAAGGTGTTTAATTTAGCAAGGCTGGTCACTGTAAGGCTCTTCACACTGTGACAGTTGTTCAGTTACTTATGCCCCTCTGTTCTCAGCCAAAGCTGGGTAGGTGACACTGGGACCAAATATGTGTTCTACATTATTCTGACAGCAAGGGCATTACACTAAATCTGCTGTGTTTGAGAGAATTTAATGTATGGATTGAGTAAGTATTCGGTAAATCAGTAAACGCTACCGTTGGAACCCAACCAAGAAGCTGGTTGAACATTGAATTGAATTGCGTGTTACCCCGGAACAGCTGTTAATGAATCTATCAGGCAGCGATGTTGTAAACGGTTAAGGTTAGGGGAACTCATAACCCCCCAGATCCATGCAGAATCCCTTAATATTTCTGCCATTCCTTGCAGCCGTGCAGCTGAGTTCTCCTCGAGCAACTATGGTCAGTCTGTGGCCATTCCCGTCCCTACCCAGATCCACAACTACCAGCGTATGGAGCAGAACCTGCTCACCCCCAGCCAGCAGGGGTCTCCCAGGTGAGTGAAAACTGCATGTCGCTTTTTTTTATCCCTCCACAGATATGCACTGAATTTGGGCCATCATCTCTGCTTACATGCACAAGGGTCAGAATGGCTGGGAATGAGCTGTGAGGTTAGAATAGTAGGGCTGCAGCTTGGACTAGTCGACACGGCTGGAATCCCCTGAGTCGAGGTACCTTTACCCAAAGTGGGCCATTTAATTTAATTTAAAATCAGGTCAGATGGACAAGGAGATTGTCTGAGCCTAAAATTCCTGAATGCTGAGTAACCTGTATTAAGGAGCAGTTCAGGCACCATGCATGCTACAAAGAACCCCTGAAAGTGTATTTCTTCTCCCCTCCAGAAACTGAGCCATGGTAACATGTTTTCCGCTCTGCAGGACGGCGCTGCCTGTGCGCAGGTGCTACAGTGGGGGTTCCCCGGGTTTAGGAAGGACTGGAACCTCGCCCTCAATCCCAGGAGACCAAGGGGCTGCCCTGAGTACCCAAAGGCTGTCCGTGGGGGGGTCCAGACCCTACCAGCCCTCTCCTCAAGGTAGCAGTTGCCAAGTCACCAATGTGCTGGGGCAGATGTGCATTTCCCAACTAGACAAACTTTGCTTTACTTGTGTGAGTTGGCACATGGGACAGTAAGCTGCTTAATTGGCATGGGGGGGGTTAGGATTATGCTGCTAATGTTCTGATTGAAAAAAGGTTTACATTGAGGCATCTGCATGTTTTTTGTCTTATCCCAACCATTTAAAAGCTTAATTGGCAACTGCCTATAGAATTTAATGCCTCAATCACATTTAAAAACATAGTTTTGCTCAAAGTGGATGACATAGATAATCTTTGAAATTTAAGAGTGACCCACCCCTAAAGTACATGCAGATAATGTGCATTATCAGACCTAAAGTCACACTTGTCACACCTAAAGAGATTCATGGTGATCAAATACAATTTTTTCTTAACACAAAACAATATCTTGTGACTGAAGAAGGCAGTCAGAGTAGAGGCCTGAATTTGCCAGGTACAAAAAACAGGTCCCGCCCAGAGATCCAGCAATCTCTCCTTCGAATTGCTTTACTCTTGTTTTTTTCTATTTTGCCTCATAGTGGGCACCATCCCAGAGATGCCAGGTCTGACCTGCCTTCTGGTTACAGAGTCGAGACGGGGAGTGCCGAGCACTGGTGAGCTGACGCACGTGGCTTCTGTATCTCTTGGGCATTGGGGAAAAGATTGACTTACTGGCGCTTTTGTCTGAGCTAATTTGGTAGCCACCGTAAAGGTAAAGGTGAACAGCATGGCCTTGACATTGGGATTTTAGTCAGCATTAAAAGCCTCTAGCCCCATGATAGAATGTGTGTAATGCCAGTATAGCTAATGTTACTGTGCCGTGACTTAGCATAGTTGACTTGGCTCTAAAATGCCTACTGTGTCCTTTACCTCCAGTAGGAAAAAGTTCTCATCACGCTGTGTAATGCAGTATATGCACTCACTGCTCTGACTGGGTTAACTTTATCTCTCTTTTTTTCGCTGTATGAATTTCCAGCTCTGACAGGCCTGGGGCTCTACCCGCAGCCCCAGGGAATGGGCACCCGGCTCCACAGTGCCCCCTGTCTGATGGAGGCCACCCACAGCTGCAGGCAGAAGATCCGGAAGCAGCACTCTGACCCACTGGTGCCACGCTCCTGCAGCCAGCCACTGCAGGTGCCTGTGGCAGGCGCAACTGGCCGGCCCCTGCACTCATCGCCAAAACTGGGCGAGTTTGTACAGAGGAGCCCCCTCCCGACCATTCTAGGCTCCCCCACCAAGGTGATTGCTGTCAGACCCATTCTGCCTCATTCTGTCCAATTAACACATGTTTTAGCGAGATTGTTTTCACACATGGTTAAACGACTAGAGTAGAGACACATTTTCTAAATTAAGGAAAGTGCTGTTTCCCGTCCATGGGTGTGTTGGAATCCAATTCAGATACTTTAGAACTTATTCATTTAAATGTCAATCCTTCCCAGACCATGCCTCCGTTTGAGTTCCCCAAGACACCCAGCTCTCAGAATCTGGTCGACCTGCTCTCACAGCAGGGCTTGGTTTTGACACCAACCCGCAACAGGACAGTTCCAGACCTGAAAGACCTGGGGCTGCCCTCGGGCACCCCGCCTAGCCCCTGTGGCAGAGCGGCAGAGAGGAGCCCTGGCTCGTTCGGAAGGTAAGGGGAGCATACAGAGGAGGCCAAGTCCCCACAGACTGAAGCTTGAAATGTTGTTGCCGTTTGACTCCAATATTTATAAAGTTGCATTTAAAACCGCTGCCTGTTCAGCTTTTCCTTATAGTCTGGCTCTGTGCCACTAAGTCGAAATCGCTCCTTTGACTCAACCTCAAAAACAGGCAAGGATGCTGACATTTATATAGTTAGGTATATATTTTTTAATATATTTGTGTGTGGCATGCATTTGAAAACAACCTTGAGTGGCATGTCTGCTGTTTGTAAATCTGTTATGGTAGTTCCTGCCAGGAAGCTATTCAGTGGAAGTGTGTTTGAAACTCCGTTGTCAGCAGGCCTTGCCCTTCCCCCATCCGCCACAGTGTGGTGTGTGAAATGTGCCACAAAATAAAAGTGTGAAGTTTCTCTATAACAAGGAAGGAAATTCTGTCGGGTGCCCAGAGATGTAGTCACTGCTGGAACGCATGCCGTGTAATGTAGAGGAGGCTAATGATTATCATGCAGTTAACCCAGAACTATGAATTCTGTGTAAAGACTAAACTAATTTTTAAAAGGGGGCGGGGGCTCCTTTTAAAAGTTACTGCAGCGGTCTTGTGTTCTCGGCCACTAGGTCCCTGAGCACTGGGCGCCTGTCGGACATTCTGCTGAAGGCAGCTTTTGGGACGCAGCTGCTGGAAGGTTGGAGCAGTGAGAGTCTGAATGAGGAGAAGCCAATGGACGCCACAGGTATGGGTCCTGAAAGCTGGGCTTTGTTTCTCTTGCTGCACTTGCTATCGTGTTCATGTTGGTAGATGACTGAGAAAGTAAGGCTTTTTCTTTTTTCAAAATGGACACTGAGTTTGTGCTAATGCTGAAGAAGCTAGGAAGTTTGCCCCGTCCTTTGTGGTCATGGAAAAATGCACACTGTTACCACAGCACCCCCTGGTGGTGGTGGAACTGAGATGGCAGCAGGGTCTGGCGCTCCAGCCCCAGTAGTTTTCACCGTTGGGTCTCCACCCAGTGGAAGTACCCCCCCACAGACCATGCGAAACAGGCTGTTTTCAGGTAAGAGCCCGAGTGCAGAGGGCCCCTGCTCTTTTGTTTGTTTCATGCAAACTCTGCTGCTATTGTTGTACGTTGTACATTTAGCTGTTAACGGGCAATGAAAGAAGTCATCCTTAAAAAGTCCATCCTTAATTCCTTCAGTCCCTCATGAAGAAAATGTGCTGCTATTTATCGTTTTGTTATTAGTCCAATGTTATGTGGAAAGCAAACAAAATGCATAGTGGGGACCAGCTGTTGGGTTTTCAGAACCTGTGCTCTGCAGAGAGCTGTGGAAGCATTTAACCCTGAATTGTCATTCAATCCTGTTTATCCCCCGCAGTCGGGTCCTCCAGCTCCATTAGCTCAGCAGGGTGCTTCACTGGAACGTACATGGACGGCTGCGAGGCTCCCTCCAGCCCGCGCTTTGGCTTCACGGACCCTGTGACAGCTAATCTGGAAGGGGCAGTCACCTTCGAGGCTCCAGAGCTGCCTGAGGAGACGCTAATGGAGGTGAGTGGGCGCTCATCATTGTCAATTAGCTCATCACTGCATGTAAGTGCCGTTGGCCAATGACCTGCTGCTTCTACCAAACGCAGCAGGAGCACACGGAGACTCTGCATGGCCTGCGCTTCACGCTGGCCTTTGTACATTGTGTCATGGAGATCGCCGGTTCCAAAGGCAATGGGTTTGAGGCCGGCGACGCACCGGATGCCTCCTTCCTGCAGCAGCAGAGCCTGGTGGCAGACCAGATCAGCCTCCTGAGCAAGGAGTGGAGGTGAGGGGAGGTTGGAAGGAAAGTCAGCGCTTGTAGACATTGTCCATCACATTTACACTTCCTGATAAACACATAAACGTATCCATCACCCTAGATTGTGGCTACACAATCCAGATTGAGTCCCAGCAGGCCTGACCACAGCTGTGTGCATGTGTGTTACATTTGTGTTACAGCTATGCAGAGCAGCTGGTGCTGTACATGAAGACGGCGGAGCTCCTGTCGTTTGCGCTGCAAACTGCTATGGAGGGCGTCAAACAGGGCAAGCTCTTCCCAACCTCCACTGTCAAACAAGGTGAGCGTCAGGAAGCATGCAATCTGCAAACCAGAATGGTATTGTTTAAGCTTGCCTAGCTTGGTCCCACCAACTATCTTGGTTTTTCTGTAAACTTTGGTATGAAATGTACAAAATCCATGGTAAAAGACCGTGTGTAGGTTGCAGTTACAAATTCAAGGAGGGGGGACTTCACTTGGACCCTGCAAACTTTATTGCTTTAACGAATATCCAGATGTTTAAATGGATAAAAGGTTAGCCAATAAGTTGCTTCGGTTGAGAGTGTCTATTTAGCGGTTGAAGAAGTTTGCAGGTGCTTTTCCTTGGTTTAAGGAGTCCAGGAGAAGACCCATTGGGATTTATCTGTCATCTAGTGCCATTGGTTAATATTTGATTCGGGAGCATTACAACGGTGCGCAGACACTTTTTTCCATCACTTTTTCCTTCCTAACTGAATAAGTCGGTTAGTCCGGACTCTGGCGGGCAACAACATTACCAATAGCATCCTGTCATGTCTGACTCCTTGGCTCTCCCTTTTTCAGTGGTGAAGAAACTCAATGAGCTCTACAAGTCCAGCGTGACCTCCTGCCGCTGCCTGAACGCCAGGTTACAGCGCTTCTTCTTCCACAAGCAGCGCCTGATGGATCACATCAACAGCATCACGGCCGAGAAGCTCATTTACAGCCACACTGTGCAGATGGTAGGAGACCCCCTCTGCCTCTCTGTCGCTGGGTGTAGTTTCCCTTATTAACACATGCATTTTTTTCACATGTAAATTTGTCATTGTCCAAACACAGGCAAGTTTAAGGGCAAACTTGTTTTTAACTTAAAAAATGAGCCACTTGTGCCTGTTTGACACATGCCTCTGCTGCTCGGTGTTGACGCTTTCACGCTGCTTCCAGGTACAGTCAGCGGCGCTGGACGAGATGTTCCACCATGGGGAGGCCTCTATTCAGCGCTACCACAAAGCTCTACTGTTGATGGAGGGCCTGTCCCACATAATCACAGAGCAAGCGGACATCCACAACATTAGCAAATGTGAGTGACTCTGTCAAGCCGTGAAAGACCTACCACACCAGAGACGGACCTTGCACTACTCCGTAAACCCTCACCCAACTGTCTTAGCCCGTTCTCAGCCTTCAATCATATGGCCTCATGTCACTCAGTCAGCTTCAAACCCTCTGATTGGATCCCCTGCGGTTTAATTGTTGGTGTATTCATAAATCACAGGATTAAATCAATATTACTGAACCGGCTGTAAGAGAACTGTTGAATTAGTTTGACATCTCTCAGGATTTTTATTTTTTTTTGCGTTTCTCCCTGCAGGCAAACTGTGCATCGAGCGGCGGCTCTCGGCTCTGCAGTTCGGGCTGTGCACCTGAGGCCGGAAACTGCAATGGCATCGGCAGTGCCTCTCCTCCCTGAGTCCGCACCTCAGAAGTCTCTTTTCCCCACAACGCTTTCCTCTCCGCCCCTTCTCTCTTCCTCCAACCCCATTTCTTTGGCTGATGACCCAAGGCCATTAGCCATTAGAGGGCCTTCCAACTTGCCATTACTGGCAGGTGAAGCCCAGCTAACCGTTTGTCCATACACCATCGCTTATTGCTCTGTTATGAGAGAAGCCTCTCAGAGAGTTGGCGAGCTCCTTAAAAAGTTTCGTCGTTCAGTGAGGTCACGGAGCCTGCCAATCCTCTGCCCCTATCAGTCATTAAGCCCCCTGGCTTTGGCCACAGCTGTGAAACATGGTGGTGTGAAGGACAGATCTGTTTTAATTTCAACTTTATCTTTTCAGAGCAAAAAACCAAACGATAACTCTGAGAAATGCGGAATGGTGTTTGCGAGAGAACTTTGTAAGGGTTTTTATTAACTCCCACCTGTATTAAAAAGTAAAATCTGTGTGCAATCACAGGGATTTTTAGAAGGGTAGAAAAAATCCCTGCTACAAAGAAGCAACAACAGAAGTGGAAAAAGTAGTGAAGTGGCACCCTCAGCGGCACCCTCGAGGCACTTGTGTTTTTTTCCCCAGGTGGCCCAACTCAATGGCAAACAGGAAATGATTCCACCTGACAATGTTTGTATGCCAGTAAGGAAGACCAAATGGTTCTGCTGCCCTTCTTTTTCTTTCATCTTACGCTTCCCTGTCAGCGAGATTAAGAAAGCGGCAAATTCGTGGCATTACTAAAAAGCCAATCTCTGATAAAAAGTGGTTACGCGTATGAAGAAACGTGCCGAGATCAGCAGAACTTACTGACCCTAAGCCCACCAACCCCCCCGCCTAAGGCGACAGGCTGCCCACGTGTTTAAAACAAACCATTAGCGGAGATGAGAGTAGCGATGGTGAGGCTCAAGGAACCCCGATTTTAGACCAAAGCTTTGCCAGTTTTTAACATCTGTGATGCCGAAAACATGAATGTGTCGAATGTGAAAACCTGGACTGGATTTCTGTTGTGCACTATTGGTACATTATGTATGCATTTTCCACTCCGCAATTATAGCATGTCGTCTGTTAAAACAACATGAAACGTAAATGACACCGGAGTATTGAGACAAATCAGGAACTCGCAATCCACAAAATCTGCATATACATAGATACCTGCATACATGTGGTTGCCATGGTAATTTAACAGCAGCCGTTAAAAGTCTTAAACTCTCGGTTTATGTTAGTTGTAGTGTTTTTTTTTTTTTTTTTTCTGTCTTTCAGACATAGGTTTGAATGAATTCATGGTAGGAAAATGTTGCAGTCTGGCAGCGGAGAGATAATTTAGGAATTGCCATTTGACAATGTGAAAGCTAGAGAAAAAAAAACAGTGGCCTTTTTTGTTTTTTTCTAAACTCCAGACACAAGTTTGAATCAAGGAGCACTTTAATATTTTCTATCTTGGAAAATCGATGTGTCTGCATAAGGAGTCAATACCCCTTCTTCCAATTATATTTCTCAGATACTACATAATCCCTTCTCCCCTTCCTTTACATTCAGAAAGCAATTTATACTCCATAGCCATGTCTTATTCATGGTGAGGAGAAGGGAGCGCTTGTTCAATGCCATTAGATTTGAATATTATTCTCCTGCTTGTTTTTATTTACATTTTACTAATTTGAGAAGCCTCATTAATTTTCTCGATTGTTAGACCAGAAGTGGTCTTGAGTTGACCCACTGACTCAGTGGGTAATCGTCGGAACCCTGGGTTATTTTTAGGTGTGGAACGGGGCTTGTGGACAATCCTACATAATCTACAATCTGCCGAAATATTTAATTCCAGTTTCTTTATTTTTAACTTATTTATTAGATACGGTCATTCAGTAGTCCGCAGATTGCCTGAAATGAAGGCGCAATCCAGAACATTGAATGTCGATGGTCCAGAAGGTGACTCTTTGCTATCTCAGGAAGCACCAATGGGGACAGGACCAGCCTTTGTTGTTCGTCTGTATAACCATTTGTCACTCCACCTCGTGAGGTGTCCTCTCCTGAAACCCATCAATTGACCCTGTGTAAAACCAGAGCATGCTCCCGGATTGGAGTGTCTTTTACCGGGTGCAATGGCCAAGGTTGAGACTGAAGACTGATTCTGTACCCGCTGCTCAGTTCCATCAGGGCCCTGAATCCCCCTGCTAATGCACATCTGATATTAGGCCCTCTGTGGCAATCTGGAGCTGCTGGTTTATCGTGGAGCACCTTGGTAGTAGCGCATGTGACCCCTTTTAATTTTTGCACAACTACTAGTTAATGACTCTGTACTGTATATGGATGACTTAAACAAGTATGCTAAGGCATAGGGGAAGGTATCCCATGAGCCATTTCCCTTCTTTGTCCTTATAGGAATATTACTTTTAGAATTTTCTTTTTTTTTCTGTGAGTATTTTACTTATTAGGTTTGGATGTTGGTAAACATGTTGTTTGAATTGACCTGGTTTTGTTTGTGTCTTGACAGAAAATTGTGTAAGCTATGAGAGGGAAAACAAAACAAAAAAAATAAAAAATAATAAAAGATGCACCTTTTGAAAGTCAACAAAACTAAATTTGTACACTGCTAAAAAGTTAGTTTTTATAAATGTTTGTACCTTTTTTGAGGGTTTTTGTTGTGTTTTTGTTGGAGCAGCCAAATGGGATGGATGTTTGTTGTTGTAGATGTGATAATTTGTGTATGATGAGTGATTCAAATAAAATTGACTCTGGTTTTTACTTCCCGGTGAACAGGAAACTGGTCTAAGAAGTGTGTTTGTGTGCAGGCCCAAAGTAATGGTAGAATCTGCTCAGACTTGGAGAACACGAACAGAAAACAAAACCAGTATTCAGAATTTCATGTGTGTTGAGTGGCAGAACATTGCTTTAACATTTTATGGAAAGGGGGAATTAGCTGTGTTCCGGGGTAGGTACTGAGGTACTCACACTTAGTCTAGTCTGTGTTAAATAGGTGTATTTCACCAATCCAGCATAATTTTGCTTTGCACAAATTAGAGGTAGTATCCTGTAACCAGCAGCTGTATATAAACGAATGTAACAATGAACACCCACACACGTACTTGTCTGTTAAGGGTTTACAGTTCACCCAAACCAATGTATATATTTTCAGAATACTTGAAAGGCTTGCTACTGTGCTTATTCACAAGGCATTTATCTGTTGTCTGTTGAGTGTATATTTTAGTCTATCCTTTCGATATTGGGTGTAAATAGTCTGTAAATTAGTATTTATCAATTTATCGATAAAATACTAGGAATGCAATTGGTTAATAATCTCCCTGAATCCCTGAGTTTCTTACGTGTTTGCAACTATTTTTTGTTGTTATGGCTCGATTATTGTAACATAATTATAGCGTAAAATAATTTTAAGAAGTAAGATTTCAATGCCTGTGTGATGTAAACTTGCTTTTAACGTGAAACACAAATAAAAGCGCTGTTTGAAGTACTTTCCGTTTCCAGTCTTTTGTTCTGTTGAAACAGATTAAGTTGTGTTCAGTACTTATAAAATACCAAAAAAAAAAGTACAGTACTTAAAAACAATAA
Source organism: Hiodon alosoides (assembly GCA_025775065.1). Classification (NCBI taxonomy): domain Eukaryota; kingdom Metazoa; phylum Chordata; class Actinopteri; order Hiodontiformes; family Hiodontidae; genus Hiodon; species Hiodon alosoides. The sequence goes on along the minus strand of JAOYSI010000027.1, from coordinate 2,110,208 downwards.
CTGCCATTTCAGGATTTAATACTAAATGAATTTGAATAAATGCGCTGCAAAAGATGCAACAAACACTTAAGTGGTTTTAACAAGTAGGAGCTAGGCGACGGGCAACTCCACGCCCGGCTCGTCGGCAGCAGCTCCCTCCGCGGCTGGCGGACTTTGTGTGTGGACTAACTGTTCGAGGCCGCCGGGACGGTCGGCCCTGAGGAGGGGGCTGTGTAATGGGAATTAGGCCTCTGAGGGAGGTGCATTGCCTCCCTCAGCCTGCAGGAGGAGCCCCACCCCCGGACCAGCGAGGACCGGCGGCAGGCAGACGACGGCGCCTCGGGACGACCGCCGGCAGGAGGCAGCACCAGGCCCCGGGACCCCAGGGGAGCGGCGGCTCCGGAGCCGGCACCAGTGACCGTCGGTGGCGCATCACG
>JAOYSI010000027.1:2083159-2106639 GCA_025775065.1 Hiodon alosoides | reverse complement strand
TGTTCTTTGTCACGGGTGGTCGCATACCATGGATAACTGTGTGTTAAAAAAATGGCCCCCCCCCCCCCCCCTTCTCTTTCCATTAGTGGCTGCAGATATGACTTGTGAGCTTATCAGAAGGAAACAAATTATTTATTTTTGCACTTATTAATCTGAACACCTTGATCCTCGGACATTGTCCTTATCAGTTTTGTATTTACCTTTCATTCTTATTTTTGAAATCAATTATTCTTAAAATCTATCCTGCCATCCTTTCACAAAGACCTACCCTTGTTCAAGGTTGGTTTGACTAAGCTTGAAAACACCAGCGTCAGAGCATGGAGAGCAGGTAATGTCTAAAGACAGTCCAGTGACAACAGCTTCCTCCAGTACCAAAGCATAGTCAGCCAAGATGGAACCACTCCCACCGGGGGGAGAAAAGTTGCACAAGGACACACAATTTGTAACTCAGTAGAGTAACAATACTGCTGCATTGCCGTTGCCTTATAATGAATGGAGTGGACTCAGGCCAGGCCCGGATTTAATCGACATTACCGAGGAACTGGCAGAACCCTTTACTGTTGGAAAGGGACAGTCAGGGATGAAGAGGTCCTTTGAGCACATGTACACACATCCATTCACTGAATGCACTGAAGAAGTACTCTTCAGGACAGAACTTTACTACTTGGTCGTATACAGGCGTTGGTTGTCTGTGTTGTGAGGGTAGTTACCCTGTTAATTAACCACTTCTCTAGTCCCAACTAAAGCCCCCCCCCATCACATTTTTCACTTACAGTTACTATTCTAAGACACCTTTGCTCCCCCCCAAGCTCTCATCTTTGTGACAAGTATACAATTTCCCCAGCCTTTGTTACTGAAACACCTGCCAGACGAGCACCAATAATTATGCTCTATTTAAAAACACTGTGGTCTCCTTGTGCGATCAGACTAACTCTTAATGCTAGACCCGAAGCGCAGCCCGTTAATGTTTACGCGATGAAAGGACTGCAAGGAAGAGATTTGCACACCAATGAAGTACTCGTGGTAACACCACAATTAAAAAGTAAAACTTCCCAGAATCCCCTGTGTTTCATTCCCTTTGCCTTTTCTTAAGGTTATGAATTATTTTTTAAATAAAAAAACGAGGCACATCTCCTTTGAAATACAAACATGATTTTGAAGCCATGGTTTATGGGAATATCTACCAAGTGGCCAAGCCCTCCTAATGATCTGAGTGATAATTAAAACAGAAGTATTTGGACAGAGGGCACTGTGCTGCAGATTTTCACTGGTGGTGTGATGCAAGTAAGATGACAGGTTTATAAAGCCAGCTGTGGAAAACGGTGCTTGTTAGCATTCCATGACCATGATAGGGGCCTGTCTGCCATTAACAAATGGTTTGGATTTTTCTCATCCCCTTGGGTTTAACCGGCACTGCTAGTTCCTTTCGTTTGGCTAAGAGGGACTAATTCTTCTGATATTTCTGGGGAGAACGTTGAAAAGATCAGCCTTATTTTCATCTCCAGTTTACATGATGCACGATGCAAAGCAAGGGATACTCGTGGGATACACATCTGCTTCATTTAGTCGACACCCTCATCCAGTGCAATTTACAGCGAGTTCATATGATGAAGAAGCTAACAGCAGGTTCATGAGCATAGAAACTGCATCAGGACATGGCAGTCTACGTCACATAAGCACCAAAGAACCCTGACAGTGCCTGAGGTTCCCTGAGTGCTTTTCTCACAAATTACTGGAGAATTACTACTCACCTGCTACTTTTTTTATATCCATTTATCATGCCGCAGTATACATGTGTATTTAAAGTACTTAAAGGGGCAGAACCAGTGATAATTCATTTGAAGACGTCCTGTGCCTTGAAATTCCCCCTTGACAGCTTAGTATTCAATTGAGGCCTGGTGCTGTTTATCTGGGCAATGTCTGGTGTAATTCTTGGACCCACACTTAGTAATTAATTCAGCTACACTTCACACAGATTTCCTTGTGCCTCTTCAAATCTTCCTTAAGCATTCACTCTATGGGATATCCCCTGCACGTTGTTTGAAAATAATGTTTCAGTACTGTACCTTACTGGTCAGAGACACCAACATTGGGAACGGCTCCATGATTGTCCATTTCAAAGCAATACCCTTAGTCTGGCTGCCTTGAAGGCCACTGGGATTATTGGTCGGAAGGAACACAGAAGGAAACGGTGCATAGCTTAAAGAAGCAGCACTCCTCCATGTCTGTGAATTCAATTAATTTTTAACCTGTGGCCAATAGAACACATTGTTTTCTTATCAGAATATATTTCAGAGCCATAGCAAATTGTACTCTTTGTTACTTTTTACTTTGAAGACAATATTCTGTAACTCTTCAACTGGTGGCGACTGTTTTTGTTTCGAAACACTTCTTTCTTTAATCGTGCATCAGAGCTGGCTTCCGTTCAGGGGCTGTGCTAACAGTGCAAATATCTTGAAATTCAGAGTTTCACTTGACCCCATGGAACTGAAGGAGTTTGGCTTTAAAAATGAAATTCTGCCCATGTTTTCTCACACGGCCAACATACTAGTGAAATATGAGGGGACTGCTGCTTGTTCTTAATGGCTGACTATTATAAATTAAGCATGTTTTTCCATAAGGAATATCAGAGAGGTTTACTAATCAGACACCACTGCTAATTTAAACAATTGGAAATAAAACAGAACAAGGGGGCCTCTCCATGCCAAAAACTGGATAATCGACCAAACGGTAAGTTGAAGTTTCGCACTAGGGCTGAGAACTATGAGGGAATATTGATGTTGGAATGAAGTTGGCATGTTAAGCAGCCATTAAACACAAGGGCCTCTGACACCGAACAGCTGCTTGAGGGTTTTAGCTGAGCTTGAGTTTAGAACGGGCTAATTAGACAGTGAGGAGAATTTACCAAGTCCAGCTCGTGGCTGCTTAGCTGCCAAGACGTTACGCAACTCCAGCCATGCCTCATTCTTCATCACAATGGCCAAGCTTGGGAGAAGAGGCAGCCACATTGTCACACACGCTCTTTGTTTACTGCCTCAGCTGTACTTCTGAAAAATATGAATCAGAATGACATTAACATTAACAACACAAAGGTCGACGATTGTGCCTCTCAGTGAAACACGTACGCTCGGTCACAAATTAGCATTTTTTGAACTCTGCGGTTTTAAGTTCAGCTTGTTTGAGCTAACCCGACCTCAGCTGAACCTCTAACTTTTTCAACAGGAAAAATATCAACCTTTAGCAAAACTTTTTATCACAAGCCATCTTAACCTTTTTACCCAGTGGCAGGAATAAATGTTGACATTAAAATCCATTTGGGTTACCCTGGCCAGTGCGTACATAAACTAAACAGTCACTGCCTACGTTCATGTAAGTATTGAGGTGATTTGATTGCCAATGTGTCATTCTCTATGTGTCATTCTTTTACTCGATACCCAAGCAAACACTTTCAAATAAAACCGTATAAATTTAAAGGTGCTATACCTGGATAATGAATGTACCGGTACTGTTATAATATGCAACTGCAATATGCACTATACTGAAGAGATTTCGATTAGGTTGCGGACAATATGGTTCTTCCAATACAGCAAGACAGAACCCAGTCCTGCCCAACGGAGAGGAATGCTGGTGGAAACATAGCCCCAGTTTGTGAGGTACTATGTGAGGTTGCATAAATTAAAACCAGGTTGCTGTGCGTTTTCTCTGACTCATTATTTATATGCTGGCACTGAATTTCTGCAGGCTGTCCGTACTTTCTTGACTTTCCGCCACTACATGTTCTCATTGTCCAAGCATTTAAACAACGGCAATAAAAATTTTAAAAAAAATGTAAAAGCTTTAATTTCATCATCATTTACTGGTAGGCTCTGTGGTCTGAAGGGTAAGCCAGGGGTAAACCTAAACAACAGAGCAGGCATTTTAGAGACAAGCCCTGCAGTGTAACCAACGGGCTCCAGGGACAGATCCAATGGTTAGGCTCTGCTCCTCTGGGCAAGATCTGGGTTAGTTACAGCGTTTTAAGAGCTGCTTTCTATTTCATGTGCACGTAAGAATGCAATTAAGTACTTACAATTAAAAAATAAAAAATTTCAAATGCCTGTTGAATTTGTGAAAAGTTACACATTCTCACGTGCGCTTAAAACATTTGTCTTTGTTAGTGTTAACCATTTAACCATATAACCATTTTTAAAAGTTGACATTCTTGCAATTTTAATTTCCTTTTTAAGTCCAGCACATTCATCATTGCTTTGAGAGAGATACCATCAGGTGCAGGCATTTGCTATATACAGTGATAATCTCCAAGTCATTTAGTCTAGACAAAGATAGAAAAATGTAAATATATAGAATAGAATATCCAGGTATATGGACCCGAACTAAAACTAATTAGTTTAGCACTTCTGACACTCCGTGTTAAACAAAATAAACGGGCTTAACGGGGATGTTGAGCAAACAGAAACATCAGTGAAAAAGTATTTAACGTTTAGACGCAGGTAGATTGACATTAAGGGAAATCTACTCGTGATGGATTAATTACAGACCATTTACTAGATGGATCCCATGTGACTCTCGATGCTGGCGCCCAGGATACAGCTTACGATTAAATTAATTCCGACGATCATGCTTGTGCTATCTTATGTGGCAAATCTTTAATTAGGACCTACACGAGATATTTTTTGCTCATATTAATGAGTTGTTGTGGGGGTTTTTTTTTTTTAAGCCTTCCGAGTTCAGTTTAGTTACAACGGTTTTCCTGCTGAGGTACTGGTTTTGGTGCAGTGTATCGTTGCTGAAAGCCCAAGGATACCGGTGACTCAAGAATCTTGTAAATTTTTTTCCCCTTAGTCCTTCCCTTAGTCACGGGAGCTGCCCTATTACTGGCACGTCTCACATTTTTAGCCTCCAAACAAAAACCATGAGGCGAACTTGGTGTTGCCGGTGCAGGATGGGAAGACTGAATAATTGATGGCTTGGCAACTGTAGTGTCAGCTTATCCCATTGTACCGTTTATATTGAACAGCTTGTCTACACATTATAAACAGAACGTCTTATTTGGTGTAGCAGGGTTATGAGGACTGTGTCCACAAAACAGGGCCAATTTTTAAAAAAAAGTTGTTGTTTTGTGTTTCGATAACTTCAAAGATAATATGTTTAATGAGAATAGATATTTTAAACACAATTTGACCTCTTCAAAAAGTATCTAAAACTAGATTCTTCAAGCTAGCTGAATTGGGTTGTTTATCTTTTCTTTTAATCCTTAAATGAAGAGGCCTCACACCAAACTAGCTGGCTACCTAGCGAGAGGGGTTAGCAAAGCTTTTTTAATATGCTGGATTTTAAAGAAATTCTGGCCAATATATATATATATATATATATTTAATTGATCAGCACTATATATTTAGAGCAGATTGAAGTGCAATCTTAAAAAGAATACACATTTGATTTCTCTCCACGTATATGACTGATTCATAATGTTAGGTATGGTGGTTACTGTGAGAACAGCCCAGGAAAGGAATATTGAATACTACCATGTTGAAAGTAAGCCCCTCTAACTATGAAGTGAGTGTCGTACAGGGGAGGCGTTGTCTGTGCGTCTTTTGGTGTTGATAGAGCATCTTTTTCCCCCCTGGCGTTATTCTCCATGTAACCACAACAGTATAGCAGTACAAGCTAGAAAGGACGGTTGTTTTCCATTTATAAAAGTATGCTATCTATTATAATTACGATTCGTCCAAGAGATGTTAGATTCCTGCTAATACTAAGGATCAAACTGAGAAAGCATTCCTTTCCTCCCAATGAAAGAGTGATAAAGAGAGATAAAAGGCAGCAGGAGGTAATGCACCGTGAAATTCCTCAAGAAATATCAATGGCACGTGCTCCAAGTCAAGGATGCTCAATATGTCAGCTTAATCAGCATTGCTGCTTTGGTTTATCACCGCGGTGCCTGAAAGCGGACGGCCAGTGTACTGAGCCTGACAGTGCCTTTGATACGTAAACGGCTTGAGTATTGGTGTCCGTAGCAATTTCCATCCATGTGTTTGTCTACATCTGGAGTCCGTAAAATTCATGCTGAAATACGTAAATATATATTTTTCTAGTTTAAGGATTGTCATGCAAAAATAATAGAGCCATCTAAGACCAGTTTATATGCAAAGTTAACAGTTATTAGTTAGTATAAATAACATTACAAGCAACATTGCAAGAAACCACAAAAACTTTAGCCCAAAACTCACCCAAAAGGCAGATGAAACAAAGCATTCTTGTTGAATGTGGACCACAATTAGAATGCCATAAGGAGAAGAAAACTAGCAGTAAGCTCATAGTTATGGAAAACCTAGACATCCGAGCAGGGTATGTATGAGGGATCGTTTGGCAACAACCGACCGGAACTTCAGCCAAAATAACTGTGGAATGTCTTAGCCCCAGAAATGGCCTTCTTTCACTGAAGAAGAATGTCATTTTGTTCTTAGTTCTTCTTAATGCAGACATTTTCTTGAGTTACATGTAACCAGTCAGACTCCGAATCAGCGCTGAACTAAAGGCTTTTGCCCCTGAATGTACCAGTTTTCCTACAGAAACTGATTGAGAAAAAGCTCTAAAATGTAGGGTGTATGTTACATTAATTCGGACTGCATCTCGGGGTATAGAGGTCATCAAAGCAATCCAAGCCGATGATGATTTTAATGGAAAATCAGTGATGCAGAGATGCTCTGTGGTTTTGTATACATTGGATGTACAGCCGTGTGACAAATTAAAGGAATATCTAACATGTCTCAGTAAAGCGTTGGGCCACCACGAGCAGGCAGAACATCTTCAATGCGCCTTGGCATAGATTCTACAAGTCTCTGGAACTCTACAGGAGGGATGGAACACCATTCTTCCAGTAGATTCCAAGCTCTGTCCATAGGTATACATTTCTGGGGGCCGATTGTGTACGCAGGTTGCTCTCTGTCAGATAAAGAAAACCACATGTGCTGCTATAGTGAAACGTCAGGTTTTTTACTCAGAAAATGTCATTGACATTGGTGACTCATTGAATTGAGTGTGATCGGGTGATCGGGTCAATTGTGATTTTAGTCCTGGGTGAATACAGATTTGTCTCTGCATCCCTTACCGTCTTCATCCAAGGCAGCTTGACCAATCGGTGACCCATTGACGCGGGTGCATTTTTACTGAAGCCATCGGGATGAAGTGTTGGTACAGGTCCGTACCCACTTGAAAGAAAATATGGCACAGCTCAACAACAGCCAGCATTAACATTCCTAAGCAATATTGATAGAACTTTATCTACCTCACCAAACATTCCAAGGAACTCCAAGCAAGAGTATTTGTTTAATCTTTCCGCGTGCTTACTGCGGGTTTGATGGATATAATGTGATGCAGCCCTGTAACGTGGGTCCTGGAACTGTCCTGGAACGGTCTGTTCGCACTTTCTCCTCGGTAAACCCAACACAACCATGGCACAGGCAAAAGTAACACCGCAAACAAGACATCAGGTGGAGGCGCGCTGCATTATTAACCAGGACGAACAAAGTACGTAGGCCAGACTGGCGGCCGCTGGCTGAAACTGTACACTCAGTCAGGTGGACAGACACCCCCGGCAAGGCCTTTAACCTTGAGACTTATTTTCTTATTTGTCTTCGAAGATAAGCAAAAACAAACAGACACACACAAAAAAATCGACATTCTGCCATATCCACAGAGAGATCAATACGCAACATCTGGAGCCAAATGGGCAGCATTTGTTTGCAAGGAGGGTTTTGTTAAAATTCAGCCGGACAAACTGCAGCAGGCTCAGTCTGGGTTGCCAGGGAGAATAGGAAAGGTGTTTGCTTTGCTCACCGCAAAGGCTATGTGCCCCCAGAGTGTAAGTAACCAATAGTAACCAGTTGTGCAGTGGATTTTGATTCCCAATCTGCCAGAGAACAAAATTTAACGGGATATCTGAATTATAGATACTTATAATACTTATAAGCTCCTCCCCTAAACAAAATAAAATATTAATTGCCCAATCGTTTTTGAAAATGAAGCTGTAAATACATAGACAAAGACATAACCTCAATTATTTTTGAAAATGTTTATTAGTTCTTGCAGCTGCAGACCTTGGTAAAGCTGGGAAGAAATATATTACAGGATATTCAGAGAATAGTAAGACAATGACTGGCTCAGGTCTTGCTTCTAAAAGTAGGATGCTGCAGACGAGCCAACCCGACTGCTTTGTGGGCTGGCCGATAGCAGGGCAGTATGCTGGAATTCCAGCCACGAGAGAGAGGGGAAGGGGGCTGAGAATCAGCCAGCCAGTGCTGCACACTCACCAAAGGCCAAGTAGAGATGGTGGGGGTGGATCAGTGGAGCACAGCCCCCACAGGGCAGGTGTGTGGGCGTGTTAGTGTGGAGAAGTGAAGGGCAGGCAGCCGCTACATCTGTGCTGTTTCAGGCTACATGGAACCTAATCTGAATGTGTGCGTGTGCGTGTGCGTGTGCGTGTGCGTGTGCGTGTGAAGGCTCTACATCTGTGCTGTTTCAGGCTGCATGGAACTTAATCTGAATGCGTGCGTGTGCATGTGCATGTGCGTGTGTGTGTGCGTTTGCGTGTGTGGGGGCTCTACATATGTGCTGTTTTAGGCTGCATGGATCCTAATCTGAATGTGTGCGTGTGCGTGTGCGTGTGTGTGTGCGTGTGCGTGTGTGAAGGCTCTGCGTATGTGCTGCGTCACGCTGCATGGATCCTAATCTGAATGTGTGTGTGCGCGTGTGCGTGTGCATGTGCGTGTGCGTGTGCGTTTGCATGTGTGAAGGCTCTACGTATGTTCTGCGTCAGGCTGTTTGCATGAGACATTATGGGTCTATGTACAAATCTAGATATGAATTTCTTATCTTTCAGAAAGAACAGAAGAAGAAGAACAGAAAAAGTTTCTAATCTAGTTTCATATCTATATAGCCATCAGAAGAGGATGCTGTCTATTGATATCATTAAAGTAAAACATGCAGGACACAAAGACATTCAATTTACATATTGAACAGAAACCAAAAGTGTAGCCTTGTTAAAATGAACGGTTGAGGGATTTTACCTCCAGCTTACAGTGATTGCATGAGAGTGAGGGTCTATGTCTCTTTAAGACTAATGCAACTGAGAAGAATGTGTACCCTTCCCTGCAGATTTCCAGCTATTCCATCTCCACCTGGCTTGCTGCAGCCACACAGCTCTGTGGCACTCGTTAACATGCGGGATGAGGGCAGGCCTCAGGCACAGGCACAAAACTCCCAAGATGCACTGCGGATGGCCCTCTTCTTGTTATCTTCTGATGTTGCCCCTTGCTTAGAACTGCGGATTCAGAATACACTGTCACATGTTCATGGAATCCATGTAGATGCGTATTTTCCACTGGGACACAGGTATCAAAGAATTAGGATTTTTTAACGTTTCTCCCTTTTGCACAACAAATTTAACAATGGGAAAATAAATATGTATAATGACATTTTATATTTGTAAATATTTATACTTTATCACTATTATCGTAATTTATTCATCATCTCCAAAGGCAATGACAAAGGTACTGTATTTGTTGACCTCTTCAATGCGGGCTTAATTCAATGAATTAATTGACAATTCATGCAGGAAATTTAGCTTTAATTATATTTCAAATGATGAAAAATGATCTGGCTAACCGTTACATTGCGCAAAGCAGACCACTATCACATTGTACATTTTTACAATACTGCTGTAACAGGACAGCCTTTGAATTGAAATTATTCCCCTGGCATTGACATAACTTTCTGGGGGATCCCAACCAAAAAATAAACACGATAAATGAGAAGAGGAGGGTTACCTTCTCCTGCTCAGGCAATTGTGCAGACACGTAGCACTGACACAGCCCCTGAATCACAGTATAACAGACTAAACACCCTCTGTGCTCAATTCTGTATTTTCAGGACGATGTAACACAATAAAAAGAAAACAAAAAGAAAACTGATTAAAAAAAAAAAAAACCTTTTTAAAACCATACATAGCAAGAAAAACCATATCAACGACAACAACCTCGTACATATTTGACAAACGTAAGTGCTGTTTTGTTTAAGAAGGGTTTTTTTGGTATGACACCCGTTACTAGTCTGACACTCTGTCGGGAGATTCTGAGAGTCAAGTCGTGGTTGCTGTTCACCAGACAAGGTCCCACCAAACTCTAAAGGAACTGAACTCGTCTCTAACGTCTAGCTGAAATGCAGACAGGTACGCTCAAGACGTCACCAAGCCCTGTTCATATTACAGGTGCTTATTACTTATTACAGATAAAATAATTTTGGTTATTTCTATTTTATTTATTTATTATTTAACCAATAGGTTCGTACTGCGTAATGATTGACACAGATTAATAACGTTCACGTTGTTCAGTAGTTAACTGGGTTGTTGAGAAAGCCTGTGTGTTGTAGATCCGTAGACTAAGGCAAGCTTCACTAAATAGTGAATGCACATATGGAACGGTGGAAAAAACGAGGTAATGAACCCTCTGACTTGCTTTACACCACATTTCTTTTTGAACTAATTGGGAAAAAGCTAGAGGGCACTAATTCGAGCACTGCGCCGGGTAAATGTAGTGCATCGAACTATGAAGGGTAAATTAATTCATTACCTCGCCATCCTGACCTGTCCTCTGACAACTCAGCCAGTCCATAAGAAGACAAATGCTTGTGACTACAAATCTCCGTGGTCATTTTATTTCACTGTAATTTGCATCGGCAAGGCTTTGGGACACAGCCAGACGCTTGTGTGCAAAACCCTGTCAATATGAGCGATTTATAAAATATTGATGAATACCTTAATAATGAAAAATAATAGAAAGAAAATCAATCCATTCAATAGCGTTTTTCAAACTTTTCTTATTTTAGGTTTTGTGTTTTTCAGACAGCAACAGTGACATGTAAAAGGATCCACATGTGAAAATGTTAAATTTTGATATGTTGATAAACATACACCAGAGCCAACAGAGTGACCCCATGTTAATGTCATGGAGGTTCTGTGGTCAGAAATGAGTAAGGTTCCTTTCTGGCATAAATTCTTTATAAAAAAGGGTATCAACATGACAAAACTGATGCAATGCCTCTATACTTTGCCAGGTTGTGTTTAGAATATCATTTCCTGGCACTATTGGCTGACTACTGGCCCCAGCCTATTGTCGCCCACGGAGGAACATTCAAGCAAATGTATCACTCCCCACATTGCATCCCTCTTAGTGGCTGAGATAGAGGAAGGGTCTCAATAGGAATCATCCCTCTCTGTATCGAGTGGGCTTTCCAGGCTTTCAGAAGAGGACCACAGCCCTGCAGAAGGGTGGAAGAGTGCCTGTGTGTGTGTGTGTGTGTGTGTGTGTGTGTGTGTAAGCAAGAGAGAGAGAGAGAGAGAGAGAGAGAGAGAGAGAGAGAGAGAGAGAGAGAGAGAGAGAGAGAGAGAGAGAGAGAGAAACAATGGTGGATAACAATGGCAGAAATAGGACATCACAAAGGACACATTACATGTCATGATGAAATATAGTGGGACGGCCATGCTAGGCGGCGGAAAGGGACACTTTTGTTGTATGGCCCTGAAGACGCTACCCGACCATCTGCCTCCTTCCTGCGACTCTGCCTCAGGCCACCCCAGGGGAAATAGCTGTGGATAAGTTATTCAATTAGAGGGGCATTATTGGCTCGGTACTACAGAGAATGGAGTTGATGATGCTGTGATTATCACGGCAAACATTCCGTCATGTTTCAGGCACCCCCACCCCAACCCCAGTGGCTCTCCGGGTGGGAGGTGAAAGAGGAATTTTGAGGTTTTTAACAGAAATATCTGGCTAAATTAAAACTTTGGGTGCCCCATTGACACGATAGAACACCCAATATATTATCACATGTACTGTAGGTCAAAAACATGCTCATTACAATACGGATTTATGAATACATGAATATGTTATTGTATGTGTTTCCAGATGCAGTGCTGTCTGTGCATTTCAATAGGCTTTTGATGGGAAATCATGCAATTACATAAAATGGGATAGGTTAATGAATTTGATAAACCAGACAGGGTTAAACTGCTAAGAGTGTGATTTAGTTAAGGCCTTGCTCCAGATAATATCCCTTTATCCACTTGGGCTCATTGCAGGCTCATTGATCCCAACAATGACGAAGGCTTTGCCAATTTAGGCAAAACAGCCACACCGGCTTCCACTCCGGCCACAAGAACCGAATTCATCTCCCAGGCGCAAAACTACGGATGGCCGGCGTGAAGAAGAGTCGGTGTCTCATCTGTTGTGCAAAGAATACAAATAGGTCAGTGTTGTGAAGGAGGGGCGGCGCGGTTGTGAAGCCCTGCCAGATGAATTCCTCAGTCAGACTTGATGTTGTAGGCCATCTGGTGCAAACGCGCGAAGTCAAGCGCAACGCCGCCGCTGTCCCTCCCCTCGGGGTACCTGGGTTGCCGAAGAGAAGCACCTGAATCGCCCTCATCAGAGACCACTCACTCCTTCTCCCTCCTCCTCCCCTCCGAGTCTCTATCGCCAGGTCCACCCCTATCCACAACCCGGCTCAGTGCTAGGTGACTTGCGGTTCGTGTAGACTCTCTGGTAGTAATTCGGGGAACAGATGGACAGTTAGACATTTGTCATGGAGAGGCACTGAACCGTGACAGATTTTTATATGCCAGAACAGAGACAGTATACACGAACATGCAGACAGACAACAGACAAGCCTTGAGGTAGCACTAGTGCACATTCAATAGCTTGGTTCATGAAAACAGTGCTTCACAAGCATGCGCAAGAAATCGCAAATGTTCACGCTTGCCGTAATGGTTCCCATTACTGAAGGTTTTGTGCAGGTTTCCCACAGAACATCTGGACATTGAGACAGGGACGGACGCACCCTCTCCTATACCTCACACACCGCAGCTTGGGCTTCACCTCAGTCAGAAAAGAAGCTGAAGGCTTGTGCGCAGGCACTTGTGAGCCAATTACCTGGATGAGTCATTCTAGCACAGTTATCTCAAGTCATTGTAGCTTTAAGTACACTTCAGAATCATAGCACTCAGAAATACATGGCAGATAACATTCCCATCCAAATATCTTTGCTACAATTCCCCTTTTTATCTAGTCAAATGGTGGATCTATCTTCATCCATTTTTGTAGAATGACTTAATGTGATCAGGTTTCATTCAATTAATTGACTGTCGCTGTGCATCTAATCAATATCATATTTGTTATATTATCAAAATACTATGATTCTCAAGAATATTATTTTAGTAGAAACCTTTACATCATATTTAGTCAGAAAATTGATTTTCTGATTTTTCTATTTCAGTTCATTTTAGGTTTAAAAGAAGTTTAATGCTCACTTGAACTCATCATTAAGATAATCCAAATACAAATTAATGTATGTTTTCATTATCAAAAGTAGTGTATTTAATTTTGAGGCTTCTTCTGTAATGTAAGATAAGAACAAGTCCCAAAGTTTTTTCAATTTTTTGTCTTTGTTCTTAATCCCATCGGACAACGAATCACACACAGAGCTGGAAACATGGGAACTGCAAGAGAGCAATGTATTTTTATTACTTAAGCTGTAATCAACTGAATCAGATTATAATTCTGCACGGAGAGAGAACCAACACGCTATGTGTGCCAGGTAAAAACATGCTTGGGTCTACGCAGTGCTCTACTAGATTGACTGGTAGATCAATGAGACCAAGGCCGAAGTGATAATACTGTCCAATTAATGGGCTGAGTGCCCCAGGCCAGCAGACATTATTTATCAGTTCAACTCAGAGGCACAGGGGTCATTCATTAAAATAAATAAAAATAAACTTCAGAACTTCAGAACTTGACTCTTATGTCACCTTTACATGCACATGGTGCAACTTAAAAAAATAAATAAAAAATAGATTGAGATCATCTTTCTTATGACAAAATTGGTGTTCATCTTTTGGTGCGCATCATCATATCATGAAGACATAAACATTTTTAAATGGCAGTAAAAAAATCTGTTTTTCAAGGATGTTGGATTGTGACTGATGCAACAAAAGTTGCTGCCTGAAAGCAATATACCTCTTGTATTTTCTGTTCTATTCTAAAAACAACTAATGAATTCACCAATATGTACACTGTTGTGGAAAGGGTATTTTACCACCCCCTATCTCTTTGTTACTTTGCAACGCACATCCGTTGCCGCGGTTATTTCAACCGGTACCAGCAAATTACTATGACCCCTTTAATCTGGCCTGTGATGAGGGCCCCTCCACTTCTCCACAGTCCCTTTAAAATGAAAAAAGTAGCTGGAGAAAGCAATGCTGTTGCCATGGCGACCTGCTGGCAGCCTCCTCGGTGTATTGAAAGCCCCCACAATGAACAGCACTGGCTGTTCCCTACCAAAGCCTGGGCAGGAGGGGGTGGAGCTGCTAGGAAACAAGAAAAGATCTCTTCTACCGGAGAGACTAAGCCAAGGCTGTTGGCTGGTAAAAGACAAACATAAAGCAAAACAGAAACCCAATGTTATCTCACCGCTTAGACTTTACACAGGAGTCCTCTGGTCTGTCTGTTGATTGATTTAGAGGACTGTCGCATGTCAACATGGCAAATGTTAATATGTAATCAGGTTATACTTGACGGCCTCTGGGTGCCTTCGGTTTTCAACTTGTTTTCAATGAGGCTGCTATTTGGCATTAAAACCAGATAGATTTTTACCACCCTGAATTGTTTTTCTCCTTGAATTGTCCATTTAAAAAAAAGAAAATGGCCTTGAAGTTATGTATATACTACTTATTTGTATATATTTAGCATAGTGTACTTACTTAGGAAAGGGAATTTTTTATCACAATGTTAGCTTGGGTTGCACTGTGTTTAATGTGCCTCTGTAAGTCAGAGGCATTTGAGGAAATGGGTTGAGTATCAGGGATTCGGTTGGAAAGAAAAACGACCCGAGTAACAGATACGTTTGAACTACATACGATACGTGGCCAACAGCTCTGGAACACGTCTGCCTCAGTGTGCCTCCCAGTGCCTTTCTCCCCTCACAAAAGCTAGGGGGTATAAGGGCCAGGTGTCTGGTCCGTCGTGTTGTTCAATCAAATCGCCCTTTTTAATCTTTTTTTTTTTCCTTTTTTTCCGGCAAAACCAAATATTCTTTGAAAACGAGCGTCCACGCAGAAGGGAACTGTGCGGGGAAGTGTCAGATGTGGTCGCCATTGGACACTGCAGGACCGCTCATGTTGCAGCTGCAACGACCACCCACCCCCATCTCCCCTGCAGTGACAAACTGACCTTGGTGCTGCCAACGAGACAGCTAGCCCCGGAGTTTTACTGTGAGGGCTGATGCAGGTGCACCCAGGTCAGGGCCACCTAAGAGGGGCGGGCCTAGGCTCAGCCGATGCCAGGTTTCTCGCCTTTCCTCCAAACAACTGGTGCGTCACCACAAAATGTTAGTTTTTACCTGGTTGCTCCTGTGTCGGAGGGGAGGGGGCGGAGTCAGTTCATTGTTTTTACTGTGCCTCTAGTTCAAATGCCTGTGATTTTATTGTGCTTCTCAGGTGGACAGACGAATGGTTGTGATTTTAATGTAAATTCGTATTTAAGTTCGGTGAAACTGTAAAATACTACTAACAACTACCACACATATAGAATACCATGAACATTCCTATGCATCTTCTATGGCTTTTGTTAATCTTCTAATGATGACTTTTCTCAACATCACTCAGGGCCTTCTTCACTGACCAGACCATTTCTTCCAATGCTATGTCCAGCTGCTGATGTCAGTCAATTAGGAGATTCTTGACTTCTTGCGATCTTCTTCTGATGATTCATCTAAGGAAGGATGTGAGGATCTAAGAAAGCCTCATATGATGCCATGGAGAAATGAAAATATTGAAGTGTAAATTTAACCCAAGGTGCACAACAAAATTCTGAAGGCACGAACCATTGCAGACAATGGGGAAGTGTACATAAAAATACCATACTTTTCAAATATCATAATGAAAAATAGATGCAAGCATTATTGTCTAAACGTAATGAACTTGCAGCATTATTTAATGAAAAGCTTGTCAATATCAGATCAAACGTAGTCAATGGTGTAAGATATTGAATTGAAGACAAAAACGTTCCCTAATTTCAGCTGCTTTTTCAGTTCAGCTCAAATTTCAGTATCGGTAAATTACAATCCGACTTTAGAAAACATCACAGCACTGAGACTGCACTGGTTTAAGGTAATGAATGATCTCAGACTGAATGCTAATGCAAATGGGGTATCAGTTCTTGTTCTTCTGGATTTAAGAGCGGCTTTTGATATGTTTGACCATGACATATTGATCCACAGTTTTTGTCTCTCGGGTCCTGCTCTGAACTTATTCATATCCTGCATAACTGGAAGGCAATACTTAGTTAGTCTTGGGGAGCATATTATCAAAAAAATATTGCATGGACTATGGGGTCCCACAGGGATCAGTTCTGGGTCCACTGTAGTTCTCGTTATGTATGATTCTGCTGGGCAGAAATATCTCAGGACATGGTGTCAGTTATCAGAGTTATGCAGATGACACCAAGCTCTACAATCACATCGAGCCTGGGAATACTAATTATTTGAGTCCACTTGTATTTCAGAGATTGTAATGAGTAATGAGATGAGTAATATGTATTTTTTTTAATTAAATAAAGACAAAAGGTTCTTATTGTTGGCTCAAAAAAACGGAGGAATTAACTTTCAGGAAAGCGTGTTCATCTTGTCACATATTAAACCAGAATTAATTTTAGATTTTAAATCACATATAAGTCATGTTAATAAAATCTCCTTTTATCAAATTTCAAATATGAGGCCATATTTATCCAAGGATGATACAAAACAGTTATGCCTGAGGATATCAGGATAGCCAGTTTAAACACGTATTTTCAGCCTTCCTTTTTCACAAAATGTGTTTCTTAAATCTGTCTGTTTTATTTTTATTGCCTCTTACATCCTTGTTTTTCCTTTCTTTAATTTTTTCTAATGTGAAAATTGCATTTTCATGTAGTAAAAAATTCTATGTAAATAAAGATTATTAGAGAGACCAGAGCCTGACCCACCAAAGACAGGTTGTGAGGAAGGGTACACTCAGAATGGGTGCATCCATCCACTGCAATGCAGGGGAAACAAAAAGTCTTTGGGCTGTTGGAGGCAGATTCAAAACCAGGACCCTCGCACAGAATAGTGCCAACGCTAACCCCTGAGCCACTGTTTATCACTGCATTATTGAGAATCATGTTGTAAGTTGATCTGTGCGTCAGATTCACATTCATTTGAAATAATTACATTGACCGGATGTTTTTTTTTTGGTTAATGTTAAGTTCTGACCACCGTGAAATTCAGTAGAGAATACACAATTTATTATTTCACTCAATTCTTATCTTGATGTTATGTCGATGATTTTTTATTTATTTTTTCTCCAGACATTATTCAGTCGCCATAAAGGAGTTGCATAAAGGTATGTATTCTTTAAGGTAACATAGATATGGCATTTATCCAGTATTTGGTTGGTGTGCTATTTTTTTCCCATTCAACATATCCTAGTTTTATAGTCTTCCTCTTTGCCCCTAAATATGTGTTCACTTCCTTTAGATGCAAAACATGTAGTTATTATGCTTCATTGAAGAATAATTTTAAAAGAAAAAATCTTATAAAAACATAGGTAAGAAGTCTTGAAATATCTACTGTGCTGTTGTTTCATTTCTATTTAGTTGATCTTGGAGTTTCTTTTTTTCTGTGTGTATTTACTGTTCTGAAATTCCTGACATTTCTGAATAAACAGAAGATTTGATCTGTTGAAAACTGGTGTGAATTGTTTTAGGCAAACCCTCAGTGCATTCCCTAAAGGTTACATAAAACCACAATTTCAAAAGATAAGAAATAATTTGATATTCTATACTGCTAGGATTCTATCCAATCGCCTAAAAACCTGCAAAGAAAACCCACCGTGACACCTAAACATTTTTTTTTGTTCTCTGAGTTAATAAAGAATGTCTTGAAGTGTTATTCATGATTCACACTGTAGACCCTTGTTGCCTATATCTTATGTGTTTGAGTGACAAGCAGAACAAATACCACCATTGTAAAGTGGTAACTGGCTCAGCAGGGGAGTCATTTTTTACAATGGTACTGAGCCTTTTCTACAGTGAGGAAATGTTTCTGGCTAATCCTGCACTAAAGTATTTTTCAGCATGCTTTTTATGCCCAACTGTCTCACTCTTTCTCTCACTCTGCAAGGCTTATGTTCCAATGTGACTTTAACACTCCTCCCACTTTTGAAAGTTAGTCGACAGCTTCAAAGTGTCAACTCTTGAACTCCAGTGTCCAAGTTTAACCAGAGATGACACAAAACCGCAGCCTTATCGCATTGCCTATTTTAGGAATTTTTAGACTTTAGCCTCAAAAAATGTTTCAGAGGCGAGTTGCTGGTTTACAAGCCTCATTGGCTCCTCCCTGGCTGACTCTTCTGTCAACCCAACTTCTGTCTTCTCGAATCTGAAACCCCCTGTACCCCAAACTTACCTGCTTCCCCTCCCCTGACTCATAATGTGCAACTAATTGCAATTTATGTCATTGTTGATACAAGAATTTCCTCTGCGACTAAAAAATGTAGTATAATATGACGATTATAGCGATAGATAGAAAGGGTAACGGATAATATGGCAAGCAATTTGTAAACATCATTTTATGAGTCAAACATTTTCACGATGATATCAAAATACATATTTAATAGTCTTGGTTAAATGCATAATGATATTATTTTAACAGGCCAATATCGTACAATGTAGAAACGGAATTCTTTCTAAACACCTGACAGGATCAAGTCTGTAATTTTTCTTTTCGAAAGTTTTGTTTTGTGACATTGATGGGCACTGTCCAGCTCACGGTAACCTGTCAAAAAGCAAAAAAAAAAAATCATAATCAGATTGTTGCCTCTTCCAATACAAATGTTCCAAATTTCATGATCAACCTGCAGATAGGGTCTGAGAACCAGGGCACGCAGAAGGACAGCCTCCCCACCCTGGGTACGGTGGCGCTCTCTGACTGATCGGGTCTCTGCTGAAGGAAACAGATGTCATGGGTTCCTGCCTCTTTCCGTCCCGTTGGGTCATGTGCTCCAGTGTTATGCAGAGCCTGTTCCAGAGCTGCGGTGGGAGGGGTACTCAAGGCTGCGCCCTTCATCGGCTCTGCTGGGGACTCGGAGAGGCTGAGATCCCTGGAACTCCGCCACACATAGCCCTGGCCCCACCAGATTTCGGCTCTGCCCTCTCGCTCTCTTAAAAAGACAAAACTCTGTTAGCATTAGTCTGGTGAATAAAACCAATTTCAAATAAATCATTTATGCTCATGTGTAAAGCTTCTTTATTTTCAGAGACTAAGCCACTTATTGCAAAGGAATTAAATGAAGATGGATTTTTCCATACTTTATTTGTCTTGATTGGTATTGTATGCACAGTTTGTGTGGTCTAACTGTCTTCTGCAGGCTGAAGTCTCTGATACTCGACCTTTCTCAGTTTGGCAGGGACTAGTGTCTTGTGTTTTGCCGTGTGATGTCTACAATGCAATGCACACATTTTGAATTTTGTTCACCAGAGGCCCTAGCTTTCGATTTTGTCTGAACCCATGTGAATTCTGTGTGGCGTTCGCACCTCGTATTCAGACCACATCACTGATGCTTACGTGGTGACAAACACCTTTATTCTAAAAGGTTATTAAGTGGGGTGTCTGTGGAGGAGGTGGGGTGAAATAAAAGGTTATCAGAATTTGAGAAATCAGCGGAGGAGAATAGAAGCAGCAGCTCTGTGTGAAGCCGAAAAATTCAATGCATTAGCGCCATGCTAGTCAAGGCAGCCTTCATATCACGAGCCCCAAGGTAACTTCTCCCCTCTCGGTAATGCTGGGTCTATCAGGGATGCAAATGAGCTTGGCTTCCTTTACATTAATTAGGATGCCCAGAGGAGGTTTTTCTGAATCACAAATACCATCCCCTCTGCCTTTTCCATCATTGCCTTGAGAAAGCAATCACCTAGACTTCTGAGGAATGTGCAGGGTTGAGCCTGTATTTTGGAGAGAGAAAAAAAGAGGAATATTTGACAATGTGGAAGCTTCTATAGAGGCCGAGGGCGTTCATTACTCAAAGTTCACTGCATTCAATGGGCCTCTTCTGTGCGTCTTATTGCTAGATTTGCACTGTGTGTCAGGTGAAAGACACTTTTTCAGAAGAAAGAAACGAACTGCTGTTTTCCTGCGTCCCTGTCGTTTCTCTCCCTTTTTTTCCCTCCTATCGGGGAGGCACTCTACCGTCAACAGCCCTGTGCAGAGAGAAGAGAGTCTACCGTGCTCGTCGGAAACCTCCCACAAGGGGCCCCGTGTAATTCAATGCATGCTGTTAAAGCTTAGAGTATATTGTCTTCCCTTGCTTATGAAGCCTCCACCCACCGGCCCACCCTACATTTAGTGGATCATGTGACTGTGGTAAGTCATTTGCAAGTACAACAGTTCTCTGTGAACCCCCATTCATTTCCTGAGAACTGCGCTGAGCAGCTGAGAGGCTGAAAGGGAGGGAGTCACAGAGAGAGGGAGAGAGAGAGAGCGAGCGAGTGAGAGAGAGAGAGAGAGAGAGAGAGAGAGAGAGAGAGAGAGAGAAAGAGAGAGAGGCAGAGAGAGAGGTGGAGAGGACTCTATAAGGAAAACAGTTTTCACCGATCTGCAGCTTCTGACAAGGTCTGTGTCTCTTTGCTCCCGGTTTTTCCTCCACTGTCTGTCTTATTTTACCTGCTTCCTTTGAATTTGCCACTGCTTTTGTTCACCCGGTCTGCTGTCATTGCAGCGCTATGCCAATGGACCAGGCATGTTTTCTGCACTACACTGTTGTCCATTAACTGTGTTGCGGGTTTTAAAAAAAAGAACATCTTTTTGCAAGTAGTGAATGAAAATATAGCATCCCTTTTCTGTTGGGCTGTGTGTGTTGTGAGTGACAATGTGCAACTGAAACTGTCATTGCAACAGTTATTGTACATTAGTCATTATCAGCATCATAACAGTTTGACTTTTATTGGTTTTAGTATTTATAGTGGTTGGGTGTCATTTATATCTGCGGCATTGACAGCAGTGAATCAGGAGGTGTAGTTATGGCATGTATTGGCAGAGCTTCGGACAGAGACACTTGTGTGTGTTTTTAGAACTTGTTTTCTCTGTAGGTGTGAAATGCAGGATATTATTTTGAAAAGATGTTCTCCGAGTTGAGGGGGCTGGGTTTCAGGAAAGACTGTGTGTCCTCACAAAAAAAAAAAAAAAACTTTGATTGCTATCGCAGGGGTTGTGCATGTGAAAACCGTGCGTGCTGGTGACAGATTGTCCGCCGCCGTACCGGAGGGGTGCTGGAGGGTAGCTGTTAGCAATGGGTTAAATATTTTGAGGCTTGGGAGGCGGTGGAAGGACACCAGGGGTGGACCGTGTGGGGGATGGCGGTGGGGGGTGGGGGTGGTGTTGCAGGGGTGGTGTCTTAGATGTCATCTGTGGCGCTCTCACTTCCAGCTTAGTAGTCATTGGTATTGATGGGTTGCTGTCACTCGCAACAGCGCGGGACTCCATGGAGGTGGCTGAGGGCTGGCCCGTGGCTGTTACTTTCAATTAAGGTGGATCTGCGCAGGGCTGACAGCTAAGACATGTATACACTAGGAGTCGGGGCCAGGAATCGGGGAGCACGGCTCTGACCCCTAACAGCAGGGGAGTCGGTGACCCTATACTGTGCTAAAACAGGAACTCTGCTTTAACTCTGTAACAGCCAGGTGATCATCTATTCTCCTTTAAAACTTTTTTCTTTAAACACATTTAAGCAGTACATACGGAATAAAGGAGAAGAAGAAAAAAATGTTGTAAAATATATTACCATCAGGGGCAACCATTTAACAGTATTGCCAGATTTTGATACAGATATCTATTATAGACATAATAAACATGTTAATATTGGAATTCAAAAAGAGATATACTTTATAAAAAAAAAAAAAAATGAATATATTGATAGGTCAAAACGATGCATATCACATTGTTTTTATTTAATTTTACAAAGTTATTGATTCACAGATGAGCATTTATAACCAACCCAAGATTTCATTGCTTGTTATTTTGTTATTTTGAAAGTGAGCGTTCCAGCCCGGCTGTTTCGTTTTTTCCTGAATGCTGAGTGTCAGTCCCTTCCTCCCTGGCTGCTCACAGGTCTTAATGGAGAGATATGGCTCATGGGTCCCGGATAGCAATCAGCACCTTTGCTGCTTTGATTTCATGTGCTGGCCTGAGCTCAATTAAAGGAGCCAGCCACTTCCCAGGACCAAGGGAAAGTGTGTCTGTTGGGAGGTTGGGCGGGCTGAGCTCCCTCCGCGGGGGGTAAAGAGGCTGAGTCCCCGGAGACGGTCAGGCAGAAGAAGGCAGTTGGTGAAAATTAACAGGGTTTAGGACGGTAGAATGGAACATGCGGCCCTCAAAAGGGCTCTGTTGGAGAATTAGACTCAGTCGGATTGCTACACCAACCGAATTGCTACACCCAACCGTACAGCACAGCACGTAGTTTGTATATTAGCCTAATTCGTACATGCCAACTTGACGTTTTAAAAGCTGAGTATCGACCAAGGCCTGGTGATTAATGAGCTCACTATTAGTGCAGTACCTTAACTACTCTGCCAACTGCTGCTTCAAAAAACAAAAAAAACAAAAAAAACAAAAAAAAAACAGGACATGGGATCTAAGCAAACCGGAAATGGGGTTCCCAGGTCTCACAAGTCCCATCACAGGGATCATATCTCGATTCCCTCCTTTTCTAAGTCCTGTGCTTTCAGTATATATTCCGCTACATGACCAATCACACACTTATTGGTCAGGTGACACACTTCATGCCTTAGGGTAAGTGCAGTCTTTGCACTGGCAGCTATTTTCCCCAGGGCTCCCCTCATTCTTCCACACCTCGTACAAGTGGTTTGTTTGTGTGACTAAAATATCTTATCTTACCTCAAACATTAGACTATTATTGATCTGAACATTGTCACAAAGAATCAGCTACAGTGCCATTAGGTCCCAAATAACACTAGTTTTCTGTGGCTCTGACTGTTTGGAGCTAATGATGTTAAGCACACTTCTAGGTCAATATATGTGTTATTTGCGAGCAGCAGATTAATCACAATTTGATCTGACTGTGGATTTGCACATTCCTGACTGGATCGACTGGCAGAGACCAGAGAGGTGGGGCTTGGGCAGAGCCAAGGTTCCTGGTGGAACACCCCTTCCCCCTCGCTGTGGATTAACAGCCACAAGGCAGAGTTGTCGTGTGCCGGAGGAGCATCGCAGGGGAGCCGTGTCCTGCACCCATCTGTGCTCCTCATGGCCTCTGGGCACGGGAAGGAGGGGGGAGGGTTTGCGTCTCCAGAGCTGTCAAATCCACTCTCAGTGAGCACAGAGCGCACAGAGTCACATGCTAG
>JAOYSI010000027.1:2045603-2067279 GCA_025775065.1 Hiodon alosoides | reverse complement strand
CCCCCCCCCCCCCCCCCCCCCCCCCCCCCCCCCCCCCCCCCCCCCCCCCCCCCCCCCCCCCCCCCCCCCCACACGCAGAGAGTCAGAGAGTGAACAGGACATTCTCGCCAACAAGGCAGGTACTGGGAGCACCACAGCGTTTTTTTTGTTCAGTAGAAGATAACATGGAAGAAAGAAAGCATGAAAGCAACTTTACCTCCTTGGCCAAGTGATTCCTTTCCTTAGTTTGAGCACTGTGTATGGTGTCCAGGGATTCTAATCTCTTCCTCAAATCACTCATTTCCGTCTCAAAGGAATCTCTTTCACTGCAGAGGTTGAGCAGACAAAATTAAACTCCATAGGGATATGGAAGAACTATTTTGATGCACGTTTCAAAGAAACATGTTAAAAATTTCCAACATATGTCTCACCGTTTTACTCTGTCATAGTTTTCACGCTTGTAATCCCCTTCCTGAATCAGCTGTTTTGTGTCAGCCAACTCCAAAGTAAGACGTTGACACCTAATTTCCAATTCAGAACGTATTCTCCTTTCTTCCTCATAGCCCTTCAAAATGGGTAGAACAATATTTTTAAAATATTTCTGGAACTTGTTAAAAACAGTTTTTCCTCTCCAATTTGGATTCACCAAATCTCATAAGGTATCTCGGCTTCGTAGGTAGAAATCCCGCCACCGCCAGCACCACACACGGGGAGGGTGAGGAAGCACGATCGGTCCCTTTTACTCTCTGCAGGCCACAAAGCCCTAGCAATATAATTATCTGTCGCACCTAACTTTCTTTCTCCGTTTTCGTCCATACCTCCATCAGTGACTTTATCTGACTTCGGTGGCTGTCAAGGTCCTCCGACAGGTTGTTCTTTTTCATCTGAAGATCGTTTACCTGGGTCCTCAATGGAGTCACCACTTCATAGAACCGTACCTAAATCCCGCATGGAAGACAGAACAACTGACATTTGCACCTAAGGTGAATAACTATAAAAAGAGTTGTGATGAGAAAACAGGGTGTTGGATGTAGATTAACATCTTGAATTCGGATGTGCAAGAAAACAGCGGCAAGCCCAACTACAGGTCAAACATCATCTGCTTTGATAATACCCACCGATACATATTCTGGAATGGAAAGCTTTTCATCGGGAAGCTCTTTGAGTTCATAGTATTTGGCCTCCGTCAGTTCCAACTCTCTCAGGCTGCGGCGTATGTCTCCAGCTTTCTCACACAGTTGCCTATTGGTCTCTTCCAACTGCTTCTGTCGCAACAGAATGGTGTCCATTTCTTGCTTCCTTAAAACTTGCTGTTTCCTGTTTATAGCCAATAAAGACAATACATGCAACATAACTCAATACAGGATTATTTTGTATTAATGCTTTTTTTAAATACTATACAAAAAAAGGTTTATTCTTGATCACTGAATATATGCACTTATTTGCGTTGAAATACAGCAATTTCATCTTCTAATCTATTTTGTTTAACTCAAGACACCATATTTATCCCAAGGTCTTTCATATTTAAACATTTGAACCAATATATAAGGGATTTAAGAATAGTGTAACAAATATTTTTACTATTTGAAAATTCTGAACAGACTAGCAAAAGACAAATAACAGTAATATCCTAAATTAACTGTAGTTAACTGTTGAGAATAAAAAAATAAAATAAAAGTCCTCACCTGCTTTCATCCTTTTGCAGTTTAAGCTGGCTGTCCAGACGTAAAGCTAGAAGCTGTTTCTGATGAATGGCATCATTTAGTTGTTCCTCCAGCTCCTCAACCTATGGAAAACAATCATTTATATAAAAATGGTAAGTTTAGGTAATTTAAAAGGAACATGCCATGTACTGAACCTTTTCTATCCACATAATTGTTAAAAGATGACATGCAGACATCGCTTTCAAAATGTATTAGGACGACATTAGTTCAAATAAATGCAGTCCAATACATAAGTAAAATTCTGATTTTTTTTTTTTTTTTTTTCACTGGGCAGAAACCTAACCTTTTACATAACATGCACTATGTATGGGGTATGGTGTACATTTTTCAGACATTATACCTTGGTCAGGTGGTCCACCTTGAGGTTGTCAATGATGAGATTCTTCTGGGACAGTTCTATTTTCAGCAGTTGGAGATTATGGAGTAACTCTTTTCTCTCGATAAGCTGCCTGGTAACTTTCTGCGCTCCTTCTCTCTCTTCTGATGATGAAATGTCTTCAGTTGGAACCGTAGTTTCTAAACTAAAGTCTTCAGATTCCAGCGAGCTGGAGATATTCACCTTGGTGTCTTTTTGCTTTTTTGGAGGCATTTTTTCCATCAGCGTATTACGAAGCTAGGATGAATATTTAGGTCCATTAGAGACAAGGGTCTCTCTTACTTCTGCCAGGGGAAACGAAAGTGTACCATAATCATGCATAATAACCAAAAAACAACTATAGTATTTACATGGTATGCACCCATTCAAAACCACGGAAAAATGAAGGCGGCTCGCAAACTACCTACTTATTAATACATCAATACAAGTCCGAGGATTTAGCTAACTAGCTAGCTGCCGACCACAAGCCTTTACAAACTGCAGTTCTGGTAAACTAACCTGGAACATATTAAATACAAGGTTTACTTGTCAGCACAAATCCGAGCAGAATCCCATTTTAAACCATATATAACATCAATAGATACAATGCTTAAATTATCAAAACTTTAAAGAAAACAATTAACTTACTTAACTTGTTTTTGTAAGCAGAATTCACTTACAAATGTTTGATGGACTGTATTCATCATCACGATACCGGTAACCTTGACATCGTAAATAGTGGGTCACTTCTGTTGTACAAAAAAGCCGCCAGTTGATGGTTGGCAACACCAACAGACGCTTACCAGTGTGAAGCTGGCAACGTCAAGCCGTTAATTCCGGTTCCTGAAAACGGCAAACAAAAAAAAAAAAGTCTAAATAAGGGTCTCTTAGGGAAGATGTAAATTGAACGTAAAATGCCTCAAAAAGGTTTAATATTACGTGGTTGGGATGATCAGTGTTATTTTGTGTTATTTTATCTGCACAGGTTAGTTATTGTTAATTGTATTTTGAAATATATTAATAAGGCTTAAAAATGTATTTTAATGGCGATTGAAGAGACATTTTGGGCACACTATGTACGTACGGAAAAAAAAAATTACCTTTTTTGTTAAAAATAAACAGCAGTATTTGTAATGTAGCCTCACTAAACGCTGTGGTTCTGTTGACTTGTACACTTTTTGATTTATATGATGGTAATCTTTATATAAATTCCTTTAAAAAGGTAATATCAGGTTGGAATTACATTGGAAGTATTTGCTCAAAGTCAAAAAAATTGATTTAGATTATTGTTGTTCGGAGGTTGTAATTGTTGTGCGACTTTTAATTTCATATTTTAAATTGTATTTTAAACCGTTGTTATAAGCTTATTTCTTATTTACCTATTAACCGCTGGACTTTTATTTCGAAGCAAACCGGAAGTCGCTGAAAGATCCGGTGATCCGCAGATTTATACATTTATATATCTATTAAATTCAATCGAATAATACGAAATTAGTAGCTTGCAGCTCGTTGATTTGTCCGTTTGCCTCCTGCGCACGAACTCTAAAAGAGTAGGCTGCTGCTGTCCTGCATTGCTAGCCCTCTAACTACTGCTGCCGGCGTCAAGTCTGTGTTTTACTTGTAAATGATACTTCAGACTCGACTTACTTCGGTGATACACAAATTCACCCTTAAAGTAGCTGCAAACAACTTTGCTTTTATCCAAAGACCCATCTGTTTTGTAATACAACTGGCCGTTTAAAAGCCCTTAAGCAGCTTTCTCCATCATTCAAGCTGACTTAAAAAGCAAAGCTATATCTAAATTCAAGCAGTCGATTGACAAACAAGCGCGAGATCGTGGAGTTGTATTTGGATGGTTCTATAAGGCTATAAAATAAAATAAAATAAAAAAACCGTTAATTGCGACAAAAAAATTAACGGCGTTAAGCATTTGAAATTAATCGCACGCGTTAACTTTGACAGCCTTTATATAATATATATAATCTCATTTGGCTCTATGTGGGAGTTGTTTTTTTACTGTTATAGACCCTTGTAGCATCTGAGCCTTCTTGTCTTTTCAGTGGGCTTTCTTTGATATTGCCAATTTTAAATATGTTAATTTTAACTATGCATGTATTGAATGTTATCATTGCGGATCTGTCTCCACTTGTATTTGGGATGAAAGTTTATTAGTTTTGAATTCTGGTAGGCTGTCGAACTTTTTAAATATATTTGGGTTTGGGGCTAGGGTCTTAGCCCAAAGCCATGTCCTTGAGGACCACTGCAAATGGCCCCATGCCCTCCCCGTTGAGGGGTACTTGGTCATAGAAATGGTGCTGGATGTGTTGGTGATGTGCACGTTTGAAATCCAGGGGCAATCTCTGGCAAAATCTACATAGATGACTGGTGTGGTATGTCTGCTCTAGGCAGCCGGCTGGAGATTGGGTGAGAGGCTCAGGCTCAGCGAGGCTCGCTAAAACACAGGGAACATATAAACAAACACTTGCATCCGTTTCTCCTTTCTCTTAAACAGAGGGAGAGTCTATAGACCATCATTGTGTTCCACTTCCCAGTTCATACCATTACCTTACTGGACAGCAGATAATGACAACACTCCAATTATTTTCTACTTATGCATAACACTTGATCTGGTAATATTTTGTGCAAGTCTAGAACACCATCAAGTAGTCAACGGGGTGCTACAGGAGAAGCAGCTACATCGAAATCAAACACTGCACGGACAGGCCCTATAGTTAAATGGTCAGTGTTCTCATTACAGATTACATGCATTTATTAAAAACAAGGCCAGGTTTATTTAAAAAAAAAAAAATGCATTGGTGTAAACAGGAAGTAAAATAATTAGTCAAAGGGAGACCAGTGTGTTGGAAGGTAAAATAAAAGGTACAGCTATATCAATTATAAAGTTCAAGGCTACAATCTTGGCTTGTTCTAAATTTTGCACAATTGGAGACTACGCACTAACACACAGTAGATGCCGAGTACCGATTACTTGAGAACCATGATTAACAATTGTGTATATAAACAGGCGCATGTTGACCAGATTTGTCTCATAAAAATTGCCTGCGGCCTGCAAGAAAAAGTTTACCGACGTTGGTTGTGAAAATGATATTTCACGGCCACCATTTTATGTTCCCAACAAACGGATAAACAAGGGGGAGAGAGAAACTTAGTGTTTCGGTAGGAACAGAGGATCCCAGCACATGCACTAGGCAAGAAGGGGGAAAAAAAATCTAGATACATTTAAAATTCTGTATATCCAATTCTAACATTCTTTATTAAAATGTGATGGAAATAAATATTTAAAATACAGAATAAAAATATAATGCCTTTACATCTGGTATTCATTTAAAAACAAATTGAAACTCGGTCTTATAGTGGTTCATACAGCGAGACCATTCCAACTCGTCAATTCACCAAAGAAATTTCATAGGTACTGTAATTAATCACTAGGAAATGCATCGTAAGTTAAGTTCACAATTAATTTACAGTTTTAAATTACAAATTTTCACAGAACATCAATAATGGCCCATAATTCACGTGAACTGTACGCAAAAACATGCATATCTAATTGCTGTGAAGGAAATTTTCCTCAACCCATATGTGCAAGTAAACATCACCAAGAGTCACATTTCCAATTATAGCTGGAATGAGTGCTTTAACTATGGAAACCTCCGCGATTTCATCTCAAACTTGAAATAACCAGCTTCGCCTTCAATATCAGTGGGGTAGATTAAATGGCTGCAAAATGAAAACAGAAAGTGTCATCTCATTTTTCCCTGAGACTTCCCTCTTCGCATTGAAAGTGCAAAACTAATGGTGACATGACCAACAACATGAACCACAGTATTCTGGACCATTCACATCCCATATGTGCCAGTAATAAGAACTTGAAGACTCATGTTTCCCTCCTCTCTCTATACATTACCTTCGGCTTCATTGGGTGAGCCTTAGTGTTCAAATAAGCCTCTTCTGTCATGTGCGTTTCGAGCAGTTCCTTTGTCTGGCTGTCAGAACTCATCCCGTCCATAGTGCCGTTTGTACCAGCCGCATATGTATTATAACCACTGTCCACCTACATGGAAATAAGGACATAGAAATAAATATAAGCAGCAGAAAGCAAAGTAAATCTTATTTTGATGCAGATGTGATATTTTTAAGGGTAGACCATCCTTTGCTGTTGAATCATTTTCACTGAAAGACCAATTTCATGTTAAACTGATACTCAAAAATTAAGACAAATCAAGAAATATGAAACCCTCCCAGAGAATCCTTCTAAAAACTAAGCAAACTAATACCGGGTAATCTGGTCGACTGACATTTAGCACAAAAATGGAATACAAACCTGCATGCTGTTGTCATAGGGAATGGTACTCCCCTCTGCCAGCAAAGACATGAACATGTGAGAGTTTTCTACCGTCGAAATGCTTCCCGTCCTAGAACTGGTCATCTGAACAGGGGTACTGTCCACCACATCCGTCGCCCAGGTACAATATTCCTCTCCACTTTCCACCGGCTCCCCCATGTTCACCGTGTTATCGTCCCTGGTTTCCTCCATCTGCACCAGACCTGGGACAGCAGCCGCATTGTCAACCAGCCTCACGACATCACGCAGGTCGGTTTTACAACTCCCAGGAAACGGGTCCGGCGGCATAGAGCACACATCCAAATCCATCGCGGGCAGCGAATTGGTGGAGTGAAGGTTCTCCTTGTCCTCAAAAGCCAGGCTGCTGGTAGCCGAGAGCTGCAACGGCGACGTTGTGAAACGAGGGGGAACCCAGTCGCCCGCCCTGTGCTGTACCGGGGAACAACTCTTGATGGGCGAACAGCCCTCCACAAAAGGGCTCTCGGTGCAGTGGCCCATTTCGGTGTTGGAGCTTCCAAGGATCATTCCGTCTGGAGTCAAGAAGTTCAGCTTCTTCCTCTCCCCTGTTGAAGATAGTATGGCGTTATTCAACACACATTTCTCATTTCAGCTCATCTAATAATTCTGAATACAGTTAACTGTAATTTCTAATAATATTAATAAGAAGATAACATGCGTACACAAAATTATTTTCTCTTTCAAAATGCAACTAAGAATATTTGCTGAGGATTACAATTGCAATTTAGTTGCTTAACAGACTCTCATCCAAAGCAAATTACACAGCGTAATATTACTACATGCATCCACCTGGATATTTTACTGAAGCTATTCGGGTAAAGTACTCTACTCAAGGGTACAACAGATGGGGTGGGAACCAGCAACTTTCAGGTACAAGCCCAAGAGGGTGGCCAGGTCACTCATTCTCATATTTGAAATCCAGATTTCAAATGGGAAGACCACACTGGCAACTACAGACCCTGTAACACACTGACCTGAAACAGGCGTTTTCACATACTGGAGAACAATAGGGGACAACATAGGAGATTTAAAATTAGGGGATGACTTTTCAGGGAACAAAGGGCTGGTAACACTCCCCAAACTGTATGCTCTGCATCGACCTCGAATCGGACTTGAAGAGAACTGCCCCTGAAAGAAGAGAGCAGAATACAAATAGTTTGTTCCCGTTACCTGGACATACTAATCACCTTGGTCTGAGCTGATAAATATACAGTACAGTGCAAAAGTCTTAGGCACATGTAAAAACTTCAAAATCCAAAAATAATTTTAAAAAATCTGGAAGATGCCTCAAAAAAAAATAATTTAGAGTAATAATAAAGGGCAGTAAAGAGTATTAAAAAAAACACCTTTAAGCTCTCCTATACATCTACCTCAATGAATGAAGCGGTCTACTCACAGAGGTGGGCGTCAAGGCTGCAGTCGCGCATCTCAACGGCGATGCATTAACCGAAGACAATACCCCACTGCCTCCCAGCACCCCTTCATCCAGGTTTCTCTCTGGACTAGACGGGGCGGATGAATCGGACCCACTTCTGTTCCCATCTAGGAATAGCTTCCTCCGCAGGGATGAAGAGCTCAAACTCTCCTGGACTTGATCAGAAACCTCATCCCCTTTGTAGTAACCTCCTATCGACCAATCACAAACTGGTTAAAATATACTTCTGACAACAGATAGATATTTCATTATAATTTTTAAAATCTGTATCTGACATCCACATTTTGCCACTTTACCTTGACTATTGGTCTGGGCTCTCGCATTACGAAGAATAATAAAACGCATAAAAACTTAATTATAAAAGCATTCTCATATTTTAAACAGATTATTAATTGACTTAAAAAAAAGCATACTTATAGATTATGCAACACCCAGTTACTTCAGTCGATTAATATTTACCCAATACTTTTTCAAGATTGAAATCCACAGGTAAAGAGAGTATCGTTTGACACGTAGCTGTAATATAAGAAACAAATAAGCAAATTATAGCACACCCATAGTTTAAACAAAAAAATGATTTGAACTAGGAGTACTTATGCCACGCATCAGCAACACATCACATTAGTAGACAAACTAAGCTGCATTTACATAAGTAGACAGGTTAAGTTAAAAATTCGCAGTTGTTTAAAACACAGACCATTGATTTTTCCAGACACATGCTTCTCTTCTGGAATCACTGGGGAAAGGGGACCTAAAAGCAGGAATCTTACATTAAAAAGTCTGAAGTCATGTGTCTGCTTAGGAGTGACAGTAAGAGTGAATTGCAATCCAACACCATCAGAAGATGCACAATACAAATTTAACAAGTCATATGAAAATTAATGTGTATAAAATAGCAGAATAGAAAACCATAAAGGTACTTTTAATAAGAGGCTGTGTGACAAACAATATACCACGTTAAAATTTGAATGCGCTTGGGGGAGTTGAGACAAACTTACTTATTTTAAAGTGCAGCTGAGTTAATTGTTTGTTTTCTGGTGCAGCCCATGGTGAAGGAACAATTGCACTCTTGGTGAAAAACTAAAAAAAGCAAAAATGTATTTGTGTAGCAAGTCGGTTGGCACAAAAAGCAGTCAAAAGTCAACCTTGATTTACATTAACCCACCCAAACTAAATCCTTTTAAGATAAATTGGACATGTCATACCTGGTCAATTGCATATTGTCTTTTTTCTTCAATATCTGTATCAGTCCTAAACATTTATAAAAAAAAAAATAAAAAAAAAATAAATAAATAAAAGACAAAACGGATATAATATAATTATCATTACACTTCAAAAGTACAAAAAAATTGCATTATAAAAATACTACAATTCTCCAACAAATATATAAATGACAGTTTGTTTCGATTAATAAATGACGGTTGACCTATCGGCTCATTTGACCCCTGTTAAAACGACCAGAATATAACCTAGGCAATCCCGTCTGTCCCCTGTCCATAACCTTTACAGTCAATTTATTGATTCATAGAACTATAACCTACATTGAGTTAGTGTGACTATGGATGGGATCGAATCAAAACTTTGATTGAATTTTCTTGTTAAATAAAATGTATTCATGTGTACTAATCTGACATAAGAAAACTCTGATAAATAGTTACTTAAAGAGCGATTAGCAGGTAGACAGTTTTAATCTGGTCACAGACGGTCAGCGAAACTAAACAAAATGTGACTGACGGCTTGTTAAGTGCGAGAGCTTTAGAGTTGTGGGATAACGGATGACCTTTACCGAGCTTGACTCAGATACCGAGACTGGCGGTGAATATCTTCAGGATCAATGTCAACAGGAAGCAAGCTCGCCATTTCGTCAATTGACCACTTGAATTTTGCTGGTGTCTGAAAAAAAGTGCATCGTTGTATTAATTTTCGATACAGTACAACATAAGTTTCTGATAAACTTATTAGAAACTATTTAAACCCATGCAACCTAGTGATAATATACTCTCCCGGCAAGGATTTCAGCCGTTGGTGGTATGCAGTCAACCACCCCTGTAAAGACGTGACCACGTATCTAAGACCAGTTAACTTCTCGCAACATTAACTTACAGCTGAAGATCTTGTGGACTTGAACACAGAAGGGCTGGCAACGACGGATTCGTGTAGACGATGGTAATCATTTGGGCTCTCAAAAGGGTTGAGAATTGCTGGTCGTCCAGGGGTTTCAGGCGTGATCTGAACTTCAGGTGCATCTTCCATGTCACCACTTCAGTTCAGAAGCTATAACTTTGCAACACAAAACAGTTACATTAAGCACAGCTTGAAATAAACAAAATATATTGCAAAACAGACCGTTTGATTGGGAGTAGACAATTCATTTAAAAGGCTTTATTTGGGGAGAGAAACCCCACTAGCTAATCACAGATTTTTGACAAATGGAGTAGTTAATAGAACAGTGACGGGATGAAGAAGTATAAAACGGAAGCACGTTATAGCTCAAATATTTAAAGTAATTCACCAGTAACACTTACACTAGCGTAACTATTAAACACAGACAAAAATACAAATCTGGTCCGAATGTTTTAAACGTCTGTTTTAATTTTCCCCCAAAGCATATAAGCCAATAGTAATCATCAGGAAGTGACATACGACCAATCATATTGCAGAACAAATAAGCTTTGGAGCGCTCGGAGATTAAACGTCACTTCCTTTTAAAATGTTATAACTTTATTGACCAAGGTTAAAACATAATTTAAATGCCATATGTTTTCGTGAATCTTAAATAATTAAGATCGTTTAATTTAGATATATACCAGAATATGAAAACATTACGCTAGCCATAGATTTAAGTTTTGTAAACCTGCTCTTTTTTGTAATACAGTCCTACAATTCAAAACACAACATGGCGACTGCTCCAAATTTGAACGCTGTCCGGGAAACAATGGACGGTGAGATAAAATAAAAATGCTATCTAGGTAGACGCATGCACATCTTCTATAAAGCCTATATTATTTATAACAAAAGCCTCATTGCTGCTCGGTTGGGTACATTTTAGCCATCCAAATCTGTCTTTGAGAATCAGTCTTGAAGTGCACATCACATTTTTGTAACGGCGAATCAACATACTTTTACGCGAAAAGCACTTTCACATTTCACAAGGAATAAGACTAAAAGTTTGAAAGATTCATGCTAGGAGTCATTTTTCTTTTCAGGAAGTCTAAGAAAATGTGGAATGATGTGACTCTAATGTTTCAGACCAGGTGTCAGGTAGTGGAAGCATTGTGTAGTTATAGGTCCATAATAATCACACAGTCAGTTAAAATTAATGTCCACAGAACAAGAATCAGTTACAAATAAAGGAGGATATATTTTTCTATAAGGTGTTTGAATTAATGCATCACAAGTGTAAAATAAAGCGAACATCGTGTATCTAAACCTCTACTTCTCTACAAGGTGTTTGAATGAATGCATCACAAGTGTAAAATAAAGCGAACACCGTGTATCTAAACCTAACGGCTACTTGAGGAAATTAATTTGGATCTGTTTAATTTTTAGTTCTGCTGGAGATTTCAAAGCTTCTGAATACGGGGCTTGATATGGAGTCCCTGTCAATATGTGTCCGACTCTGTGAACAAGGGATCAACCCAGAAGCCCTCTCTTCAGTGATTAAAGAGCTCCGCAAAGCGTCTGAAACATTAAAGGTAAACTGGGAATTTAAAAAATCTCTTAGATAATCATTATAGTTGTTATGCATAATGATTTTTGATACATTCGTTCATCAATATTCCAAATTACATTTTGTTAAAAAAAGTTACAATAGATGATGCAATTCCTTCATGATCAGTATTGTAATCAGATGGTGTTGTAAGTTCTTTGGAGGCACTCTTGGTCAGAACCTCATTATTATATGTTAATTATTTAATAATCTCTTGGGTGGCTGCTGGTGTAGTGGTTAAGGTGTGACCAAAAGGTTGCCAGTCCAAGTCCCACCCATGGTTTACTTTGGGTTGGACTTGGACAAGGTATACTTAAGCAGATACTTAAGCTGAATAGCTTCAGTAAATGTCCATCTGCTTTGGTAAACATGTAGAAATTTTAAGCTATATAAGCTGCTTTGGATAAAAGCATCTGCTTAGTGACTAGTGATGTAAATTTATTTGTAGTTGCTTATGATATATAGATATAGATCTTCCAGTTTTCTTTATCTTTAGTAAACTAAAATAAATAAAAGTTGAAATATGCAACTATAAAAATAATTGTTGGCTTTTCTTTTACCTTTGTTTTCCCAGGTGTCAGAAAATGGCACAAACTGAAGATACGGGCTGTTATGAGCTTCAACTAGTGAGGAGAATGATGGTGTGTATTCTGCGTAACCCATACAAAGGACAGATATGAATTTTCTCACGTAAAAAATGAAATGTTAACATTATATTTTCCACAGATTATTAATTTAAAATACCTTTGTAAGTATATTGGATTTTCGCTTGCTGTTCCCTTCTGCTTGTCCAAAAGAAAAGTTGTAAAAGTTTGTACATTGCTGCATTACCCTTGTGTGAATCGGTATCGCCTACAAATGTTAACCTACTGAAAAGTAAGCATGTACCAATGTATTTTGGGGGGAAGAATGTTGCAAATAAGATTTTAAAGACTGAGAATATATTTATTTCCCATTTTTCAATTTGCCACATGAAAAAAAAATCTGTTAATTTCCCATATATGTCACATATAAATACTTACACTTTCATTATGAATATATTAACCAGACATTGTATTTTGTATACACAAGATGGCAGTAGTTAGCCACACATTTCTGTTGAATTTAGTGAAGGCATTTCTGAAGTTCTCAACCGTTAAAGGGACGGAGTTGCTGATCTTGTTTGTTGGAATGCTAGCTGCTATGCTAGTCTGGACATGGGTCAGGATATTCTGATATTCTGTAACTTTTGATGTCTGTGTGTATGTTTACATGTTGTTTTTGTGCAAAATGTGCTGTGTATTTTTTTGTTTTTTTTTGTTTTTTAATTCCATACCACTTTGATCCGTGAGCAGAAATTTTAAGGCCACCAGTCAGTTAAATATGTCTCTTTATTTAAGTTAAGTTTTTATAGTATATAGTAATATACTAAATTTAAATACTCGCATTACAGTTTCTGTCTGTTTATATTTGGAAACATTGTTCAATTTTTTCTTCCTATTCTGTACGATGTTCTCAGTCCTACAATGGTTTGACTTAACCCCCTTGGTTGTGGTGCATGGCACCAAAGTCTTAATGTAATAAATAACTGCTGTTATTATTTCACCACTTTATTCTGAAATGGCTCTGGGGAAAAAGGTGACTTGTAGAGACACTAAAGACGCAGAATCTCTTCAGTCTCCGTAAACTGTGTCCTAGGGAAGATTTCATTAAAGTGTTTAAAAATAAATTAAAGGTAAATTACACAGACTACTTTACACAGGCTACAGGCTATTACAAGGACTATTTGCATTGGGATTGGAGAGTTAATTACATTTTCTGATATTTTTAAAGAAAAGTGCAGCATTGCTCTGAAGCTATGGCTGTAATACTGTCATGGTGGGGACATTCATACATCTGCTGCAGTTTATGTTAGCTAATTATGGTCAATTCAAACATAATGCAATACTTGGTAAGAAAATCCCCAGCTAAAATGTTTGTGTGCTGTGGTAGGGGGAAAAAAAAACCAAAAACCCAACCTGATTTCTACCTTATGGAAAACAATATTGTCAATGCACGATGTGACTGTAGCATTCCTCCAGAGGGGAGTTGAACATAATGTGCTAATTGAGTGGAATAATTTAATTACAGTAATCCAAAAAAAAAATCATCAATATAAATTGTTTTTTGAAATGCCTCTAACCGATGCTGAAATGAAGGAGACTCAATTTCTCATATAGTTTAAGCTTTTCCCACCTCCCCTCCTTCTCTTCCTCCACGTCTGTTCTGATCTCTGTTGTAGCCTGCCAATGTTTGCTTGATATTCAGTAATATCACATGAAAACATTTGTTCCAGCAATTTAATTTGATCTCTCTACAGTCATGTACCCAGTGACAAAATGGATATTGTTGCTGAAAGATGGGAAGCAACCAGCCTTGTATCTGATACACTCGGTTTTCCCTTAATAAAGGAAGCTCAGTGTAATTGGAAGTGCTTGCATACCTCAAAACATTCACTGTGTCTTGAATTCCACCAGTGGGGGACTAGATAGAGTTCAATTCATCCATGCAAGCCAAAATAATAAAACATAATTTGGCCTAATCTGCCTGAAGAATGCTCGTTGTTTGAAGTTGACAGTCCTCTATCTCCCTGTAAAATAATTGTCTATTGAGTAAAGCAAGGGAGTCCATTGAAGTGAGTTTTTTTCTATGGCTTGCACCTTACAGGTGTTCTCCTGGGCAGACAATCTAGGCCTTGTTTGAGAAACTGCAAATAAAACAGACAGTGGAAACCTCACCTCATTTTCTGATCTTCACTGGAATGCACAAGATTATGGTTATCCTCACATCTGTGTATAGCCAAATAAGGCTACATTTTTTTGTTTGTTTTTGTTAGCAAATAATTATTACACAAATAATGTCTACATCTTAAATAGTTCTGGTTGGACACCTTGGTCCCTACATCTTTATTATTCTAGTTTTTCATCTTTTTTGTTTCGTTACTGTAGATCAACATATAAATATTTTGGATTATGAGATCACAGCATTAGGATATGTCTATAGGGAGCATCACAGCATCAAGTTACAAAATTAACATTTTCAAAATTCTGAGTAAGGGCCACAGTGTTGCTGCCATGAGAAACAAATTGTTTGGAAACTGCAAATTAAAAACAAGTGATGTGTCATGTTCCTGGTCAGTTACTTAGCCAAGATGCACACAACATAGATTTTTCTCCCAACGGTTGTTCCATAATGATAAATTCTTCAAGAGTCTTAAAACATGTTAAGCGGCTCTCAGAAAACCAATCCCACTCAAGAAGATAATACTATGGTGGAGTTTTAGTAATCCCCACTAAACTGCAAAAGAAAATAATACTACCTGAAATAATGAAACGCTCAGAGAGATTCCCTCACACATGAAACGCTACGGTTGTTTTCAGAACCTTATTTCTTATTTGCTTATTTGTGTTAACAAAGTAACTGGCTCAAAAAACAATATTTCCTCACCAACATGCTTTCTGTGCGCTTGTGAAATACAAAAAAAACCTTGGAAACCGAAAATGTATTTAAATAAGAGCTGTACAATGGAACCGTAAAGGGTGCTCGCGATTGCATCCAGCCGTTAGCTATTTTCTCGAAACGTCCTAACATTCTGTGAAGCGCTGACACGCATTGTTCGTGGTCTGGCCCCAGCACAAGTGGCTTATAATCATTCAGTGTCAACAGGGAGCCGTTGTGTGTCTGTCACACGCCTTAGGTCCTCTCGGTGTGCATAACACGTTTCACAAGAAGGTCATTTACAATTCGAACGTTTTGTTTTCATTTCTCCCCAAATTTAACCAAAACCTCTTTGCCAATCAGAAAAGCCCTGCCGATTTCACCTACCCCAACCTGGGCGTCTCTTTCAATTGTGTGCCGTGCTGCGCTCTCCTGGTGATCGGCAAACGACGTGAGATGGGTTCAGAGCTGTGCCTAAAGCCTCCTGAGAATTCGTCTTTCTGTTTCTCTTAAAGAGGACCCTTCTTTTGGAAGGAAACAGAATATATACAGCTGCCTTTATCTCCTCAGCGAGCATATTTCCATTGACGCGAAAGTCCACTTTTACCTAAATAACTGAACATGTTTGCCCATTCCTTTCACCTTGTAGACTTGAATTTCAAATATAACGCGTTTTTTTTCACCGATTTGACCCCGCTAACAATAAAATAATTTTATGTGTAGGCCCCATTGATAAGAACAAGATAAGGACAAGAGACAAAATTCTAATAAATAGCTGAGTGCACATATACATATATGTATATGGATCTGATAAACTTTGTTGTATGTTTTTATCGTGACGTTTATTATTATTATTATTTATCGACTTATTGGCTGACAAGTGGAATGTCACGCCCAGTCCCTCACAAGGTCTCGGCACGATCCTTCTGGAAGTACATGATTGCTGACATTGAAAAAAAATAATGGAACTGTGACACATTTCCGTTAATGTTTTTGAATATTTTATTGTTTCATCAATTGACGCACTGATGTGTGATTTCACGTTTAAATTGCAAGGGAATCAATGCACAGCTGTTGATATCCATGGGAGAGGAAGCAGTGTTTGACTTTAGAATGATTAAAAGTGGTTGTAACCAGGCAGAGTAGCAGGGGGAAAAAAAAGTTTGTTGCCTTTCAGTCTCCAGATTTGCCAACAATGACGGAAGCATGAATGAGAGAAAGTCGATTAAACTGCGGTTGA
The DNA here is from genome assembly GCA_025775065.1 of Hiodon alosoides. NCBI lineage: Eukaryota > Metazoa > Chordata > Actinopteri > Hiodontiformes > Hiodontidae > Hiodon > Hiodon alosoides. The sequence continues at coordinate 2,051,000 of JAOYSI010000027.1, read as the reverse complement.
AATAGGTTTAAATCACAACAATATGTGCTTTGGTGATTGATGAACAAGTCAGTTTAGCAGTAAGCCACAGAGGCAGACATTGTTTGATCTAAAATGTGTGTTATGAACGGAAAATAAATGTTCGAAATGGTAAAATTACTTGAAGTGCCTAACCTTAATTATATAGATGTTTGTGTCCTTTTCCATGGGCAAGCTACATTGTTAATTTGCAACTCTAGCCTTGGAAGGCCAGAAGCAGGGTCACATTTCAAATTGCAACACTGAACGACAGGGCAAGTGAGTTTTGAACCAAATATTGGCTTTGATTAGTTAGAAACCCTTGCGACCTTGGGACTGGAGTTGCCCCCGTTCCCAGACTAAACTTGTGACCCGAACTCTCCAATACTGCTCACCTCAACTTTCATTCTTCACATTCCTTCACGATGAGGGCTCATCACCGCCTAACAAAGCAGACTTTATCTCAGCCTTTTTTCAAAAATATTCCAGCCCTCTTCTGTGCTTTCATTTGTCTCTGGAGTATTTTTTCATTACAGAGACATCCATGTCACATATTATTGAGTTTTTTTTTTTTTTTAAGATTGTTTGTTTATTCTGCTTTATTACCATTTGTAACAAAATATTGGCATTGAACTATAAAATCATTTGATACATTTTCATTCGATAACTACCAAAATGATTTAATGACACAGATAATCCGTGTTTGCTTTTAATTCCATATACCATGTTTTAAACAGTAAAACTGCATGTGCTTCGTAAACACTAACACAATTTTCTGTTACTTAAATGCTATTTGATCAGATGTGCAAACTACGCATGGAAAGCAGTGTTGGTTTTGCTCTGAGGTGTGAAGTCGATGAATTCTAAACAAAGGGGCACCTTCACTATTAAAGAGATCGACATCCCATGAACAAGGAGGCGTGCCAATCAATGGGATACTCTGAGGAAATTTCCCTGCCTCGTGTTCTAAATTCTTAGCGGAAACCTGGGGAAATTAATTAGGTTTCAGTGGCACCACTACAACAAAGTAATTGTTCAAAGAGAATATTTTCCCTGGGATTCTTCACTCCGCCGCAGCTCCTGATTAAGTGGTGCCCTTTATTTTATTTTATTTTATTTTATCACCAAGCCTTGAAATGACGCTAAATATCTTTAGCTTTAAAGTGTGATTTAAAAGATAAAATACATCACCTTAATTATAGAGAATGCAATGTAGTCCTGAAATGTCCTGAAAATGTGTTTACTCGTACTTGTTTACTTTAATTCAGATTATGATAAAATATAATGCTTCTTACACCATGATTGAATGGGTCTCATATTTGCAAAACAGCATGGATTTGTATTTCAGTATTCGAAATAGCTTGAAATTCACCAAACTTTATGTTCACCAGGCAGACACTACCCAGAATGTCTGAAATAAGATTTGTCTATTTAAACTAGCTTTCCCCTCTTTCCCCCTCTGTTTATCCAATAAAATATCGTTTGAATTTCCATTCCAACAGTTTCAAATCATTATATAATATTTAGCAACAACAAGAGGAGAGTCGGAGAAACATTCAATTCCACATGTACACAATGGTATATACAACACACATCATACAATACTAATAATTGTGGGACGAAATGAAAAGTACATTTTGGATGGCCAACAATTTGTTCTTTCCCCCCCCCTGTTTTTAATAATTTAGAGAACTTTAGCATCAAAGAGATTTGAGTATTGTTGGATGGTATTAATTAGAACTTTATGTATGCAGATGCCTTTGGAATTTGCATAGAAAGCAATTCCACAGATGGGTTTATGGGGGTAATGAATGCTGCACAGTGTAATGAAACATCTGGTTTATTGCCATGTTGCAAAGAGAAAAAAAACATGTTGACTGCAATAATTGAATATACCTCAGTAAAAGCAAGAGAAAGTGAAGAAAGTTTCATCTGTAACACCGGTTTAATATCAAAGTCCATACAGCAGTTTCGAGCGATTAGACGTATTGCATGTATGAAATCTACTGGTTTTCCTTTCTATGGTTGTTGTCACACATTTATGTATTTTTTACATGTAATACATTAGGTATGAATGTATACAATGTCACATCATGACAGTATGGACATCAGTGTTTTAGCCAGCTAAGCGTGAGGCCACAGAGACCTGTTTTTTTAAGTCTGTCTGTTTCTAAATCTGTGCTTTCTGGTAAAGTCTGCCACCCTTTGCAGTCTTAAAACGGTAATGTGTCTAATTGTTTTTCTAAATCTGTGCTTTCTGGTAAAGTCTGTCACCCTTTGCAGTCTTAAAACAATACTGCGTCCAATTGTTTTTCTAAATCTGTGCTTTCTGGTAAAGTCCGCCACCCTTTGCAGTCTTAAAACGGTACTGCGTCTAATTGTTTTTCTAAATCTGTGCTTTCTGGTAAAGTCTGCCACCCTTTGCAGTCTTAAAACGATACTGCGTCTAAGGGTTTGCCAGTCATTATATCCACTCAGTTCCCTCAGAAACCCCATGCTGTACTACGAAATCCACTTTGTGCACCACTGATTTTCAGGAAAAATGGATTGAAGGTGAATTTAATAAATATCTCAGCACCTATATGCCAAGTACTGAAGGGTTTTTCCGCACGTTGAGCTTGTGTTTTAATCCGGGGGCGCTGTGTGCTCGCTCTCCACCGGCAGCACTGCAAGGTCACTCTTACTATTGATAAATCACACAGCTGTGATTCCCCCCTGACAGCTCAAACTAACATCAAGCCGGATGGGAGAGAACAAAAGACCATCAAGCGGCCCCTTTTCCTGACACTTTTATTCAATCGCGGGCAGATTGCTTACGACAGCAGCAGCAGCTGTTTTGTCTTCATCTTTCCCCATTTGATAAAGCACGTCAACTCATATTTTTGTAAGTACTTCACTTCACCCCTACTGTGCAAACTGCTGCAATTCAGCATATGCATTCCACATGAGGGGATCATCAAATGGGTCAGGGTTTAATGATGTTTCTGCGAAGGTCATCTAGCAGCCGAAAGGAAGCAGCGACCAAGCCTCAAGCTGAAGGTCGGAGATAAGGATGTGTTCGGAGATACCTTGGATAGGGACGAGAAAATGAAACAAAGATGAGAGCAGAACAGCTTTGATTTTGGTCGTTTGCTATGAAAGCCTGCGATTGTTGGGACACCGACAATATTCTTCCGTGCACGCCCAGTTTTTAACTTTATCCCCACAGGAAGTCGCTGGCAATCAGTAAGGAGTTCCTGGAAATTGGATTTACATGTTAATCGTGGTAATCTTATTTTCTCTCCCAATATAGACTGCATTCCGCTATCCTCGTGTATCTGCGGGCGTTTTGTGACAATAATGAAATGCAATCACACATTTGTTTATAACTGAACAAGTCCAGTGTTGAAAAAAGATGTTTAAGTGGTTTCTCAAGCAAACAGAGAATGCAATAGTTTCAACAAACACAACTTTCCCCAGCCCTGCTGTGAACGCACGAATGTGTCACAAATGGCATCGCCATAGCAAAGAGAATACCTTGTGTTGTGAAGCACAGCAACAGTTGTGATATGTGGGTTGCTAAGGAGAACAGAAATAATATGGGGGGAATCTGGTAAAATACAGGAGGTAGGTATGCATGCGTTCTTTTGAAGATGGAAAAACTCTTGAGCGCTTTGGACTGGGTCCCAGGAATGTTGTTACCATCCAATTACCGCCTATTTACAGGAACCAGATGCTCTGGCAATATAATATTTAGCTAAAGGTATAATTCAAATCTTCCTCTTTGTGCAACTTGACACATTAACAGTAATCAATCCCTTATCCCCTGATATTTCCACTGAACTAAGCCTCTATACACTGCAGCCCTTTTTCTGAAAGAAAACACCACGGCCTTTAACAATGCTGGTTGACACTTACTGCTGATTGAAACATCTGGGTTACCCTACATTTTTTTTTCTAGCTGAAGTGAATTTTACATTCGTAAATCAACAGAAAAATACATGATTATTTTATACTTATTCATGTAATAAAACTGTAAAGTACTGTAATATTATTGGGAAAAAAGTGGGTGATCATTTAAAAAGGGTTATAGCATTAATGTTTACTGCAATTATTTACAATTTTTATTATTTGCTGACTCATGGTTTAATTTCATCAACCAGCATGTGGGAAATATTTTTCTTAACCCAAAACACTAAATAGGAAAAATGTAAAACAAACAAAAATAAAAAATGATGTGGTGGGAATTATAAAGTTATTAATAAAGCATTGATATTATACCTGATGGCGGTCTCTTAGGATTTTACATAATTTAGCAATGTTAACCATGAAAAAACCTTATTGTGAAAGTAAGCCCCCGCGTCTGTTAAACTCGAGACTCACCCTGAATTCATTATTTTTAACTCGGTTTTGGTAATGTTGTCTGTACAATTGGGTACTTACTGCTCTTCTAAATATCCCCCCCCCCCCCCCCCGGTCTTTAATTCAGTGATGATTTCTGTTTAATGAAAGGCTCCGTTTTTAATGCGAAGCAGATCCCGGAGCAAATTTCCAAATAAAGCAGAGCCTTGTTCTAGCATGACTCGACAGAGAACCGTCCCTTTTTACACTGTCAAACTAACCGCTACAGCCTAGCCATAATTCCTCTGCACCAAATATCTCACACATTTCTATTTCATTTTAATGATAGAGTTTAGTAATTATTAGCCAATTTTAAGGCCCGCTCCTCTCTCATTGTTAAACACTCAGTCACCACCCTAAACCAGTCAGTTGTCAGGTACAGAATTTGCTCACTTTGAGCCTGTTACCTTAACCTCTGTCTCAGAGATAATTGGTAAAAGGAGAACCTCCACATTTCTCCTAGACCCTGTTCCCTCCCTCTTGTCGAAGATAGCACTCAGTCTGGCTTCCATCGTCATTACTAATTCCTTGATGTCAGCTGGGTTTTCTTTAACCTCGCTGACACTTGCTTTATAAACATGCTTTTGCTTTTAAACTCCGCTGCTGTTTTTGACACTGTGATCCACAGAATTCTACTGCTGTTTTTTTCTCTCTCTCGTACGATTGTCAATTGGTTTGGGTCAGATGTATCTGACAGGCGGCAATTAGGATTTTCAGGTCTGGCACTGCATCAAGTAGCGTTGTGAACCACAAGGTATACCACTTGTGTTTTCACCAATACAGATCATGGACTACCATAGCTGATGTTATTGTCATTTCCATGCGGATGGTACCCAAGTCTATCTGTGTGCAAAACCTGCCACCTCCATGTTTACTGCAAGAGTTCTGTCTGGACGGCCTTAATGCCATAAAAAAGAGGTGGTCCTTGTCTCTGGAAGGTTCAGATATGCATATCTATACATTTGGCATGCACCCATGTCACCCAGTTGGACCCACAGGGTCATATTTATATATATATAC
>JAOYSI010000027.1:1985588-2009708 GCA_025775065.1 Hiodon alosoides | reverse complement strand
TTAGAATGGGATGTCATAAAAGCTCCTGTAGGTGTAATGTGTAGGTGTCCCAATACTTTAGTCCATATAGTGTATCTTTGCCCCCACACCACCTTTAAATTATAAAAATCTTACAGTTGTCATTGGATTCTGTGTCAGCTGGTTTACAGTGGTGGTAGCTGCTACCCAAACCAAATCACTCTGATACTCTGAAGAACTTGTCTAGTTTTCATACAAATTCGTTATTTAAATGACTTCCTTGCTAAACATCTATGAGAGGCTATGATGCTCTATCTAAGCGCATTAGGGAAATTGAGCACTATTATCATGCCTTTATTTAAATAAACTTTGACTCAGTTTCCATTGGTTGCATCACCTTTTATCAGCATCTCTTGTCAGACCGATGGCTATTTAGCTGAGTCACTTCCTTCTGTGATAAACTGTAGTGCCGTAGATACACTTTTGAAGAAATAACTGGGTCTCTAGGTTCCGTAGGTTCCATAGGAACAGTGAAATATCTCCTAAGGTGAGGTGTTTACCTGTCAGGTATGAAGGAGTTGCATTTAGACCTGGGTGTATTAGAAAGCCTTTATTTATTTTGCAGTTCCCCAGATCAATGGGGGTATAACGGGGGGGCATTTATATTCTCGTCCCTTGGATTCTCCACACATATCCACATAGAGCTGTCCAGTTAAATATATTTAAAAAAATATATTTTTTAATTAATTGCTCAGTATCTACATCATGGAAATGCGCCATTACACTTCATAGTTAATTAAACAGGTTATGTCCTGACCATGAGGCTACAGAAGCAGGCTTTTTACACAAAGTCATAAAGTGATGCGTTACTTTGTTTACCTACGAACACGGCTGCGTGACTTCAGGATGATGTTCAGAGTGGAAGCGCCATGCTTTTCTCTGTGTGTCTGTCCGACGTCCCAAAGCCCAATTGTTTTCCTATGGTGCTTCCGCTCTCCGGGATCTCTGAACAGATGATAAAGATTTGTGAATTTCACAGGTTTATTTATTGCCTGCGTTGAAGCACTTAATAGAACACGCTTGGCCATAATGCATGAACTACTTGAGGAGACTACCTGGCCCGTCTGTAAGAGGCAAACACGAAGGGGAAGTTATGGAAGTAGGTAGCATGCTGTATCGTTTGGAGAAGTTGTCCAGGATGACCTACCTACTCTCCTAGCTGATCTTGGTTTGAAACCAGGGCAGTTCTTTTGAACAGCATCCCGGGGATGTCTCTTGCGATATCCACTGTCTCTCGTTTCTCCATTGTTCTCTGCGAGTCAGCATCTTGTGTCTTGTGTCTTTGCCTCTGATTTTCCTTTTGATCTGTGCTGGTGATTTATCTTCATAGTCGTTTTCTCCGAATTTCCCTAAGGAAGTTTGGAACGCACCTCGAGCGCCCTGCACCAGGGCATGACGAAGCTTTTTTTTTTTTTTTATGTTCTGGAAAAAAAAAATGCTTAAATTAAAAGGGAAATGCTGGTTACATTTATTTATTTATTCTTTTTTATCAAATGTATCTTAAATTTTACAACTGCAGTTACTACAGCATATAGAAAAACTGCTTCTGCCATGCTACAATTCCTACTAGTAAAAATAATCTTTGCCCCCATAGTAGACACAAAGCCTGTCTGACAAAAATCAACTCTTTATCCAGCAGCTGAAATCACCAGAAAATGTTAGGTGGAAATTTGTAATTTCTTTGGACTGCAACAGTTTTCTCCATGTTTGCCTGGTTAAAAGCCCTGCAGGTTTAGGAGATTGGAGTTGAGAGCCCTGAGGGCATTGAAGCTGTTTGCCTTCTCCTGTTTTTTTTTCCACTTGTGTGGGGCTGCATCTGTTTGAATCTCCTCCTGCCAGCTGTCAGTAAGAAAGCCTTCTCCGTACACACCACCTGCCTCCCGGTGGGAAGTTAGGTGCACATTCTGAAAGTTTGAACAGGGTGCAGAGGAAGACGAGTGCATTGTGTTCACACAAGTGGTCCAGGTAGAGCTAGATGAAGTTTAGGTTGGAATTAGATTGTAAGTAATGCGTGACAGAAACTTTTGTCTGAATTTAGTTTGTGCAAAAGGTCAAAGGAAATACATGTTTTGCCCTCTTCTTCTGCAATACATAGCCATTTTAAATCGCTATATATTACAGTAGTTACCAGGCAGGTATTCTACTCTTGTACAAAAAAAACTCTCTCTTTTCACTCATGATGGATTTTAGGGATCAAAAGCATATAATGTAAACAATACAATTCTTCTGTCTTCAAAAGTAGCAAAAATACAAACTGTGTTTATCCATTGCGATGCATAAGGCATGAGATTATGAATAATTAAAAGATTCTGTCAAATAGAATTCTTTAGCCAGATCATCTCTTTAACTGTAAGTAAATATTTATTCATGATAAGAGAAGTAGACATGTATGGAGATGTTTTGTTTGTTGCGACAAGCTTTCAGTCCGACCATACAGCGGTTTGTACAATTTGAAGGGTAAGGCCGATAGCCCGCTGTCAAAACCACAGACAGACGCTGACAGGGTTTATCTGCCTTGTCTCCTTCCATTTGCAGGCCTAAATTGTCAATTTGCTGATGTTATCGAAATAAAAAAGTATTAAAACTAATTAAAGAAATGTCTCTCAAGAACTTACGATAACATGACTTTGGCATTAGTATCACTTCTTAAGACCGGATGTCAGTCCAAGTGTTGGGACATTTGCCATAAGGTGCCCTTTATAACAGGAAGTTATGAAACTATTACAGACATACTATTTGCCCAAGAAGATGTCTGGCATTCTTCAGTTGCTTCTTAACTGCAATGAGCGACGGTTTTATATGGTTAAACAATTAACCACAGAATGTTTGTCTTGAAAAAATATTGTGCAGTAATTTAATTAGAAATAAATGATTCATGTAGCTCATTTGAATGTCCAGTGTCTCATGCTATGCAAATAAAATAAAAATGTCATGGTAACAGTTGCTGGTGTAAGTCATTACATAATGCTTCTAAGTGTGTCTGTAGTGGAGGTTGTGGGCTTTCTGCTTGCCTCTGTACTCTTGAATGTGTGAAGCCAGCTTGGAGGAAAGTTATTTTTAAGACAGCATTTTTTCTCTCTCTCTTTTTTGTAAATCATACCAATGCCCTGTTAAAGAGAACTACAGAAAAAACGGAGACACAAAAATTAAAAAACACAGAATCCCCCCCCAAGTCAAAATACGAAAGAAATAACGACAAAAAAAAACAGTCTAATCGTTGTTGTGCCATCCCTTCACTTCAGTTGATGAAAGTTGAAATAAATATTACAAAACTAGTGTCAGATGCTGTAGGCTTTTGTCAAGGCAAGCGTAGCTTCAAAGTTTTACGATTCGGAGTTAAAAAAGGGTTTGTCTATTCATTACGCGAGTTAGGTGATTATGTTAAAGTGAAAACAAAGCACGCAGGGATCTGGGTATGAAACATGGAATGTGTCCATTTTGAACTGTACAGAGACTTTAGTCTTATTAATGCCCCGTGGTGGCTGCTAGGCGTCAAGGACACCTGGGTTAAACTTTATTAAAGTATGAATTGAACGGTCACATGACCCAGCAACTCGCCGCACATCCAGCCGCTCACTGAGTTTTCTTCCTTTGCACGTACTTGGCCTGCGTTTTTTGATGGAAGGGTTTTTCATCAGCCCTCTTAGGGATTGCCGTACAGCTCTTTCAGTAGCACATACAAATATAATTCCTGACGTGTCTGCTGGATGCATGCCTCCTTCACAGTGTACTTTAATGAATGGTACCTCTGTGTATTAATCTAAGATTTATGATCTGTCATAGACAGTGTAATTATTAAAGAAGTATTTGATGAAATATATGGCGAGATGAAGAAAAAAAAAACTGGCAAATTTTTCTAAAAGAAAAGAAAAAGAAAAGGTTTGATCTGTGCATACAAACGGTCACTAAAGACTTCCTGGCTCTCACTGCCAAGTTAATTTGAATTTATTAGCTGCATATTGTCAATGTCGGCCTCTTATCATGGCAGACACAGCCATTTCTGACTAACTGGCTACTTCCTGTGCTACAGCTATTTGCAAGATACTGAAACTTAGAAGTTCTCATGTTACCCTACATAAGTTCACAGTAACTCATTCCAAATAAATGTGCTGGTTTACCCCCAAATATTTAAAAATAAAAATAAATAAATAAAAGTTACAAATATCATTAAGCGAGAGGCCATATTGTATTACTGTATTAGACTCTTTGGAACAGAAAGATTATCATTGAGACAGTATAAGACTATGTAATGCGTAGCCATTGAAAGCATTGGACATTTACTGATTTAATCTTTTGTATTAGTATTTGTCTTAAAGGATATGCTTAAATGTGAGCGAGCTTTTCGGTGCTTTTAATAAAACAGCTTTTTAAAACGTCTCCTACATGCATTCTCAACGGGAACTAATTTGTATGCAGCCCTTAACATTTCTGTTTGGGCTAGCTTTAAGTACCACAAAGCCTTTAATTGTGAGGTTTTACATTTTGCAATTAAAATCTAGCCTTATTGCTCTGAGGAATGAATGACGAGCCTTTGATGTACTTTAATCAGTTGAGATGCATTGTATTTTAAGGAGCAAAGAGATGCATGATACATTTCTGATTTTAAATTGACATGCTCATCTACCTTTGAAGATTATAGTTTTTCTGTCACAAAGCATTGATATTCCGCCCCTTGAAGGCCCCATAGATAATGCAGATTTTTATCTGTGGTTCTAAAGTGGACAAACAGGATTTTAAATGGTACATTTGCAGCTTAGTATGACTAAGAATGTTACAATGCCTCATTTGAAGCTGTGAAATGATGCTGTATCTGTGAAATTAGCCTGAAAGGTAGAAGGGCAGGTAATTACAGGGTGATTTCATGCAATGACCATATTGAAGACAGCTGCTTTAATATGTTTTGTGCAAGGCTTCAAAATGTTTTCATTTAATGATTAAAGTATTTTTCCTGTTGGCAAACGATGGGAGAAACCTCTTATGTTGACGTGGTACATCTACCAATTCTACTGTTTCTGCGCATTAGCTGACTATTAAAATGAATGGATTTGTTTTTTCAGGGTATGGCAAGAAACAAAACTGGTCACAGGACAGCTCATGTCCTCCTAGCAGCTACCAATGACTATGACTATCACTCGATATTCATTTTGAACAGTCACAAGTAACATTTACCCTTATTTTGTTTGATGCGTAAAACTAGGCTAGGTGGTTACTACGAAAAGGCTCCTTGTTTGTGTTTGAGGTGGAAGATACCATTTTGAATTTTAACTGCAGGATATGTCTTTGTTGTGGTGTCTTTGTTGTTTTTTGGTATGATTTGTAAATAACGAAGCTTAAGTAATTAACGGCAGCAGCAGGCGGTTAGACCAGATACCATGCATTCCTATAAAAACTGTTACATCTACTTAATTATGAGAGTGATCCTGCTGTAAACCTAGAAGGTATGTGAATAACCTCAAATGAATGTGTTGATCCAATGTCTGATGTAATTTATTATATTTGATAAACCAACACAAAGTACTGTACGGTTTGTGACTGCCATTACCTTTGCATGCCGCTTTTTATATACTGTACTGTATACTTTTTATACCAGATTCATTTGGCAACTTGATTGGTGCTCAGTTTCATTGCCAATAAAAGTTATTGAGGAGGCAACCCTGACTGGACATGGCAGCAGTTAAATAACTACAATTCCTAGAAACAGAAAATCCTCGGCAAGAGGACGACCAAGAGCAGAGATTCGGCAGTAATGGGACTCCTCCACTCCCGTTTCCCTTTGACAGATGGGCAGTGTGTGCTCAAATTGAATTTGGGTTTAATTGCATTGTGCGGTTTTAAATTTATCTGCTTCACAGATTTTGTTTGCAGGTTTATGGGATACTGAAATGTTGTCGAGATTGTATTTCAGCTCTCCAGCACAGCGATACAGAGCACAGATTATATCTACTTGACTATGGTGTTCATTACAATGAGAACATTTTCTAAAGGGGTTTTATTTATGTATTTATTTGTTTATTTTGCTCTTAAATTACTTTTATGATACTCATTTCTATGTGAAGAGGTATATTATTAGTCCTGTCTACGCAGATGTACAATGTACTAATCAGACACTGGTGGACAGAATGTAATTACATACATGTCATATCTCTTCCTTTTGAATTGTTTTCACGTCCATGCGCTCTGATACGCGTTGGCCTTTTAGCATTGGGCACGCTTTTAGACGCTAGTAGAAGTGGCATTGCTACAGCTGCTTCTTCTTAAGCGATTGAATATCTTATTCTTCAGTTCGGTTCACACCATTGTGACAGAGCTTAACCAGGAGTCCCAGTGTGTGAACATAGCCAGGTTTCTCTTACTGTGATTATGTCATAACATTATACAAATATTTTAAAAAATATTAAAGTTTTGAGCTCATTTACAGTTGAGGGGGGTCAATAAAGTGATTTTTATCAATTGGAAAGATTAAAATGAATCACAAGATTCCTATGAAGATTCATGGGAAAGTCATCACGTTACCTAAAAGTGTGCTGTCCTATTGGTTTAGATTCATTCCAGTTGGTTCTTTATTCCTGTATTGCTTGGCTTAGTTTTAAAAGAAAAGAAAAAATCTAATTAATGAATATAACATATTGATTAGGATCTGTATTTTGATTATAAATCAAAGGATTAAAAAATATAAGCCTAGCTGGATGGCTACATAGCCTTCCAGCTCCTGAGGCTTTAGCTACGAACTGTGCCTTTGGATAACTCATTTAAAATGCACATAAAACCTAACACTAATACATGTACGAGGGCAGCTGCTATATTATGAGAGCTTAAACCTGCTCCAATATAAAACTATGCGTGCGGTCAGCTGCTGACACAGGCAGTCCTGTTCAAAATGGAGGAAACCACCAGTCACCTGCAGCAATGCAAAAGGTATAAATTAACAAAGGCCATTTCAGAAAGTATGATTCTCTTGATGATTCTTGTTTATTTTATTTTTTTGGTGACACTGTTAGCCTCATGACCATCCTGCCTATCAGAGCATACACTATTCTACCAGAGAATATATATATATATATATATATATAGTATATCAGTGCAGTTTATTTACCAGTATTCACCATGCATATTCAGTGAATATACATTAAACTATATCTGGCATCTTTTCCTCTGTCCACCTGTTTTCAAAAAAGCATCTTATTTTAATGTTACTCCTTTTGTCTTTCGCTCTCAGCCTCACTAGGAATCTAGGGTTAGTATGTAGTTCCTGTGTTAGCCTTGTTTACTATCTAGTGCACTGACGTTGTTGTCCTGTCAAATATCGAAGACATGTCTTGTCTGCCAGGACTTCTGGAACCTTTTATATAAATCTTATTTAATAGTTGCTAACATTTAGGGTGTATCTTTGAACAAATTTTGCAAGGGTTACTGATGATGGTTAAAGACCATCTGTGCTATATATATGCTATATATATATATATATATATATATACATGTGTGTGTGTGTGTGTGTGTGTATATATAAAACAATAGTGTGAGAGGATGCTTGCTAATAGCTAGTAATATTCCTGGTGTATGGACCTTTACAATGCTGAGCCCCCTTTTGACAGCTTAAATCAGTTTTATTCCAGCAGATGTAACAGGAAATGCTTATTTCCCATTTGTGGTCCCTTGTGTGGAGGAGGACATGCCCTCTGTCTTCAGTTATGCTGATCTGTCCTGCCAAAGGAAACCAATCTGCCAGGCGAGAGTGACTAAAAGATCTTTTTATAGCACCAATACATTTTTCCCATTTTAGGCATGACATCATAACAATGAAGGATAACATTCAATACCCTCATCAGATAGACTAGCAGTGCAAAGCTCTGTTTCCCAGCTCTGACATTTAAAAAAAAAAAATCTAATTCTGTTTGCTGTGCATGAGAACTAAAGAGTGCTGTTTCCTAGAGCTGTCAAAAGCACATAGCTCTTATTTTAAAATAGCGCCCCAGGCAAAGAAGCGGGTATTTTACAGCCACAGATGTTGAACTGAAGACAGAAGGTTTTGGCCCTGGAATACTTCTGGGACACTAGAGATCAATGAACTGTATAAATAAACAAAAGCATCATTTTAGACTATTGGTGAGGTTTGCTCTTGCCCTCTGTGTCTTCAGAAGTGACGTCTGAGTTAAGACCTGTGGCCTTCCATAAATATGCATTCATTTAAATAATTTCTAAAAAGTCCATATTTTTTGCGATAGGGTAATTATGTGATTTGATGCCCTAAAGCAAAGGTAATAAAAGAAGCAACACTGATCTGCTGCATTCACTAGGCAGGGTATTTAGCAAATTAGCTGGTTATTTTCTGGTCTAGAGGAAATTAGGGGGTTGCCTTAGTCGCACATTTTGATGCCCAAATATCTAGATCAATTTGGGTGAATTTTGAAGCTTAATTGGTTGTAGCATTAAAAGGAATTGATTCCTGTCTGTTGAAGGATATAGGGGAGCGAGTGTAATGAAACGGTTTATGCTCCCTTGTGTCAAATGGAAGGGGATTGAGCTGATATGTAAATTAATCAAAATTTTCGGGAGAATCTTTAGTCGGTTTTATAAAACCATTCTGTCGTGTACTGTGAGATACTTATTAACCGGCTATGATTGGATTATTTATTTCTCTTCTTATAAGAGATAAGTGCTGTAATGCTCAGCGCTTTTAAGTGTTGGCTCCTTAGCTCTGTCACTGAGTCTGCATGCGCTGCTCAGTCCGTCAACCTCTTTATTGACTAAAGAGACGTCACTTAGAGAAAAATGGCAAAAGTGGCGTTTTAGCTAAATTGCCCTGTGTCACTGTACTCACCAGTGAGGAAAGCCATCTGAAAATTGGAAAGCTAACACCATCTGCTGTTTTTCTGCCTTTTCATGGAAGTAAAAAAAAATAGAAAAGAAAAAATACGCTCGCTGCCTTAAAAATCACAATGTATGACAATTTAAAAACATTTGGCGGTACTGGACCAAGCCGTCTTTGTGAAGGTAATTGAGGAACGTAAACTGAATTTTTTTTTTTGGGGGGGGGGCTCAGATGGAAAGGTGCTGCGACTTTGCTTGGCTTTTCTTTTAACAGTTAGGGGGGGGAAAAATAAAAAAATCTCCTGACTCTGTAAAATGGGCAATGATGACATCTGTGGATCCAGGCCTGCTCATATCTTTGCGGGGCCTTTAGGGAAATAAGTATCCGAGAACATTCAGTGAAATGAAGCTCACTCAATAAATCAACCTGACACAATAAACACTTATGGCATATGAGCCCTCCCTCCTCCCAGGCACCACCTTCCTCTCTCTGTTCCTGCCTTACCAAATGGTGCCTCCCCGAAGGCCTGTAAATCAAATCAACACACAAATACAGCAAGGATTTATTTGGAATGGGTTTTTGTTCTGTTTAACGCTTGATTGTTGGATGGTCTGCTCTGATAATAAATCTTGGCCTGGGTGCTGGGCCACTGTTCGACGCCTGTTGCGTCACGTTGCCATCTATAAAACGTAAAGCCAATGCTATATGGCAGCCTGGTCGAACACTTACGGGAAAAATAATGTCAATTGAGCGGAATAAATATCCAGCTCATTTGGTATTTTTACCTCAGGATTAAGCTACTGAATGTTTGAGTTCATTATGTTTAAATTGATTGAGTAATTAAAAAGAAATATGATGAGGTCTGGATCTTTTTTCTCGTTACATGGCTAAGCATTCGTAATCACAGTTAATAGCAAATGTTGCAAATCACACTGTTGCAGATCCACTAGTATGTCAAAAACAAGTAAATGTGTTTGCTAGAGGATAAAGAACTTACACTGGTTTGTCAGTCTCACATCAACCAAGCTAGGCCATAGATTACTGTATCATTTTAAGCGGCATGTTAATTATTACAAATGCTGTCTTAATTCATAATCCCCATCAAAAGAAAAACATTGCTTGCAATTTTTCATTGGCTGAACAATGGTCAAATGTAAATTTGAGGAGGCTGAAATGAGCCATAAAAGGTATTGTTACATTACAATACCGGCAGGGATCAGTATAACTAAATGTATTTATCTGTATATCTTTTTTTCAGTACTGCAATCAAGAGGATGTCTCATTTTATGTTGCCGAGGTTTGTGCTTGCCATTATTTTACTTGCTTTGGGATACTGGCAGAATTGCCAGACTTTATCATCCTTCCAGTTCAGTGTCAGAAAGTTTGTGAGGGAGCATAATCAAATGCTAATGTGATTTACAATGCTGCTGAAGGAAGAATATAAGTGTATATATATAAATATATATATATATATATATATATATACACACTATATATATACACACAACGAGGAATTTCACTGTGTCCCAGAATTACTGTAAATAGAAAAAAGATGTAATGCAGTTTCTAAACCCAGATGAACTCTTTAACCCAAATAAGCCTTTAGGATTGGTATAAGCATGTATTTTATATTTATTGTACTGCTCGTGGTGAACTATGAAAACAAACAAACAAACAAAGAAAAGAACACACAACGTAAGCAGTGGGGTTGGGCTCAGTTTAAAACACATGAAATAGCTATCAGCTCTCTCACGGTTTTTTTTACTTTGATTTCAATATATTGTAGTAGTTTTAGCAATTAATGAAACTAGTTTCTACGATAGTTTAAAGATGTCCTGATCACGCTGATTATTTTTGTTAATTTTTTATAGGTTTTCTGTTTTTTATGTTATTGCGAGATTAATATAGAAATGTATAGTTTAAAATTAAACAAATCTGTGAACATTCAGACCGAGTATATTATCATGCCAGATGACTGTCTACTGTTTATATAGCAGTACTACCAACCATGCACTCAGCAGATCTCAATTCATTTATCAATGTTTGCTATGGTGACACAGTTGGTAACAGCCTTCTTGGTAATCATATTTTTTTAAGTTGACGCAATAGTGCATTTTCTCTTTGTTTGACTCCACAGTGTGTATGATAATTGAGCATTATAAATGGCACATAACTTTGTGAAAGAAAAAGGCATTGTTTACAGTTGGCCCCACACAGTGAATGTCTGCAGCCCAAAGTAATCTGTAGTGTTACACTCGGTTTGTTCTGTTTAGAGAGAGAGGAAGGGAATAAATCGAATCCTCTTAAACGTCTTATCTCTATTTGTTCAGTTGTTTTAATGCCACATTCTGAAAGCATTTCTTTGGTTTCGGTCTCCCATGAAGTTGTTTGTTATCCTTTAACGGGCTCTCATTTCCCTATTGTACTGCAATCCTCAAAAGCTTGTGTCTTGCAGATGGAGCAACCTAGACAGACAGGCAGACAGACGGACACACAGACACACACGCACACACACACACACACACACACACACACACCTCTACTGTCCCTTTGACATCTTCTTTCAGCGTTAGAGGAAATAGCACCGTGTTAGGATTCTCCCAATGTTGATGCTAAGGATGTTCCACAGTTCTGAAAGGTTGTTTTGTGGTAATTTCCTTTGTGCTTACACAGGGGTCATGGCAGAAACAGAGTTTGATTACATTGTTTATGTCTGCCCCGTTGTCTTAATTTGAAATGTGCCTTGAGGAAATGTAATTTACACATTTCCCAAGCTGACTTTGTACACAGTCCTTTGCAGATGTGGAGGGAAAAATGCAAAAAAGGAAACAGAGAAAAACGAACCTCCCTACCTTTGTGTCCTGGTCTCTGTGCGAGTGTGTGGGTGTGTGTTTGTTTATTCATGTATATATTTACCTTGAGAAGTTACGTAACGTTTTACTATTTGTATTACTATGTAGGACAATATGTAGTACAAATTTTGTCGTTGAAAAATTAATACTTAAGATTAATAAGTTCAAAATTCCTAAAGATGTTACATGTCATAGAAATGACTATCATAAATATAGATCTAACAGATCCCATACATTAATTCAAATCATTGTTGTATGTTTGGTTTCTGAATATATTTATTGTTACAATGGATTTTTTCAAATAATAGTTTATTTATGAACTAATCTTGGCAAAAGATCTAACGGGTAGTTTAACTTAATAGAACCACAGAAGTCTAGAGTTTGTTTATTTACTATAAATCATGTAATGAACTTTTTGATCTACAGGAAAATTTCTAGACAAGCTGGAAGAACCTTTGCACGCAAACAAAACGCACACTCATAATGACCCCAGGGTAAACAAGTTAAATCAGTAAATAGTACTGTAGATGATGTAAGAATATTTTAAGGACTGTGCATTGTCTTGATAGCGCCTTTAATGTCTTTAATTACATCTTTTGTTTTGTTTCTATTCCTTTGTTATCCCTGGGTCCTGCTGTGCATCGCTGCGGTGGAATTATCCAAACACAGGTTAGTCTTTTAATACAGACATTTAGGTCAATAATGCTGCCCAGGTTTTCTCTGTGTTATAAAACCAGATAAGCACGCTGCGCGGTGCTGGTTCACTGCCACGCGTGATGTGCACTGTGTTAGCTGTTACTTGTCTCGCATATGCTTTCTGCTAGCCTCATGCTAAAACTTGACTGTCTACTGTTAGAAGCGCCCGGATCCGGCCTCAGTGGTAAAACTTTCAACAGGTAAAATTGCTGACGAGTTTCACCTGATTTAAACTAAACTTCCCAGTCCGTATTTCAAAAAAATAAAAAATGCTTCCCTTCAGACTTTTGTCGGTTCGCTTGATAATAGGTCTGCTGTTAGAGTTTGTTACTCAGGAATGAAGGAATACTGCCCTTCCTCACTCTAAACCCTGCCCAGATGCCTCACCAAGCCAATTACAAATTGATTGTCTGTTGTTGCATTAGATTAAACTGCTCAAGTTTGCTAAAAAGATACTCAGGAAGATTTAATATATATATATAAAAAAAAGCTTCAGCACACGATTCAGTCTGCCTGCATTGTAAAGGCAGGCTTTTGTGAGTAAATGTTCAGCTTTGTTTGTTCCTTTCCATCCCTGGTGAGAGAATTAATTGCATTTTGTCCCTCACAGTAACTGGCTATGGAATGGATTCCCTCCCTGCAGATTCCTGAGTTTTCAAGCTCTATTACTCTGTGAAGGAGACCATTCCTTTTGCCAAGGGGAAATATCTTAAGATAAAAGCATTTCAAATGGATGTATTTTCAGCTTTAAGCCCTCTATCCAATGTCAGAGTCGCAGCCTTGATATTTGCTTCCTGTGTTCGCATTGTGTTAAAAATAGCCTAATGCTGAAACACACAGAAAACGCATGGATGCCTATATCACTGTGTGAAAAAACGTTTCCGGGCGTTGTGTTTTTTTCCAGACAGCACAAATGTGCCCTCGTCCACCTTTGTTCATTTATTCTAATGAGTCTTCGTTTGGCTTTTTTTTTTAGCATTCACGGAAATGTCGTTTGACCAGCTGCCTCATGTTAAACAGCTGCAAAGCCTTCTCAAGTTAGATTCACGCATTAGGTTATGTCATATTATATCAGTTCAAAGCAATGAGGCTTCTTATTTCTAGGCCTAACGAGAAAGTGGCAATGAAAAGATGAATGATTTTAGATTAACTATAAATACAATTTAGGTAATTAGAACATTAGAATCTGTGCAAAAGTGTGATATCCACTCAAATCTTTCGAAATACAAAGCATTTGAACTTTGTTGAAGTTTATTCTAATGCGGTAAGAAAATGCATGCAAGCAGGAAATAAGCGAGTCATCTTTCAGTGATTTGGTCAGAGGAAACCGGATTAATTTCAGTCCTAATACAGTCATAGATATAATCTAACAATGCTTTGATTGACAGGTGCTTCCTCTATCTCAACAGAAACCCCCTGACATTGTATATTAAAGTGGGATTAAAGCAAGGTGCAGGAGTGCATTAAGACACTAAGCCATGGCCTCTACACTGGCAAAGCTTTTATTATTATGATTTTTGAAATTATTTGATGTTCTTAAGCATTCCTTTCTATAGCAAGCTCAAGGGAACACTTGCATTATATACGTATGTGTGCAGGGTTTGGTAAAGATTTGCAAAAATGCAAAAAGACACATTAACTTATGTGCAGTTCGCAAAACCATGTGTTTCATTTCTGTGTGTGTTTTACTTCACTGCACGGCAATGATAAAGAATTGTGTTAGTTCGTCCTGCTGTCTGATAAGTTGGTCTGTAAAATCTTATCTTAGTTAATCATAATTCCTACATTTTTTACACTGAGGTATATTGTCCCCTGAGGTTATCTTCTCGTTATTTCTTCAGATTTTGTCTGCATTCATTTATGGATTTTCTGAAGACTATGGTTGGAGGTCAATAAACTAAGAAAAGATTGTTTTAACAGCTGTTTGTCTTTGATTGCATGCTGCTTTGATGTATCACTTTGAATTAGCCCCTGAACTTGGATTGAGATCAGACATGAATTAGGTTACTTTTGATGTATAAAGGAGCCATTTATTGTTTAAATGTTCATAAACTGTTTCTAAAGGAAAGCTGCTGTTGGTTTGCGGTGGAAAGATGCGGAGGTTGGGGGCGTGGCTCGTGGGAATTGTAACCAATGAGACAAATACACGTTGTTAGTTTTTCAGCTTACCCTTTGAGGAACTTTGTAGAAGTATAGATTCAAATATTTCAAAATATCAGATCAATAATAAACATATTCAAATATCAGATCAACCATTAGCCAAACAGCACTTTTTTTGCAGATTTTACTTTATTCAGTTGTGTCTTTATTTTCAGTAGCCCTATAATGCTCAGGTGTAGAAGAGTTAACTGGATTATAAAATTACAATTTCGTTCCCATGCCTCATTTGACAGCAATAATTTAAATGTGCTTGTTGTATTACAAAATCTCAGAATTATTGCAGGATTAAGTAATTCAACACTCATTTAAACGGCTAGACGTGTTTTATTCTTAGAAATCCCTTTAATCTTGTAGCAGTTTAGATATCATGGAAAGTATGGGGCGAGTCAAGTAGCTGATTAGTACAAAATCATGTTTTAACAGAAGACCAGCAATAACTTTCTTTGCCTTCTTCTTCTTATTTTGCAGTTCTTGATGATTTAAATATATTAAAGCCTACTGATATGACATTGTTTGAGTGAATGTTAAGTAACATGAATATATTTAGCGTGTTACGAAACAGTAGGCCGGGAACTTGAGTGTATCTAATGGATTTGTAAGAGGAAATTAAAATTCTACAAAGCAAAATTAAAAGGCAGATTTAGATTACGTCTGTGCAGAATTTTATACGGCATCTCAAGTAATATTTTGCCTTCTATGGTTCCCACTCTTTGGAAATAGAGTGTGAACCATAGAAGGCGAAATAATACTTGAATTCAGCAGTTGATACAGTTGAATGGCCTTTAGCTTTGGCACTGCCTGGTCCTGGGCTTGTTGAATACAGCTCAGAGAGGCAAGGTTCATGCAGCATGGTACAGCGAAACATGTGATATGCTCTTTTGCAGCTCATGCCATGTTAAATTGCTCTCTGGTTCTCCTGGTCATATAAGATCTGGGAGCTTATTTACAATCGATTGCATTAACTGATAATGTTCTTCAATATTCAAAATTCTATCAAACCTCTAACGTTGGAAATTACATAACATTGGCTGAAATAGTTATGAGACTGACAATTGTTTAACTACATTTTTGTGTCTAATCACACAATTAAACAGCCACTAGTAAGATACTGTTTCCAGACATGGGCCGCCCCAAAACTTTTTTACATTTGAAATTTGAGGTGACCACTCCCACTGCTTATTTGAAATTTGAGGTGACCACTCCCACTGCTC
Organism: Hiodon alosoides; assembly: GCA_025775065.1. NCBI lineage: Eukaryota > Metazoa > Chordata > Actinopteri > Hiodontiformes > Hiodontidae > Hiodon > Hiodon alosoides. The sequence goes on along the minus strand of JAOYSI010000027.1, from coordinate 1,993,962 downwards.
ATTTGAAATTTGAGGAGACCACTCCCACTGCTCATTTGAAATTTGAGGTGACCACTCCCACTGCTCATTTGAAATTTGAGGTGACCACTCCCACTGCTCATTTGAAATTTGAGACAACACATGCTACATTTTGATTATTCTTAACAATAATGTACAGAAAGGTATGTACAAATTGAATTTGGGATGTAACATTACAAATGAACGTAGCTAGCTAGCAACAATTTGATATGCACAGTAGCTCTGTATTGGGACAAATGTTACATTAAATTAAAACTGAATGATGAGCAGACATGTTAGTACCGAACTGACATGATACTGGGTTAGTCATTTCTGCCACGTAAAGTTGCGGTTCTTTGAGTAAGAAGCTGGCTAGCAATTGTGAAAAAGTTCTGATTTACGTTATTATAATATCTCATATTTGATACATTGGATGTTTAGGTAATAATTTACAATAAATTAATTTCAAGTTTATATACACTAACAAGAGCCAAATTACAAGAAAAGGGAAAAAGATCTTAAGTCCTTCAACAAAAAAAATGATGATACAGTTGAAGTGATCAGAAACCAGGTGCTGTTTCAGATTATCCAGCGACCCTTCATAGACTTGATTTTCTGAAAACGATGCTCAGTCATGACTTCCTTCGACTAGTTGCCTCTTAGGCGTCAGAGTGCCAGCTGCCCGCTTCACGAGTACCCCTGTGTGCTGCTGAGCAGAGTACGACTGGGGGAAAGGGAGTCGGCAAGTGCAGACTGAGCACCCGTGTCTGAGAGGACCCTCAGAATCGTTCTCTTCCGTGTCTGGTGAATAGTCATTAGCAGGCTGGAATGCGTGTCGACTGGCCCACCTAGCTTCAGTTGTCCTTCCTGGGCAGGAGCGTCAGCATTGCCAGGTAACCAGCCGAGGGGGCCCACACTTTGATGCGAAGATGCATCGCCGACAGGTGCAGCCTACTGCATCGCCACGCGGGACGTTCAGATCCACGCCACAGTTCTAGTTTAGGACCAGAGGGTAGTTTAGTATAAAGGTTGTCAGTGAATACTTTATCAATTCAGCTAGGCACCAACTGCAACATTTCATTCACTGTGCTTTAAATAAATATCCATTACATTTAGCCGTTGACCACATGAAAGAGATTCTCTCTAAATCCTAACGTACAGCATATGATCTACTCAACGACACATCCCTAGATACACACATTGTTTTTATTGTGATCTTATCAGCCAAAAAATAAGTATATTTTTCCTTTGTTTAAATACCATGTATGGTATCTTTTTTGGGCTAAAACTTAGACTTATTTTAATTGCCCCATTAATAAAAAATATAAATAAAATAAAGAAATTCGGTATGTCCCACATTTCTTCAGCTAAAATCCGGATATTGCCAGAGTGAGTGGGGAAAAAGCCTGTTCTTCAGTTGTCAAAAGGAAGTGAGTACTGATTAAAATAGCAGTGTGAAACGCTGGGAGATTAAAGTGATGCTAATGATAAGTGAGAGAAGAAAAGGGCAAGCTATATTTTAATTCCTGGGAGAATGGTTAATGACTTCTATTGCCTGAGATTAAACTAAACCTGTCTCATCAGCTTTTTCTGCTCTGTTGAAAAAAAGCTTTCTGCACTTTAATTTATTAAACTCTTTTAAGGAAGTACATTGATCTACATAGGTTAAACTTTCCAAATTTGGACAAAATCTTCTATAAAACTGTTTTTTTTTTATTGCAAGGCAGTTTAGTTGCTCAAGGCAGTCTCTCAGTATTATAAAGAATTAATTATCTATGAGATGCCACATTGAATCAGAAAATATCAATTATTTAAAGAAAAAGGTTTGTTTCTGTTTAAAGCAAGGGAATACTAGAGCAAAACAACAAAGAAAGCAAATCTGCATGTTGTTATTTGTTGTGTTTTTTTTTTTTTTTTTTTTTGGTGGGGGTAACTGTATGTTGCTTTTTTATAACAACATGCAAAAAGCAAATATTTTTCAGTTGGCTCCGCTAATAAAACCAATTTGGTTTTAATTAAACCCTGGCATTCATGCACATTCCCTGGGACCCATGTAATAGAATGTACGATTTTATTGACATGGCATCACAGTGATTCAACACAATTCATTGGTCTTTGTATTCTTTTGGCATGTCCTTCATGAAGGTAGAGAGCAACGCCAGAAATTGTAAGGCTTAACACATTTTTTGACGGTAATTAGCATGCATTCCGATCCACTGAGCCTCGCATAACAGCAGAATCCTTGCAGCCTCTATTCTTTATCAGCACCCGGGTGATAGAACTCATTGAACATTCTACTGACAGCAGATTATTTTTGTTTTTATACAGATGTCAGGGTTGAGTTGGTGGTGTTTTCCATGCTTCCTCTGGGCCCCATAACCCTTGTTCGCTCTCTACTAGAGAGATGAGAACAACAAAAATAGTGCTCATGCGAAGAGGAAAAATGGGCATGAGTTTTAAGTCATTCTGCAGGTCAGCTGTTGTCATCCCACAGAGACTGCTGTACATAAACTGACTTTCATACCAGTTAGCACTTTGGCATTTGGAGTATGGAGCTAATTTGACTTCAGATCGAGGTCTAATCATGCTTCAGGGTATTATCAATGCTAAAATCAAAGTAGTAAAAAAAGTTTCTCAGGACACTCAGAAAGACTTCCCTCAACCTAACAGATGTAAAATATTTTAGGACAATGCCATCATGAATTACAGTGACATAATAATATTGGTAATTGCGTAAAACGAGTGACAGTTATTAATACTCGGGTGTTCTGCAAAACAGAAACTCCAGGGTCTCTCAACTTTACTAAAACCATATGCTTTGATCGAATATTTTCGATATTTATTGAAGACATTTCATTGAAAGTGGAATTTCATTAATTTTCATTGTATGGTTATTTCCCACAGTAAGTTCTAGGTAAAAAATCAACTCAATAATGCACATATTTTGTACCATATTCAAATCCCCCAGACATCAACACGTCACAGTTGTTTTTAGATCCCTGTTGGTTTCAATTAAAATCTCTCCGTGGCAATAAAAATAGCCAATTAAATTGGAGCAGGCACTTCAGAGGTAGAAATGGGCTGATTAAATTAACCTTGAACATCACCTAGGGTTAAAAATAAGCTTACATATATATTTTTAGACACACTAAATAATTTTACAATGACTTACAATGCTTTCATTGTATGTTCAGCCACAGTGATTTCCAGGCCATATTACAATAACTAAATATGCATATAATATAGCATTTTTGTTGTTTGTCTTGAGATTTAGTTAAATGTGTGAATTATAGTAACTCATTGCCTGCTACACTGTACATGTAACAGCAAAGGAATTCGCAATTGCTGTTGTGCAGGCATACAATTGGCTATGGTCTCCATGGAGACCAATTAGCTTTAGTTTCTTTGATGGTGTCAAGTGTTTTTTGTAACACAGCCACAAATTGTTTTTCCGTAGTTGCCCTAACAAAAAAAACAGGAGAAAGGCCCGAAGACCTTATGTGGAAAACTATACCATGTGAGACAACCTGTCTACTGTATCAGACATCTGTGCTATAGCTGCTTTAAAAACAAAAGAGAAAGAATTCTGGACGAAAGCATGAAAGCATTAAAAGAATGAAAAGAAAAATGAAGGATCATTCAGATATTGAAAGTACAAATTTTGTACAAACGTTTCCCTGGAAGTTTGTTTTTTGCACATGGACGGGATAGTGCACACTATAAAGGAAAATGTTATTGAATCTCCTGTGTTCCAATTCACTGGAGTGGCAGAGCAAATGCATACGAGGAAAACACGCTCAAACCTTTAATTATTTAATCGCAGGTAAAAGCCCTAGACACGGTTTTCAAATCAGAGAAATAAATACTGCGCATTTGGAAGAGCGGCTTTGTGTTTCTCATTGCAAGGATAGAGAAATAAAGGTTGCGTTTCACTGCTGCTGCGTGGCTTTCTTCATGGGTCAGTTAGCTGGGGATCTGCCAGCAACCTATGTAGATATAATATATAAACAATCTACTGGTTTAAAAAATAAAAATAATAATTTTAGTTTTTTGCTTTTCTTATTTTTATTCGGGTATAACTATGTACAGTTATAGTGGTAAATACTGAATTAGAAGTTGAAGTTTTTTTTAGGTTTTTTTTATGTTTTTAAGTGATCACTGATCACCCTGTCATCATCAAACTGGGATGCACTCATTAAATACCTTACTTTGCCTGAGACAAACCAGCCTTGAAGCTAATTAATGAACAGATGCAAAGCCCTATGTAACATACATATGCATTATGTGAAGAATAAATATAAAAAGAAAAATATATGCTGATGTCGCAAATCCAAGTAAAAAATGTGAGTTAAGGTCACAAATATTTGTTCTCGAAGAGAACCGGCCTATTCCATTGTGTGTGTCAAACAACCATGCTGTTCAGGGGGGGTTCGACAAAATAAGAGTCATGTAAAGAGGCAATATCTGCTGTGTGTTAGCTTTGGGCTCAATAAAATACATAATCACACTGCCGTCCTTCAATCCACAAGGCCATGAGACTGATCAGTTACGCACAGAGGAAACCTCTTAAGAGGAAAACCCCTTTGTTAATATACCTGCCAAAAAAAAAAAATCATCGAAAATGCTGAAAATAAATTATTATTATAATTTTTTTTTTATATGGCATATTTATCTCATTTAAATGTGATATTCATAAAGATACTTCTCCAGGTTAGATTTTCTGTTTTGATAGACTTTTCTTTCATAGCTGATGTATTTCACTCTCCTTAAAAATATGATAACAAATATGTTAAAAAATAAGTGTGACACTAATGTCACACTATCTCGCTTTTTCCCCTAGCACTAGATTAGCCCAAGCCTCTGAAGAATGGGCATACATCTTTGTAATTCTTTTGATAACATGTGTAAATGGGTAAGGGGCCTATCTGTCTTTATCAAGCTCTCGAAGTAGTTGATACCACCTAGGGGCTGGGAAATGCCTGATTCATCTAACAACCCATGAAGCTGATTAATTTCACTCTTCATTAAGAATGTGTTGTGGCATCTTCTGGACTTAGCATATCTATAGCCTACCGTTTTTTTGTTTTTTCTTTTCCCTTCAACCCGGACACCCTCCTCCTTGCTTTCTGCCCTTGGCAAATGAAAGGTCAAAGAGACTGCAGTGATTAATGAGCAAGAAGCTCTGGGATCCTCCTGTCACCCCCCCCCCTCCACCCCACCCTGTATTTTATTCCATATAATAACTCCTCTTAGACTGCTTAATTTTTATTGTAAGGTAGAGATGAGGTGCTATCTTTAGCATTTCTTTTGATATGCCCTTTTTGTTTTGTTAAATGAGAAAATGGCCTGGACCCCAAGCTTTTAAAACAGAAAGTGGTATTACATTCCCATTCTTATAGTTTGCCCTCTCTTTGTTCGCAGCACCAAATGCATTTTCAGCAATTCCATGTTGAAATCAATTATGGACTTTTTGGTTCGTTATTTAAGATATTTGGATATTTCAGTCATAATATTTTAGGGTTTTATCAGTTTATTTGTATTTTATAATTTAAACCTAGAAAGCAACCAGTACATTCCCTCAAACTGTTTTACTTTAAAGTAATTAATGAATACTAACAGCTTTTGTCACTTCATAGGTAAGGCCTCATCAATCCAGACTAACTGTTTATTTGAAAATAATGAAATATTTACTTTGTATTGCAGTAAGAATTAGTGCTGGTAATTGACTGCAGCAGCGCTGAGTCTGTCTGACTGAGAGGGCCCCTCTTGTCTGAATGCAGATCCTCAGCGCACAATGAGCCTGTTAGTGTGTATTTCTGCCTGTCACTTTCTCTCCACATGTTGCTTTTTCTTTGAGAGATAAGTGGGCCTAATGCTGAACAAATAGTGGAAATCAGAAGCCACTGAGAATCATTGGGCTCTCGTTTTCCCATGGCACCCAAATAGACGCCCAGTCACAGAGAAAGAGGAAGAAGAAAAAAAACACTCCACAAGCAAAACAATTTTGTCACCACAAGCAAATCCAATTGAAAAGTCCCCTGGACTGCGAAGAGCTAGAGTTGTCAGATTGGGCAATGGCAATGAAAAGATCTGAGCAGGCTAAATTGGCATCAGGTGTGGGCTCCACTCGCTGGTGATAGGCTGCCACATTGTGCTGGCTAGACATTTGGCCATTTCCAAATATAATGGGAGAAATTAATGCAAATGAGTGCATGCAATGAAATGTATTTAAATGCAGATTGAAAGGGCTCTGCGTTTCGCCTGATAACAAGTTGCTCCAGGAGAAGGGCCACATTGTGCTGTCTCATCCCACCCCCCACCGACTCTGTCCCCGCACCAATTTTTTTCTCACTTGTCTCTCATAAGGGTCTATTGTTCACTGGGTAAATTCTCTCTCTGAACTATTTGCATTGCTCATTTATTTGAATTTGAGATGTTTCTTCACTGACATTGTAGCCTTTGGCGATCTGCTAACACGTTAATTGTGGGAAGACAGGGGGCCAAAGCGAAACGGCAAACACAATCATTAATGACAATGTTGCTGTTGTCCATTACCTCATTATAACCTGCATACCAGGCATCAGTCTGTGTGTGTTTCGCAAACAAGTTCTTGGCCCAGCGTTGTGCCCATGGCTATCTGTCTTTTCAAACCTCCCTTTCTTTGTTAAAAAGGCTGTAGTTATAGAGCTTCAAAACATGCAAATGACTTTGTATTCCGTCTAATTATTTTAAATGCCTGGAAAACCTTGATACCCCAGGCCCAATTTGTGTGGAGTAGGTCACAGTTGAAAAAGAACACATTTCATTTATGTATTGCATCCTTTAGCAAGGCAAGGAGCCAAGAAAGTACCGAAAGACACAAACACGTATGGACAAAAGCTAGCTTATTTTACATTTCAGCATTGTTCTTTAACATACTGGTGGAAATATATTGTTGATCTGAAAACTCAAACTTTAACTGTGCCACAACATAGACATTATACATTTACAGAGTAACATAATGTTATAGAAACTATAGAATGTTACATTTAAATTCACATGTGTTTGAATAACTTATTGGTCCATAGAAAACAAATGCTACACGGAGATAAACTGTTGCTTAAGCTTTTATGAAAACAATTAAATAAATGCAATTACAGCCAATACTTGAAGAGCTAACAAAGCTGCACTGGGCTGTACTATACAAATCTGTTTTTATTGCTTACAATTTCCTTTCCTTAATTAGTTTTGTTGATTTATTTATTATTTATACCCTTTTGTGAACTATTAACCCGTCTTGTTTCACTACACTTTGATTGTAAAATGAACCTGATTTAATTACTCATAGATAGCAACCATTCGTGATTGTAATATGTGGTATATTGTGTGAAAACATAATTATATATTTTATAATTTAACTAACAGTAGCTACTATACATAAAAAAATAATGTTACGGACATTACTTAGGCACCATCTACTATGACTCAATCCTTAATATTTGTAGTAATCCAATCAATTTCAATTTTTGAAGACGGAAATTTAATGAACAGTACTTATCTTTAAAGTTTTTTATACATTTTTTATGCATATGTCTGTCTTAAAAGAAACAGTAATTCCAGATGAGAGCATATTTCTTTACTCTGATGAAAGAGAAGAGACATATATATGAAATAATATTTAAATAAAATTTAAATATGCAAAATAAAAATTAGTGGTGGATCATTTGAAAACCAAATTTTAGCAATCGTTAGCAACCTATTATTACTAGCTAGTTAGCTAGCTAACCCAGATTTAATGTTAAGTTATGCCTAAAAATGTATACCAATATCAAGCTGATTAGCTATCTTACGTACTGGTTTACTTTACTGGTATATTGTGTTTCTAAATTTAAATAGTAAATCTATAAAATAGTAATAATAATAATAATAATAATAATAAATAAATAAATAAATAAATAAATAAATGAAATAACGGAAGTTAAATGCCTAAATTGGTGTTTTATTTAAATGAATAGTAAAGATGCTGAATTTAATATTTGTCTCTGTTGGCACATGAGCTACCTTACTGGGTTTAGTTTGCTAATAATGTTTAGGAACATTCTATACCAAAAGGGGAAAGTTCACATCATGTAATTAGTAATCAGTTTAGATTAGTTTAATTTCACAATGCCAAGCGTTGGATGGAGTAGTGTAAAGCACGCCGCCACTGGAGCAGTGGAAACATGTTCTGATGAGTGATGAATCACGCTTCTCTATCCGGCAGTCTGATGGTCTGATGGAACGTTTCCTGCCTGACTGCATTGTGCCAACTGTAAAGTTTTGTGGAGGGGGGATAATGCTATGGGGTTGTTTTTCTGGGGTTGGCCTAGGCCCCTTAGTTCCACTGAAGGGAAATGTT
>JAOYSI010000027.1:1950446-1964090 GCA_025775065.1 Hiodon alosoides | reverse complement strand
CCAACACCACCAAATTAAGCATGTATTGTCATCTTTGATACTTGGTTAGCCGTGTGAAGTAATAAAACATTCTATCAGAAATGTAATACAGGTCTGAATCACTCATACCACCTTCCAGCGAACAGCGTTAAATCAAGCAAGCAGAACATTTCCTTAGGCAGCCATTGCCTTTTAATTTCCTGAAGAACCTCAAAATATCATTCATTATAGGAAGTACACATATTTGGTTTTTAAAAGTCTCATAAATCAATAGTGGACTGACTGCAATAATTATAGCAAGTTAACATGTAATTTTCAAGCTGAAAGCTGCATGTTGAATTTTAGCATATGCAAACGAGGCAATTCCAATAGTGTCGGGATATTAACACTGAGGAGCAGGTAACGAGGAATGAGCTATGAATTATGCATTGAAAAGTGGTTGATCTTTAATAAAGAGAATGAATTCAGCGTGTAATCTAATTAGTAATGGAAGTCTATTATGTCGGGCTGCAGAAAGCAACTGTCCTTGAAAGGGAATTTATTTACAATACGCATTAACTCTTTGTAATGGAATAACATTTTAAATAGTGAATGTTGAACCTCTCTCTCTCTCTCTCTCTCTCTCTCTCTCTCTCTCTCTCTCTCTCTCTCTCTCTCTTGCTCTCTCTCTCGCTCTGTCTGTCTCCTGCTCACTCTACCCCCATCCTACTTTTTGTAAATTGTAGTTCGAGACCTGGGAGGCCTCCGAAAAGGACGCAAAGCATCACATCCCCAGAGAACCCCCACATCATGCCGCATTCTGTACCCGGTCTCATGTCACCAGGAATCATTCCACCCACAGGTAAATGCAGGGCCTCGTCTCAGCGACCCTCTCCTACACTCGCCTCTCTCCAGGAAGCTTCACAGCATACTGCCTTCGAAATGGCAACCTGCCACCGCAGAACAGACAGCCAGCTAAGTTATTTCACAATGTGCTTCGACATTGTTCGTGGTGTGAGTTGATACCACAGTTTGGATTTCTGCATTCTCTTCTTTTGAAATGAGGCTGCATGTCTCCCATTACACTCCCCATGCACAGCGCTATTGAAAATATCTCACGTTTACTTTTGTGTCGTTAATTCAAAATCATAACTTACCAAGGAAAATGGAAAAAAGTTTTTATTTGAGAGTACGGTGTCAGGTTTTTATTGATCACACTGGAAAGGGGGTTATAATTCTATTCACAGTGTTTTACATCTATACATACTTTTAACAGTGGTTGTCACTCAATACAGAATAAATATAATTTAGTATCAATATTATAGTGGATAAGACAGCGGAAACAGACTTATTTTAGCAACAAGATAGCCACAGCTTAACTGGACTCCTGAAATAGCTGCTGAGAGACAACAGTTAGCAATTAATGTTTCTGTTACTCTCCCTGTAATAGACACTTGTTTATTTATGCAGCTGATTCTGGGCACTCCAAATGTCAACCAGAGACGCTGCAGCTCCTTGGGGCCAGTTAGATGTCGCACCATCCCGATCTCATTAGCATGGCGCTGCTAGTCGGGGTATTCACAGTCCTGAAGCACTTTTGTGGGAGAAAGAGATATTCACCCGAGTACTGAATAGGGACTCTGAGTTGAAAGCTTCAGCTGGCTGGCTCGGCGGATTTCAAAGCCGCTGTGGTATTTCCATCTAGGTGTGCGAGGCTGAGAACTGTCCAGTGCAAATGTGAGGGAGACCTCGGTTACAGAGTTACGGGAACTAATGGCAATCCATAAACTAACCCGGATCAGTTGTACAGCGGATTTGATACTGGGTGGTCCCACATGCCTGCACACGTGCACGTGGACAACGCCCACAGAGAAATTAGCTGCTTGATTATATAAAAGTACTGGGTGACTTTGATACTCTAGTACTCAGAGGCATTGGGCATTCATTACCGGTTGTTATGTTGCTAAATTGCAATAAACTATAATGTTGCTGAATGTTGTTGATCCACAAAAGTGGATAAAACAATAAGAATAATAATTTTTTCATGACTGTTTTTCTTCTGTAGCATGTTAAAATGGTTTAATCTCCTGTATACACTTTTTGGAATATAAAACTACTGAAATTAAAATATTGATTGTAAATAGAACCTTTTCACATATTTAAAGTGTCATGTTAAGTTGAAATATGGTTATTTATAGTTTTAGATGCTGCTTTAGGTACTATTTTTATATATACATTTGGAATTGACAATGATTTTTCTCACCATATTTGCTGGCTCCTCCACCACACGTGGCTCCTCAAACTCCCATCCCAAGACTTCCATCATTTAACACACTGTATGCCTCACAGGCGTGTGCGAGGTTGAGAGCTGATTGGAGGAGATGTGAATCCCTCTCGACGGCACTGCTGGTTTGCAGATGCCCAGGAAGCTGATAGGAGCCTCCAGGAGTCACAACAGCAGCTGAGTCCAATCCGATAACTCACTCCCTCCCAACTCCCAACAACACCCTTCTGTTTGTCTGCCGCAGCTCGGGGCTTCTGGTTATAGCTGGCAAATGACACGGTTGTAAATTAAACATGCCAATCTGAACTGCAGGACTCGTCTTGCTTTAACGTTAGGGCCTTTACCAACTAAGCCACTTAGGTGATTGGCATTAGTTAGTCACTTAACTCTTTTCATATCTACTGCCCACTGGCTCTAATATGGTTGGATGCATAAGGGATCACTGTAAATATGCATGGGGCAGTCAAAAACAGTTTGACGCCTGTGTAAGATAGGGAGTATACCTATCATTGTTATTATTCAATTATTTGGCAGATGGCAGTATTTAAGGCGACCTACATTGTATAAAAGAACATTACCAGAATTACAACCAACATATCCAGTTTATTTAAATCAGTTGTGTATTGCAAGATTGCTTACGCGCTATTCGCTGTTCAACGTATTGGTCTTAACCTGGTTTCTCATTTTTACTAAACTGACAAAGCACTCTCGAAACATTTGAATGTTATTTGACTAATTTGGCTGGAAAGGTCAAAATGAAGTAGCTCATCATAAAAGGCACATCTGCAGTCTGCACAGCGCTTCACAACAAAATACGGAGCTGTTTTACTAAGCGGTAAAGTAATGGGTGGACCTTGATACCTGATTTGATTTCTGAAGATGAAGTATTGCAAAACACTGAAACAAACACACACACACACACACACACCCATATATATATATATATATAATTGGGACAGTGGGTGAAGATCTTTTGACCGGTATTTAATTGAAAACAGTCCAAAGACAACAAAGAATGTTTTACCTAATCATCTTTATTGTGTTTGTGTAAATATACACTCATTCTAAATTTGATGCCTGCAACACGTTCCAAAAAAGTAGGGACAGGGGCAATGTAAGACTGGGTTGAGTAATGTCTACAAAACACCTGTTTGGAAAATCCCACTGGTAAGCAGGTTGATAGGTAACAGGTGATCCTATCATGGTTGGGTATAGAATAAGAATTCATGACAGGCTCGGCCGTTTATGTGCAAGGATGGTTCGAACTTCACCACATTGCGCAAAACTGCGTGAACAAATATGCCAGCAGTTTAAGAACAACATTTCACAACATACGACTGCAAGGAATTTAGGGATTTCAACATCTACAGTCCATAATATTATTAAAAGGTTCAGAGAATCCGATGATATCTCTGTGCGTGAAGGGCAAGGCCGAAAACCAATATTGAATTCCCGTGATCTTCGAGCCCTTATCGCCTTAAAAATCGACATGCGTCTGTACTGAATATAACCACATGGGCTCGGGAATACGTTTGGAAAACCATTGTCGGTTAACACAGTGTGTCACTGCATCTTCAAATGCAAGTTAAGACTTTACTACTCAAATACATCGACAACAGCCAGAAATGCCGAGGAGTTCTCTGGGCTCGAGCGCATCTGAGATGGACTGCTGCAAAGTGGAAAAGGTTGCTGTGGTCTGACGAGTCCACCTTTCAAATGTTTTTTGGAATTAATAGACGTCGTGTTCTCAGGGCCAAAGAGGAAAAGGACCATCCCGGTTGTTACCATGCAAAGTTCAAAAGCCAGCGTCAGGCATGGTATGGGGGTGTGTTAGTGGCCATGGCATGGGTAACTTGCACATCTGTGAAGGCATCATTAATGCTGAAGTGTCCATGTGCATTTTGGAGCTGCATATGCTGCCGTCTAGAGGATGTCTTTTTCAGGGACGTCCCTGCTTATTTCAGCAAGACAACGCCAAGCCACATTCTGCACGTGTAACACCAGTGTGGCTTTGTAGTCAAAGAGTGCGGGTGCTAGACTGGCCTGCCTGCAGTCCAGACCAGTCTCCCTTTAAAAATGTGTGGCGCATTATGAAACGCAAAATACCACAGCGGGGCTTTTGAGCAGCTGAGGTCTAATATCAAGAAGCAAGAATGGGAACAGCTTCCACTTTTAAAGCTACAATGATTAGTGTCCTCAGTTTCTGAGTGTTAAAAGGAAAGGTGATGTTTTACAGTGCCCCGGTCCCAACTATTTTAGTCAAAACGTGTTGCAGGCATAACATTTAGAATGAGGGTATATTTACAAAAAAACAATAAAGTTGATCAGGTAAAACATTGAATACAGGTCAAAAAGGATTTGCAAATCATCTATTTCTGATTTTACATTTTACACACTTTTTCGGAATTGAGGTTTGTATATTCCTCCAAAATTTAAATGCCCAATTTTGTTAAGCATTTCATTTTTGAGGGGTTTTTATTTCCTTCTTGGGTAAGCATATCATTGTGACCAAAAAAAAAAACAATCATCCAGAAAAGAAAACGCATAAATTGGAGTTGAATTATTTTCCTCCGATTATTTATTTAATTAGACATTGCATTATGCCTTGAGTGGACTTTAATTAGCCCAGTCATGTCCTCTCCAGTGCTTTATGTGTATAGGCAGTCGGGATGTTAAAATATGCCCATCGTAAGAATTAGCAACAATCTTTTGTGCTTCCAGATTGCCTCTAGCAAGTTTTACTACAGTTAACGCTTTGGCTCTTGGCATGCAGCTGGTTTCATTGCGACCGCTTTGATGAAAATTCTAGAATGTGTCCTGATAATCTTCTTCATCTGTATCATTTAAGTAATGCGTTCCATTGAATAGTATTACAAATATTTCTTAAATGCCGTTAAGGGCAACAAAACTGTTAGCCTCTGTGCTACGGCCTCATAACCTTAACCTTCTTTTTCGTTAACAGTCGTATGTGAGTTTGTGGAGCTTCACTTTGGATAAAAATATTTATGCTATCAGATGAATCCATGAATCTTTCAAAAATATCAGAATTCAGCATCAAAAACGCTTGCACAGGTCTCCTCAGTTAACTGCAAATTTGTTATTCATTAGAGAGAGCGAGAGAAAAAAGTTGCCTTTCATTGTGAGATTTCATCAGTTGCTTCTCTCAGATTTTTCCACCCCTCAAAGACAACATGCCAACGTTTGGCCAAAGCTGCTCTCAAGTTGTCTTTGAAATTCGAAAGGAACCATAGAATTGGCAATCACGAACAATGAGGGCTCACAGATGCAAGCATGGTGCTTTCAACTGTGGAAGCCAGAGTCACTTTACCCTACTTTTATGTCTGCTAGAGGTCATGCTATCACTGTCTTTTTGGAAATAGGAACTTAAAGGCCACAGGGGACAGTGAGGACTAGAGAGCGGAGTTTTGTTTAGCTGAACATAAAGCAAAATAAAAGCCTTTGATATCAGCCTCGTCAGACCCTGAGAGAACCCTCTGCTATTATTCTGTGATCTTGACATTTTGTCAAGGCATTTGAAAAAAGTAAATAAAAAAATTAACTTCCCTGGCATTGCTGATTGAATTTCTATGTTCAAACGTTAATGCTATACTGAACTTTGGGATCCAATAATGCGTGTTGTATTGGTAGTAGTAGTAGTAATAATAATAATAATAATAATAATAATAATAATAATAATAATAGAGGTGAAGGCAGCACATCTGGATAACTCTAACTGACAAAATAATCATGCATAAACATATTCCGTCATTTAAAGTCCTTGATGAACCTACTGCGGGTTCCTTCCGCCAACACAGACCCCTCTTGAGTTCTAGCAGATGACTCGATTTAACGATAATTAGGCCGAAAAGAATTAAGCACGAACTTTCCTTGACATTGTCTTTCAACTTGTACCTGCAAATTTAGGTCTGTGTCGCTGTGTTGTTATCCTCACAGCATGATTAGTTTGGTGGAATTAATGGAAACTTTTTATAAGTGATGCCTAAATGTGTTTGTTTAAGTTGAGGGCAAACACCATGATAGTTTGATTGGATCAGGATCCTTGTGTATCTTTTTTTTCCCCCTTTAAATGACTTCAGTTCAGGTTTGCTATAGAAAATCTTAATCTTCTTAGGATCCCATTTAATAAAACAAATATCTAACATATCCTTTGTAAATGACGGTCTCCTCTGGGCCTGGCTCCAGGGGCTTTACATTTCCTAATGCCTGACAGGAAGATTGCCCCTCTAAATCCTATTATTTGCTCTGGGCTGACACCACACAAAGATGACATCTCCTTTAAAGTGAAGGAGCTTTGAAAAGCTTTCCACTGCGATTCCAGCCTCGGCTTCAAGCGTAAACTTGGGATGTGATTCCTGTTTTTCCCTGGAAATGGATTCTCCTGTTTATTGAGTCTCCCTGCCACCATCGCACTCTCACGCTCACCCTTTCACTGCAGGTCACTCATCCTGACATGTGGAGACTTCCGGTTTACCCGGCTATTTTCTAGTGTTTGTTTGTTAAGACAGAAAAATGGGTAGAAAGGCTTCGAGAACTGCAAGGATTTGAGGAAGGTCAGTATATATAGATAAATATAGTGCACAATGGAATGGAACATTGTTTTGTAATTATGCCTGTTATACCCAATGTTAAATAGGATTGAGAGGCCATGAGAATATTAATAAAGGCGCAAAGAAGTATTAAACTATAACATCTGAATTGAAGTACTGTAAAAATAACCACAGTCGCACAACAGGATGAGCAGTCCATTTCTAACACATGGCACCAGCCAAAGTGACACTGTTCACAGTATTTAAACCAACAACTTTACATGCTGAGGGACAGCTTGGTAGTGATACAATATATTACAGTTTGTATGTACCTCCATATATGATTATATGTGTTGCTGATTTGGGAATTACATAGCTTGGTGTCACTTGGATACATTTTTTTTTTATTAATCCCTGAATAATATATATGTTTGTAGATTATACTTACCTTATTTAATTTCTTGTTTTTTACTAAATGTTTTTTACATGCAGCTTACCGTTTTACTATTTCTGTGTTTTTCTCTTCAATAGACTCGGACGAAGTTCAAAGTGAAACACTGGCCAATTCATGCCTTTTAAGTTTATTCTCATTGTCAGCAAAGTCATGCCTGTCAGAAGGGGTAGCCGAGTCCCAGCCACTAGCATATACCCCATTCACCAAAGGCAGTTTGGAAGAGAGAGAAAAAAGAAAGGATTTCTATCAGTGCAAGCTGTGGTACTTGATACTTTGATCTGGCCCTGCATGAGAAAATAGATACTTGCTCTGTTATCTAATATCATTATGAGCCAAGCAGACTTTAAAGCCACGAAACGCACATTTGAATTAAGAAGTGCCAGGTAAATTGATCAGCGTTGCGAAACGTTCGGGGGCTGAATAACTCAGACTCCTAACAGCTTTCTGACCTGTATGCCGCATTCCTCTCTCCGTCTGATCGTATTTCGGATACGATGGGAATAAAAGAGTTTTAAATCATATTTAGACAATGTCAGACCGGTTACAATTGAATTTATTTTCTTTTTATCGCTCGGTGATTACATCTGTGCGTTGTCTATGTTTAAACTAAGCGCACTTATCCATATAAGTCTTTACTGAATAATTTAGTCAGCGGGACCCGTGCTATTGTTTGCTCCCCAGAAAGAGTAAACAGTGGACTCGGTTTATCGAACGCAGTTTTTATGAGTTCTCTTCCATCCCTCCATTCATGGTCTGGAATAAATGTTCAGGAGCTGCTGTTGCCTACAGAGACTTAACAAATAAACGTAATCATTCAGAATGCTCAGAAGCTAACAATTTAAACAAATGCCGTCGCAATTGTCTAGCACTGCTGAACAAACAACAGAAACAGAATTCAGCTTGTGCTTCGGCCAGCTTCTTAAGGTTTTCGGCTCACTGTACTTTGTACTGAATTTATTCCGGCGCAAACTGTTTTTGGGGTGGCATTCTACTTCAAAATCATATTATTCACTCCTCCTTGGTTTGTGTAAGGAATCAATCAAGGCGTAACATTAAGCTTCTTTGCTCCTTCAAATGTTGATGCTTTCCTCTGCATTCTCCTTAGCTCAATAACAGGAGATTTGGTGGGGGGCCTGTTGTCAAACAAAGCAAAAGTATCATTCCAGATAAGGAGTAGTAATTCTTTATCACACAAGCTGTAATGTCAGTCTCTGTGTGCTGATGTGTAGTTAATCTGATTTTAATTTAATCACACTATTAATAGAGGAGGGCACACGCATTCCGTATTTGTTATAAGAATATTCTGACATTGCACAGGTATGGGGCAGCAAGCGTGTTAATTAATAATGAACAATCTGACAATATGCAGAGGCATGACAGCATTAAGCCGGTTTGCCTTTGGTTGCTTTGCATATTAATAGACCCTTCATTATTATTTAATATGACAGCTGCTCTGAGGGCTACTGTCCGACACTCCATACCCATTATTTGGTGTTTTGTACTCAGTCTGACAGTGCTGTGCGTTGCTTTATTTGTCAAAATGTTCCCTTTGTGAACAGTGTCAACTCTCTGATCTCTGTTATAAAATATTACTTGTTTTGAATAGCTTTACAGCCAGTTTGCCTAATACTAAATCATATATATCCGTTTAGTCTATTCTAAAACTAAAGCAATTTTTTTTTTTTTTATGAGTGTGGCCTGCTCAGTTCTTTCCCCTTCATCTAATCATTAACATCATCCAAATATTAGTTAGTAATCATTGTCGGTGCCTGTTTTAGTGCACAGTATAATTAGACAGAATGTTAGTAAAAAGTGAAGTGTTTCTTCTTAGCCAAAGAACATTGTGTAGCCACCCATTGTTAATGGTTTCTCTAAGACTCAAATGCTGAGGTTTTATTATAGAGATGACTGATACGTCACTGGCTTAGGTTCTTTTCTGATAACGAAGAGCAAATCCACAGGGAGTGATTCAATTCTCTACATTTCAACGGTTAGGATTTGGACGTATTGTATGCTAGGTCAGACCTCCGGAAACTTGGTGTCACTGTTAGATGATATTCTTTCTGCTGGCGTTACTAGTGGCTTCGTTTTGCTTGTTGTTTTTGTTCCTTCATTTCAACTTCCGAGCTATTCCACGAAAAATGACTTAAAATACAAACAGTCCGTTAACCATCCTTCTTTTATTTTTTGTGAATTTGTACTATTCATTACCACACAATTAGAAGGTTAGTGGAAATCTTTTATTCATACATTTTATCAGCCCCCAGATTGGTTTGATTTACACAAATGTCTACTACTGTACTGTGGGCCTGCCAATTCTGTAGTTGGCTCTGAGCTCTAGAGTACCAGATGGGGCTAACCACTGGAGGATTAATACTATACAAATACTAATGAACATTTATAATTTCAAGAGAGGGGTGCTTATTCTATAAACATCTTCTGTTGAGCATCTACTGCAGATATGACTGCAGATATAAAATCTATCGTGTTAACACTTAATTTTAATAGGATTTTGTTTCGTTTAAATGGATGCCAACATTTGATTCAGTAAGCAACGTGTGCCTGTATTAAAAATGCATGGTTTTGGAACGTTTAAAAACCTCGATGATTTCACAAAATCACATGTAGGTGAAGCCAGAAACGTATTACAAGGAGCTGTACTCCTCAGAATTCTGGTGTTGGTCCGCCATGAGAGAGTAAAAATACAGTGATAGACCCTGACATTGTTTGAAAAAGGAAGGTTTCCTTTTCTGGGTGGTAGACAGGGCACATATTAACGTGGAACAACGGTTTACAGAGTTATCAAACAGTACAAATATGCCAAATATGTCTTTCAGGTATGGCAGAATGTCGAGATTTCTGAGTACGCTGTGGCAGAATAAAGCTAATTTTATCTGTGTGAATTTGTGATGTTGTAATGTGTGATGTTTTCTGCGTTATTTTCACACTTTCACAGAGTCACCACACATTGATTTGAATTGTGTGCAAATTGACAGAGGTCTAAAGAAGCCTGCTCCACTTAACTACTGAAGCCTGCATCACTTAAATACATGATATAAATTATACTGTATAATGTATACTTAAATTAAAACAGTGGTTGCTTATTCCTCCTTCTTGTAACAATGTAAACACAGATAGACAAATGTAAGAAACAATGTAAGACAGATAGAACCTGGGAAAAGGGAACCTTCGAGTACTACTTCGATTCGATTTCCCTCTCTTTCTGATTGGGCAAGTACAAAGCAAGCAAGTAAGAATGAAAAACGCTCTGTATTGAGTGTTTGGGATAACAGTGGAACTACCTATCTTTTTGACTTTTCTAAACCCTGATGTTGTTAAAATCTGAAAAGGCTGGGGAAAATAAGTTAACATTTTTCTAGCTTAAGCGCACTATGAAAAATAGCTCTCCACAACTCATTCGGGTGGGAGGACTGGTTTTTCTCATCCCTTAAATTACTCTTAAATTACCTATTAAACTACTAATTTATTTGTTACTTTAGTGGATTTTTTTCAACCGCATTGCAACAAAGTCCCTCAACGTTTCCGGAATCCCTTTACAAGGTTTATTGATGTAAATCTTGGTTTAGAATTTTAAGTAATACAGCTAATTAATGCAAGCAATAAATTATGATTACAACATTTTTCTGAATTTAGAGTGTCTTTGGAGACCTAATGAGAGCTAAAAAACATCTGATAATGGTGCTGTACAGTGTAATGTCATAACATTCCATAACATTCGTTTGAATGAAAGTTAAATATAGACAAAAATTTTTTTAACATAAATATGAAGCAGAATTATATGTTTGAATCCTTGCACGCTGGAAGTCTTGATAAAAATAACATCAAAGTGGTCTTCAGCAACAAAGAGCAGTGTTTAGGGAAGCGCTAAAATCCCGTTTTAGGCGATGACTCAAATTGCTTGTCGGATTGCTAAGACAAACAATGCACATGCAGGAAGTACATGTTTACCCTGGATTCAGACTCCTGATTTGTTGAAAAGAAACAAAGATTCAGACCAATTTAATCTCGCTATTGTTGAATTTCAAAAAGCACTGCAAGATCCATGATGCAACTGACTGGCAATGATGTTCAAAATAATGAAACTGCTGGAATTTTCTCATATGAGCTTTGGGTCATTTTGTTGCAGAATTATAGCAGTTTTGCAATGCCATTAAAATAACTGGCAGTATATTAGTTTGTGCACAATTGCCAAAATGTAAAGTTAATACATCCCAAAGCACTACCATTTATTTAAAGTACGACAAAGCTTCTAAAAAAGAGGCACAGAATTTTACGATAATATTAAATAATTTCTTACATCAATCCGTTTCTTAAGATAACAATTATTTTCATGAGAAACATTTGCTTTTGAATAAAGATATGCATAGATACTTTGTTAGCTGGTAACAATCATATTGATATGTTGATGGCTTTGTATCATTTCAGATAACTGTTGACTCCTGTGCTTTTATACTTTTCATTATGTTAAAGTTTAACAAATTGATTTTGTTTGGTTTTTTGGGGGGGGGTTATACACATTCAACTAGTGTCGGTACTACATAATGGTTTATGCTGTTTATAATTTTCCATATTTTAAAATAGGAAGAAGGCTCTAAATGATATGCACCTTCGTTCCAGATTAAAAGCGCACTTTACACCATCTGCCTATCTATTGGTTTAGGAACCAGCATTGCGTATTATTGCCACATGTTGGATGTTTCTTCCTTTCTGTCCTGGCCGGATAGTTTCAGCCAACAGCTATGTCTGAATTATGTCACAGAATTGTTTGTGACAGCTAAGTGATGAGATTTTTATGAATCAACTTGTCCCTTGTTGTAATAAGCAGCCAAAATACTAGACATAATCTGGTTGCAAGGGTTGGGCTTTTAAAATCCGTTTTCCTGATTTCATCACTAACTGCATCCTTCCTACTTGAACAACATTTCTTCAATGTGAAAACCCTGAGACTCTCCCAAGAAATAAAGAAATAGCCTCAAGGTAAATTGGTTAAATTCCTTAGTGACTTTGGCAGCTTCCTGAATTCACAGAAGTTTGGTCACAGTGGATGCTGGGCTGAGAACAGCTGGAGGACATAATGGTATTTAAAGCATTGACTTTCAATATGGCTAACAGATTATCTTCTTTATTTTGTGTCTGCATAAACTGCATTGACTGTGTGCGTGTGTTTGTGTGTGCGGGCGCACACACTTTATATCCAACATTATACATGCGACTATATTTCATATCTTGTTTAACATTTAATATAATCTCTTGTTTAGTATCTTTGCATGCATTTATATAAATGCAAAAACAATCACTGCAGAAAAAATTGAGCCATGCCCCCTCTTTGTTCAGGAAAGACTAATAGAGAGGGTCAGATGATCACAACTGGTATGAGGTAGATCGATTTACTTGCAATTTCACTTTCACCCTCTGATACCATTCCGCACATTGTGACTAGTGCGGTTTTGTGGGTAAAATTCAGCCCCTGGGGCGAAGTGACTAAAACAAACTGCAATAGACAATAGGGGAATGACTGAACAGACGGAGAAGTGCCTTGGTCTCATTTCCCATCAGTCTCCTTCACAGGTTTAGGTGTTATCTCGGGCAGGTGGATTTTAAATGATGTAAAGACAGGTTCCTCTCTCTATGATATGCCCGCCCTGTGCCTAAAGCTGGTCTTTTAACTAAGCCAAATAGACACAATACTTATTACAGCTATCAAAGCAATTGCTAGATACAATTACAATATTCTTTATTATTCATTTGTGTTGGAGAATGGGAGCGAGGTCAGGAGAAGATGTCTGGAAACTTCTATAATTAAAATGCACATCAAATTGTCTGTGCTATTTGTAGATGTATTGTTTGATTTTTAATTATGTACTTGCTGCGATGAGAGCCGTGTGTTCTCACTACGACACATGCGATGTATTTGCAAACAGGAATAACGACAGTATGTCAGTTCAGATGTGTTAGTCTGACTCCATCTGTCACCATCAAAGCAAAATTGCATCAATACTGCATTGAAGACCACAGTGATAGACAAAAAAAAACCACAAGGGCTCATAATTCATGTAAATTGTGTTCTAGGAAGCACTGCATTTGAATATGTTGCTAGGATATACACAATACAATGTTTAACGATACAGTTGTAAAACTTCTATATTACAACTTTCGTGTGCAGCCACACTCCTGGTCACAGCCACTGAGCTCTCCCGGTCTCAGTCTCTACACTCTCCCGGTCTCAGTCTCTACGCTCTCCTGGTCACAGCCACTGAGCTCTCCCGGTCACAGCCACTAAGCTCTCCCGGGCACAGCCTCTGTGCTCTCCCGGTCTCAGTCTCTACGCTCTCCCGGTCTCAGTCTCTGTGCTCTCCCGGTCTCAGTCTCTGTGCTCTCCC
>JAOYSI010000027.1:1934691-1950346 GCA_025775065.1 Hiodon alosoides | reverse complement strand
GGGTAACAGCCTATGGTGAAAAAAGTCGGTTTTCCAAAAACCCCCCCCCCCCTGTCATACCCCAAAACCCAAACACGTGCACACACACTCCCCCTCACCTCTTGACATAAACACTGAACCCCCCCCCCCCCCCCCCGTTGCTTTATAGGCCTCACAGCTGCTGCGGCTGCCGCTGCGGCTGCCACAAACGCCGCCATCGCTGAAGCCATGAAGGCCAAGAAGATCAAGCTGGAGGTCATGAGTAGCTACCACAGCAGCAATAACCAGCACGGGCCGGACTCAGAAAACGGCGACCTCAACTCCAGCGTTGGTGAGTCCCCTTACAATGCCTGGCTTGTTACATGCCAGCGCATGAAATCGATGCAAAGTTGAAGAAGTCCAACATTTAGTTATGTGGTGACCACCGCGATTGCGTTTGCTTAGCTGATTGGAAACATTAATTGCATCACGTAGCCAGCGGTTTAAGCCTCCGCAGTTTCCGGTTGTGACTGAAGAACTCATTCATACAGCTAATCAGGTAAGTAGACCCATAAAAGATCTTATAAACCGGGATGCATCAAATGCAGATGCAAAGTAAGTGTTCTCTGTTTAAAAGCCGGTCGCGATGTAAACACAGGCCTGATGATGTGACCAATTCTAACGTTTTAGAGAGGACATGGCCTAATCAGCTCTTGGCAGTGAGTGGATCATTGTTTAGAGTAGTTCCCTCTGGCACCAGTCCTCATATTGTTGTTTATTTAATGGTGAAAGAATTTTTTTTTTTGTGTGATCATTTCTCTTGACATGGATGACAATTAAATGCCAACTAAATCAACAATATTTTACAAGTTTAATGCAGTCTTGAGAACTAAAGTCAGGACTTTATGTTTGGAATTGCTTAACAGGCTCTTTATATCTTTTATATCTTTTTAAGGGGTTATTTTAAGGAAAATACTGCCACTGACAGTTGGGAGGGCGCAATACAATACCATGTTGGAAGTTGTTAATGCAAAGTCAAATCTACCTAGCAACATAAGTGACCACTCAAGGAGAGATTCACATTTAAAAATACAGTACCTCGCCCCTTTCCCTCTTAGACCAAGAAGCTGCCACCATCTGTTTGGCATTTTCCAGTTGGCTGTGACTGGCTACACATTTTGAGCCTGACAGTATTATGCTGGCAAGTGACAGGCTAGTGTGTTCTTTACTCAATGTTGTATATTTAGGAAAGTAAGAAGGATGTAAAAGAAAACCTTTAAAGTTATTGGTTACGAAAATGTCCGACTAAAAAACACTTGCTAAATAAACTCACATAAGGAACCAGTCATCTTGTTGTTCATTTTTTATATATTATTTTTATTAATTTATGTTGTTGTTGCTTTTTTCTTCTTCTACTTACATATTGTAAACATATATCATAGACGGTATCCCTGCCATTGCTAGATGTCCCCTTAATGTTAACTCTAACTCTAACTATAACAGCCAAAGTTACGGTTGAACAACAGTCTTCATTCCGGTATAGGTGCGGCAAGGTGAGTGAGGAGAGGTAATACATTTTAAAAAAATGTAATTCGTATTTAATTGTAGCTTAATAATTAAATAAATCGTTTCCTTTAATTCTGTGACAAAGGTTTCTCATCATCGCACATGGCATGCCATGGCAACCTTGAAACTGATAAAGACCTTCTCTCGCACAACTACTCCAGAGACCCAAATTACTGTAGATAACTTTCAGAAACTGAAACTAATGGATTTATATCAATTGTTAGCACCTGAAGCCAATTCAAATACAGTTACTTTTTTATAAATGAAAAAAGAGATTTTTTCCACAAAAGACAATAAACTCCCATTTTGCAGACCTTGTTAGTGTGCTTTACTAATGCTTTGATATTATTAATATAGAGAAACAATGCAGTTCTGAATTTCCTATCATTAAATGCATTGTTACGGCAACCATTAACCGTTGTTGCCGGCTGTAAAAAATATATAGTATATACATTATTTTTCCGCAGTTGCATTTTGATCTAAAACTACATCATAAAACATATGAGTATAGTTAATACTTTGTTGTATAAACAAAATCATTTTTGCTTCTCTGTTGGCGTTACACTTTAACTAAATTCAAAAGCAATCTAGTGTGTAGTACACATAAGTGAATATGCAGTGTATCAGTAAACATGTAAAGTTACATTTATGTTTATTTTCTAACAAATACAGTATATAAAAAGAGCATCATTTATTTTTAGAGATATTTAGGAGGTCATTGTCTCATAAGTTGCGTGCATTTTACAACATTCGACTGCAATGCAGAGTTTCGCTGTGAACCTTCAGTAATTTTGAAAGAGTATGTATCGTAAGCAGTTTCCACAAAAGCAAATGCATGAGGAATGAGGTCAAAAACGAGGCTAAGGGGGTCATCGGAACAGAGATAAATGTGAATAAGAAGAGCGAGGATGTGGCAATGAAGCTAATAAGAAACGGTTTTATCTGTTACAATTTAAATTGTAACCTTGAGCTGGGCGCCTCCCACCAGAATTATAATTCCAGTAGCAGTCGCAGAAGGTGCAGAGAGTAAGGCATTAGCACGCTGAGTAAAATATATGACAGGAACGCCTCTCTCCCTCATCCACAATCAATTGGATTCTTTTACTTTAATATTTACTTGCACCGGATGAGATGCTAGTCTGTATGGTGATGAACAGTCTGCCACTGGCATTTGAAGGTGACCTGTCACTGCATATGGACAAATCTCTCGCCTGCAGAAATGTACAAAATAAATCATTAGAGCCGACAGCCTCTCATTCCCCGGATTTAAATCACCTCAGATTTATGATTTGAATTAATGCTTCGTTTGGTCAAAGAAATGGTTGCCGAGACAAATGATGTTTGGTACTGAAGCCATCCTAATATTGATTACTGGATGTCTGCGCAATCTCTTGTTTATATCAGGCATTCTCTTGTCACGGGGTGGCCGATAGCCGCCACACAGATGATAAGCAGGAGAAACGTTGCCAGCCCCATTCAGTTTGGCTCACACAATTGTAGAAAAGCAATATTAGCGTTGCCGTGGCGAGGAATCAGATGTGAAACTGCACACAAAAATAGTCGAAATATATGAATATCTTCATATATATGTGTGTGTGTGTTTTAAATGTGTTTTTTTTTTTTATTATTATTTTGATTTTGATACCATCTTTAAAAAAAATTTAACTCGGTTTTATATAATTTAAATATCAGTTTTTTTAATGCTTAGGTTATCGTCTTTATGACCATTCCTCATAACTACAACATAATTCATGTTTTTCTTTAATTCTCAGGTTTCTCTTTAACACTGGTATAAAAATACCCACTTAGCACTGCTGTCAGGGCTGGGACATTATGTGTCTGGAATTTAGGTCTCTAAATCTCTTCACAGATATAGCCATGACTTTACTCACAGAGAACTTGGTTTGGCAGCAGTCCTTTTCTGACTGTAGTCACTGTTGTTAACAATACTGAGCACTGATTACCAGGAAATTAGCTCATTCCTATTTAAGAGATATCCTAAAAACAGCTGCTTCCAGAAAATTAAAGGGATAATAAACAGTTTTTTTTGTCTCTCCAAAATGTAGATGTTTTGGAGTAATTCAATTAATGCCATTAAGCAAATGCAAATCGTGACTAATCTGTTTCTGTGTTTTCGTGTACATTAGTAGTTAGATAGAGGAGAGAATTCGGTAGACCTTATACATAATGCATAAGACTGTCTTGTTGCCACCAAATAAAATAAATTAAAAAAACAGAAACTTGTTTGGACGGATGTATTGTGTTTATCCTGCAGCTTTGTGAAGATACAGAAGCTTCACGTTGAAGGACATTCTGTGCTGGGCTTGGATCACGTTACATCATTGTGTAGATGTAAAGGCTGAATGTTTTCGATCGCTTTATTTTGACAACAAAATTACCCTTTCCTGTTTGCGTCATTATTATTCTTTTGAGAAAACACAAAAAAAAAAAAAAAAAAAAAAAAACACAAGCAGCTAAATTTCCTGATTAATGAACAGAGATAGTGTGTGAGATAAAACAATATATTATTTATTTTGTTTTTATTTGGTTTTTCGAGAAAGGGGTGAATCTCCTGAACGTATTCTCTTGGAAGATCCATAGACTTAAAGGAAAAGCTTTAATCCCTGACCAAAAGTAAACAAAACATTTTTGACTTCCTGCTCTGCGTCAGGAGATAAACAGTGATCCTCTGAATTGACCTGAACTAGAACCCTTATTATCAACAGAAAAATAACGTCAAATACCTATACCTAAAAACACCTTCTATTTCAAGGGAAGGGATTGTTTTTCAAAGGGGCAAGCAAGTATTGAAGACCTTGAGCGGAGAGTGGGAGAGAAAAAGAGGGGAAGAAAATGTCTCTTTTTTTTTTGCCATTGTGTGCAGTTTCACATCTGATTCCTCGCCACGGCAACGCTAATGGACCTCAAATCCTCTCCGTAATTAGATGTGGGAATTGCATGTATCATCAAGCAGATGATGCCCTATAATGAAACGATTGACAAAAACTTTAGGGCCGTGTGTAACCGTTGTTTACCTCTGCGAGGCAGTTGAAGAACGCTGACCTTGCTTCAGCCCTGCCGCCGCGACTTCGGAGGGGAGAACAGGATTCACGCCGGGAGCCATGACAGGTGTCTGCTCCGGAGGTAAAAATGAAAATGGAAAGGAGGGAGATGATGGGGAGACATAGCACTATTCATGGGGTCATCCAACTAATTCCAGCAGGCTGCTTTGTCAGGCCAGGACTCCAGAGAGGATTCTGTATTGAGACCGCAGCTGTAAGCGTGGAGGAGCTAATTGGTCCTTATCTTGCTGTCCCATTCATCTTCATTTTTTACCAATTACTGAGAATTATCTGTGTTCTCAGTTGGATATGGGAGTTAATCCTTTTTGGTTAAGCTGGTGTACTGTTTGCAGATTTCAAATTGTGGGGGTCGAAAAAACGTCAGGGCAAAAACAAACTCCGAAAACTTTCATTGCCTGCTAGCAGGAGGTAACCAATAAAAGATTAGTTCAGATGAAATGGAAAAGAAGGGGGGAGAAATCAATTGTTTCTGTGGTAATTCGTGCTCCTGTTTGCAAATGTAGTGGTTTAATTGATTAAGCTGCCGTGAATGTTCAAGCCAGTATTGACTTGTTAAAACCATGCCTTCTTCTCATCAGTGGTTCCAACTTTGCGGTTTTACAGATGACTGTGTTTATGAGATGGTATTAATAATTTAAAGTATATTAATTTTGTCAGGCTGGTGTCCAACACATCTGACCGTACTGTACATAAATCTTTCAAAATTAATTTTGTTACTGAAGAGGAGCACATTTCTCAGTAGTAGATTGACCATGATTTTACTGCACACCATAATTTTACCGCACACCATGTATTGACAAATCCAGTACTGCTGCACACTGCATTGTGTTTGTGGAGCCAAAATAAAAGCAGTGGAAAGGAAATTGAAGCTGTTGTGGACATCACAAATGCAACAGGAGAATCCAGTATGGACCCTCCACAATTAACCATCATGCATTACTCCTCGTTGGGTTCAATGCTGACTTTCTTAAAATAAGCCCCTGCAGAATGTGAATGGAGGGAGATGCTGCCTCCTGCTCTTTGATAGGGATCTTTTTGGTCACACACGGCACCAGCTGTCATCTCTGCCTGACTGCTGTGATTTAATTAGCGTGTTTACGTCCTTTCTAATAATAAACTTCTCTCGGTGGAAGGGCAAATGCAACAAGGGCCTGCCTTTGTCAGCACTGCTGCCGTACGTTGCCGAATGGCCCGCATGTAAAGTGTTCCCCTGTCCTGCGCGGTCTATTGTCAAAGCCGGTCCTCACGGTTCTTATGTTTACTCCTGTATATCACAATTGCTGTTCTTTAAACATATGGCAAAAACAATTTATCTCCGACTCAAACTGATAAAGCATGAAAAGGAAAATAACTGTAACCTAATCTTTCAGATAGATCCTGACCAATATTTCTAGGCAAGCAATCACGTTTCATATTTGTTTTTTGTTTTTTTCAAAGACATGCTTTTCATGCGTTTATTGTGGGAGTATGCATTGTTGCATTGTGGGTTTCACTTCAGGAGTAATGGGACGATGTAAAAACAGGATGAACTGAATGACAAATATTATCATTGGCATAGTAGTCTCTCTTAAGTGTGTTTTAGCACGCGATTATATCGGTGTTGTGATAAATAAAACAAAAAGTGGTGATGGAAAAGACACGGCTTAGACATACCCACGGTAGAACCTCAATGTGCCGAGACAGGGGGTCCCCTGGGTGTAGGTCTTCAGCGTAGCTCTATTAGAGTGTTACGCTCGTGGGAAGCAGGTGACAGATAAGTGGACTGCATTGCAAATTTTAATAGAATTTCAAAGATAACTTGATAATCATTTATTTTTAATGAAGTTGAATCGCTCTTTCTAATTCCGGTTACATCGGCAGTTAAGCATCAGCATAAAATTGAATATGCATGATTAGGATTGCTCAAACCACTGATGTACACAAATGCATGCAGCTGCAGAAATATCTTTCAATATGGGAATAGATTAAACATTATTTCTGTAATGATCCATATCAGTTTCTATCATCTCTGAATGGCAGCGCTTTCTAGCAGTATTATTTGAGCTGAGAATAACATGGTACATAAACCTCTGTAATGCAAACATTTTTATTGCTGTCTCGTTTGGTTACCTCAGACTGACAGAGGAACAGCTTGAAGAAGAAAAAAAAACTGACCAGTCAACATGTCATTCCTAATCAACATTTGACTGCAATTTTCATTAATTGGGTAAATTAATTTGGAGATGTTTGATTCTACGATGATGCATTCATTTGGCTGTCCCTTTTTACTTGTCTCTGTCAGGTTGAATTTAAGAGTGGAACTGAGTGACCTTTGGAAACAAAGATAGGAGTGAAGAGATCAACACAATTTGAAGAGACAATGTCACTTGGTGTAAATTTGATACATCTAATAAATTACATTAAACCTTTCACAGATGATAAATTTTTCTTTTTTTTTTTTTTTGGTAATTATACATTTTATAGCCCTATAATTGCTAGACCTTAACAATTAACCCAATATCATTTTTATAACATAAAAAGAAGTTGATCAGCAAAAAATCAGCAAAAAATACTACTATAATAATAAATAGAAAACAATTCTTTTATAAATTAAAACAACACAAAAATCACTCATGTTTGCTGAAATGTTTTTTTTTTTTTTTTGCTTTAGTATTCCCAGATTGTTTTCACATTTTAAAGTAAGCAGGCATTACGTATGCAGCGGGTGACTGGAGACATACACTCAATTGGCATTTTAAGTCTGGATCAGTGCAGTGAATTCTGAAGAGAGTTTACTCCAATTTTCAAGGTCACAGTTATGTAGCATTATAAATGTTGTAGGACTCCCTAGACCATAGCACACCGGGATGATGGATGTGTACAATGACGTGACGTTAACCCTCCGCAGACTGGAGAGCCAGGAGCTGTTGAACATTTCATAGCAGAAATACAGCAAAACACAGAAGATCATGATCATGTTTTGATGTTTGATTTTCTTAATTGTGGGTGTTGTATTGATAACAATATAGATCACAGTTTCTCTTCATAGCCTAAACTCATAAGATGTCATTATAAACTAACTAGCACTGATTTAGCAGCGTATTTAGGAGTGCATGATGCGTGTTCCAAGTAGGTATAAAGGAGTGATTTAAAACTCATTTACAAGTAGCTTTTGTATAACACGATAGTTTCATTTAGTGTTTAATTTAACATCTATGAGAAGATTTCCGTAAAAACCAGCAAGCACTCAAAAGCCGGTATTTACCAAATATTACCAACAAAAGTACTTTTCAGTCACTAGTTTTTCTGCAGTCGTACTTTTAAAATATTTTAATCATCAACACCTGAGTGTGATTATCATTCAGTAAACCACACTAAGGTGTTTGTAAGAATTTCTTTCGCGTTTCTGGCCCCACAGGCTGCCTTCTGGCCAGCCTGGGCGTGGCCCTGGGCGTGGCCCTGGACTGCGAACGTTACACTTGCTTGTACTATGTTGCTTTGGTTTTAACCGAAGGCAAAACCATATTAAAGTATTCCTTATTCTTGTGAGAGTTGGAAAACAAAACAGTAAGACTTAATAATACTGTAACAGATTATCAAATGCCCTAATGAAATGTGTCTTCAAAACTAATTTTACATGAGAGTATATTGTGATTGATCATACTGTTTGATGTGTTTCATTTAAAAGCCGGAATGGGATGACAACTAGCTGGCATTGACTGAAAGCAATCTTTGTAAAAGGGACTCTTTGCTAAGTATCGGACGAAAATTATTCCTCCGCCCAGTTGCATGTCAAACCCTGTGTGAGTTTTATTGATTTTTCTTGAATATATTGCACCCTTGATGGAAACAGCTGCTTGTAATGTCCTTTTCTTCACTATACTGGCAGCAGTTTATTGTGAATGATAAAGGACAAATCTAAACTGAAACCAATTCAAACACAGATTAAGGCCTCCAGTCAGTAATGCATGCTGAAGGCAAGTGTCTAGGCCTCCCCAGCCATCTGTAATTATGTTAATCAGTCTCAGGGTTCTTGTGGTTCTGGAACTGGCCAAACTGCAATGAGTGCTATTCTTATAATCCTCGTATTAATGTTATTGACACCTCATCTCAGACTGTTGTTGACCTCATCGTTCCAACTCCATGTAAGGTATGAGATAAACAACAAATATTATTAGAAATTCAGTTTTACGCCAATTGTATTTCATGTGTTTTGCACTTATATTATCTTTTTGGAGTGGTCTTTAATCTAACACGGTGTATTATTTAGTATTAGCCTATTTAGTTTCATTCCCACCTGAGCTATTACTAATGTCAGAATTAAAAGATATTAAAATGGATTACCATCATTCATTAGATCTTACTTTATTCAAAGCACATATGCTCGTTGTTCTAGATTGTAATCAGCTTGCGCGACTCTGACTTTAGGAACAGCAGTCATTAATGTCGGTCGGATTAAGGCATTGTTAATTACAATCTGAAGATAACTGAAGATAAAACGAGAGATTGGGGTCGAAAATGATGCGATGGCTAAACATGACAATTAATGAAAAGCATTTTAGTCCATAACTTTAAATTGTGTTGAATTTTACCGCACTGTGCATCGCACTCTGCCTTTATATCTTGTGTTTCTAATATACTCATTTATTCATTATTATTAACCGTAGTGTGAGTAGAAAAAGGTTGGCTTTAATTTAAACCAGTCATTGCCAAGGATATACTACTGTTGTATTTTACATTTAGCTTTCCCATTTAACACAGTTAACTAAACTATCATTTTGATTTCTTATAACTCGCTCAGAATAAGGAAATATTTTGCACATATTTGATATGTTTTGACAATAGATATTTACTTCAATAAGCTTTCTCCAAATGTAGAAGGCCTATTTCCCAGCCAGCGTCCAGTTGGCCATACCTGTAAAAAATCACACTTTTACCATAAGAATGAATTGATATAGCATTCTTAT
This sequence comes from Hiodon alosoides, assembly GCA_025775065.1. Classification (NCBI taxonomy): domain Eukaryota; kingdom Metazoa; phylum Chordata; class Actinopteri; order Hiodontiformes; family Hiodontidae; genus Hiodon; species Hiodon alosoides. The sequence goes on along the minus strand of JAOYSI010000027.1, from coordinate 1,940,793 downwards.
GAATATATTAATGCCGTTCATCATCTTCTGATGTTCCACTGTTTATTTAGGATTGTTTATACAGATGTATTTAATTTGTGGGTGCAATTTTGTGTTTTGGGAGTGTAAACCATTATTATTTAAAAGATTTACCATTTAAACAATGAGTTTAACAATGTTTAAAGACAATACCATGTTATAGGTTGCTACATCAAATGGAAGATCCTCAATATTTATATTCCAATTCATTAACTGAGTGTACCGATTCTGAATAAGATTCATTTTCATCAATTCTAAAACATTTTGACTGGGCTTAATTTGTATTAATATTTATTTTATGTTTCATTCTGTGACAAAACTGCATGAAGCTCTTTTGGATGTTTTTATTAGGTTTGGATTTTTGATTTCATGGGTCCTGTTCCTCCTGAGGTTGCATTCATAATTTATCAAAGTATTTTTATTTACATTTTGACTCTGCAGGTAATTAACAACCATTGAACACAAAGCTTTTTTTTTTTTTTGCATAAAATCCTCCACTTTATTTGGTGGGAGAGGGGGACGAGATTCCAAAACTTTAATTTAAATTCTAAAAAGTTTGGTTGCCAGACCAAACAAAGAGACTGCTGGTGTGAGTGGCCGCACCTTTGTCTGGAAAATAAATGAGCAGCCTGATATGCGTAATATGAAAATTCGCTGACTTCAGATTGGTTTAGTGTATACAGAGGTGATTAATGCCTTTATAACATACTACATTCATTGCATATCACATATTTCCGAGATCTCCAACTAATAAATAATCGAAACTTTGAATTTAAACGTTTGTTTCCATGGAATTTTATATGCGTTCGATTTGAGGAAAAAAAAAAAATTGTATTGTATCTTTGTCTTGAGCACACAGAGACAGATAGGCCTAAACAAGTCGTTTAATTAGCGCTGGGCTCCAGCCTTGCTTGTAGCAACCCATTATACATTCTTCAGGCATCTGCTTGTCTTATTTCACCGGGGAAAGCTAATATTTTCTAGTCCTGTCTCCTACAGAATACCCTTTCTTTCCATTAAATCCAAGGTATACGGCAAAAAAAATCAAATCAAATAAAATTAGACAGTTACTGACGAGTGGCAGGCCTTTCGTTGTTTAAAGAGTGCACTTTTACCAGAGGGTTGACCAGCAGCCCCAGATAAATTACACCTGACATTCCTGTTTGTTCTGAGCTCAGCTAGGGTACAGGACGAGTGGGTCTGAGCGGTGCGGTATATGTAATCTTTCCTCCTCCTTTTCTTTCTCCCCACAAACGATAAATCACTGAGCTGAGGAGATAATGACGCACCAAACGGGTGCGGGCTTCACTGTTGTTTAGGGAAATCTCCCGCACTCGCTCAGGAAAACAGAAAGGGACGTATCACAACTCACATCTTTCGCACGCCGTAGAATGGGATAGATACAGATTCATAAACCCTTTCTTGATACTTTGTTGGAGTTTCTGTTAACAATCGCTGTGAATTTGCTCAAGAAATTGAGTGAACCAACTCAGTGATCCTTGAATTAATTTGCATAAATTGCATAAATGAGTAGAACGCACGTTACCAAATTAGTTTGTTTTCAATACAATTTTGTGTACATTTAGAATGTCATGGTTGAGTCAAAATAAAAATGTGTTTGGCAAAACTGCAAAACAGAGTTTTGATTTGTCGTTTTGGCCGCTATTTTGGTCATCATAACATTATGCCCAAATGCTGGCTCTAGGCACAGGCCAATTGAGGCGTGGCCAAGCCAATTTTCCTTTTTTAGCAGAAGTTTTAGCTCCTGAACCTGTGATTTTCCAACTTTTTTGTTCTTGGTAGTTTTTCAACTGTCATTCATCCTGATGCACAGAATATGCGCCCCTTGCATACAACTAATTGTGATAATTTCTTTAGTCAGTTCTCAAACAATCAAACAATCAAGGGAAAGCTCTTTGTCACTGTATAATTCCAATACTCAAGCTCAGGAAATTCATGTTTTGATCTTCAGCAACTCCTACGTAACATCTGAATGCTCCTGATGTATCTTTTTCACTTCAGGGAGAGGTGGCAGTCGACAGTAAAACCAGTTTCTGGCATTACATTGCTTACCAGGATGTACTGTTCTCATTATTCATTCAGTATTGGCATTACTGTCATTAGCAAATGAAACATTTCTGGATATTAACGCTTTTGTGTTGCTACCAGGTATGCCGAGAAATTATATTTGGATTAACAGTCATTTTCGCGTGCCATTAACCCAAAGTCTGACAAATACAGTTAGCTTTAGTTTTTCCAGAAACCGCTCTTACGTAATCTCAATGTACAAGCTGGTCTAAAACTATTCTGTTCTGTCCCGACAGTCTCATTGTTTTCTGAAAATGACTCAGCACCTGCTTCTATCAGGAATTAAAAAGGTTACCAGAAGTCATCCACTTCCTTAAATAATCTGTTATCCGTATACAAGTAATTAACTGTTGTTTTAAGCTTCTATGCTACATGCAGAATTGATTACTTGGGGAAAAAATTGAATGGGTTTCATGTGGTATGGTAACTGAGGAGAAATATGAAAAAGTAAAAGAAGTGGAAACAATTAAGTCTAATGGGGTTAAACAAACATAAGAACATTATTCAGACATAAAAATGCTTTTTTAGAAAAGTAATGATAGATTTCTGCACTTCAACCTAACAATTGTCCTGTATGTATGTACTACTTGTTGATGTGTGATTTATTTATTATGTGTCTTTTGTGTAATTTAGATCATTTCTGCTGTGGCATCGCAGCTTCCCCATGGGGGATACATAAAGTACCTACTACTACTACTTATGAGAAAGAGGAAGGTACTGGTGACAGTGATGGCGATGAAGAAGAGATCATACCATGAAGAAAATCCCTGAGACGGACACCATAAGTCGACTCAGCTTGTCGGTGAAGGGCTGGAAGGGCTCGGGTTTGCCGGATATGGGGTTCACTCTCTCGACCCTGGAATACTTCGCTTCAAACTGAGGGCGCAATTCCTCCTTCCACAGACAGTTATGCGGTGTTGACATATTCATTGGGGACTTAGAGACTCATTAATCTTGAGTAGTTACCATTTATAATGACAAGTGTTTGATTTGCAGCCATTGTCATCCAGGCCAATTGTTACTGCAGAGAGCGGAGATAGTGGCAGATTTGTTCCAGGCAGTGTATTCAGGTATAGTGTGCTTATAAACTGGCTAGCAAACTGCATATCTGCATATCTGATTTGGAGTTGAACATTTTCCCAGTATAAGTGCCAGAGCTTGCAGACAAAGGCAAAAAAATCTGGACGGACAAAAACTTCCTATAAAACCAGTGTGCATTCACAGACCAACATTAAAACAGTACCTAGACCAAAATCAGACAAATAAATTATTCACAATAAAAGGAACTCTAAGAGCCTTGACTGAACATAAATGCATTTCCTACACCAAAAAAGAAGTTCCACATTAATCATAAATGTGTCCCACTTTTTAGAATCTCGACGGTGCCAAATGATATTTAGGAAATGTGATATATGGGCTCCAGTGCCTTGGCAGCTCTAGGCCTCTGCACCCTTACCTCCTCCTCCTCCCAGTCAATCAGATCCCAGTCATAGGTCAGCTCAGCTCTTCTCCTCTTCCAGAACTCCAGGAACACAGTGGCTGGAACACAAACACGGAGATGAGCCGCAAGGACAGAGCGCACCAAGAAAGTCCCCACATATATCAGAGACCCTCCGTCTTGGTCCTGGAATGGCCCCAGGGAATGCCGATTTTTATCCCTGGATTATTTGCCTTTAATTGAGCTGCCGACCGATTCAAATTTCAGGGTCATTAATGGAACAACTACATTGCACGTTATTCATTTAGCGACAGGAAGTGCACAAAATGAGCAGGGAACGCAGGTATAATAGACATTCATTAATATCAATAATAGGTCAAATCTGCTCAAGAAACACAAATTAGCGGAAAAAAATGAAAAGCACAGGCAATTACCTTTTTGTTACAAATAAAACCAATAAATCTACAAAACCCTTAAACCAATAAACCAACCTCTCCGTCACATACGACACAGCAGATATAGCAAAATAATTAGATGTGAACAGGAGGGAGATTCCGCTAACTGTTTACAAATTTATTATAAGGTAGGCTGGGACAAAAACAGAACAGAAAGGGGGTCCCTTAGATTTTGATTGACACCTTTAATTGAAAGTAGATAAGACACAAATTACCCTTCTGTAAAATTGGAATATAGAAATGGCGATTCAAAGCTTTCAGCATCCACAGCTCAGAACATCAAACGAAAACTGGATGGATTCATTTTTTGCGTCTAGCAGATAAACCATGGAGAAGGTCAGAATATCTTGATAGTGAAACACCAAAGTGTAAGAACCGTTTATGAAATCATTTATTTCTGCTATGGCCCATTCTCTCAGGTGCAGATTAATATCAATGGTCAATTCACCGAAATGAACTATACTCATTTAGAACACATAAAGAGAAGATCCCTTTATCCTTCATAAGTTTCAATATAAATAATTGCATTTTATTATTTATTTTAAATGTAAATTGAGGATACATTAAATGTATTACAATTTACAGCGTAGTTAATAAATTGTATGGAAATGTGCGTTTCTTTGTGTGTGATCAACTTTTGATCGTCTTTGCTTAGAACCCCATGGATGAGTGATCTGAAATTTTCTTTAGTTTGCAAGTGCTTTGAATACGGAAATTCAGTTGCCAAACGGTAAAACCATTAAATACACACCAGTCTGTTTATTGTTGAATTGGCAATTTTCATATGTAATTTTCCTGTTTTTCAGAGAGCTGTATTAGCTTGTTAACTAAAAATATGAGTTTATTGAGTGGAGTTTAAATATCTAGTTAATTTATGCAAATACCACCAATTTTAAAAATCCACAAATGCAATTATTAATTTCAGTGGTGGATTGAGTTAAATGGGAATAATAAGATAACGGATTTCTGGAGTGCATTCTGAAATATATTTACCTTTATATATTTAACTAGATGAAGTGAAGTTTACTAGACAGGAGGTCCATGTCACAGGAGGTCATGTACTATTCCCCAGCAAGGAACCAAAAATATCGCCATTAATATATACACATATATTCCCAGATATATTTTTTTTCCGCAGCTAATGATTTGATCACATTTGTGTTGTCCAGGCTGTTTTACTAAGTAAGCAGATTAGTAAGTCAGTTATACCCTCTCATCAGTAAAGCTTGAATGACAGCGATATCTTCAATTCAGCTGTTTTATGCTTGCTTGAGCAAGGTAATTAACCTGAATGGCTTCAGTAAACAAGCGCAAGTTATGTACTATATGATATTTTAATTTGGCAGTATGTCTTTATATAGCGTGGGTGCATTTGAAACATGAATCCGGTTACAGAATATGACCTTGTTTCATTTACAAGCAGAAATGAAAGCTGGCTGGCTGGCGAGCTATTGATTTATGTTGGTAATTGTCTGGCCAGCCTGCTAAGAAGCTTGTTTGTTTTTTTTTATAAATTTCATCAAACGGCCATTGATTTGTTTATTGGTCCTCCTGAAAGAATACATGTGGGAGACGGAAGGGGGTAACATAATATAATTGGTAGCGTAAAATTTGTGAATGTTCCTTGCCCCCTCCCTGATAGCAACCCCCCACTGCAAACGTTCAGATTTCAGATCCTTCAGAATTCACCTAGAAGTTTGCAACCAATATGCTACTATATGTTCCCATTGATAATAATAACAATAGTTATATAATATGTAAATATTATTGTGGTTGCTGTCGTTCACTAGACACACGTCGGATTAAATCACCAGTCTCTGTAACCACCGTGGAGTGGTTTTCCTTCACTAGACACACGTTGGATTAAATCACCAGTCTCTGTTACCACTGTGGATGTGGTTTCCCTTCACTAGACACACGTTGGATTAAATCACCAGTCTCTGTAACCACCATGGAGTGGTTTTCCTTCACTAGACACACGTTGGATTAAATTACCAGTCTCTGTTACCACTGTGGATGTGGTTTCCCTTCACTAGACACACGTTGGATTAAATTACCAGTCTCTGTTACCACTGTGGATGTGGTTTCCCTTCACTAGACACA
>JAOYSI010000027.1:1905740-1934462 GCA_025775065.1 Hiodon alosoides | reverse complement strand
GTGGTTTCCCTTCACTAGACACACGTTGGATTAAATCACCAGTCTCTGTAACCACTGTGGATGTGGTTTTCCTTCACTAGACACACGCCACTGACACTAGAAAAGCTAGGCCACCAGTACACAGTAACAAAGTATAATACCAGGAGGAAAAAAAACATGGCCGCATGCAGCTTCCAAAACCATGGTTACGGTTCCTTTGTGCGATTTGTGTCAAAAGTAATGCTACTAAACTCTGATTCTATGCCTAAGGGTAGTGACTTCACAGCCGCGACCCATGGGCACCAGTGCCACAGAAATCTTTATCAATTAACTTCATTTTTTTTTTACACATTTACACATTCACTTTACAATTTAGTTCTTGACAGTTGTGTTCCTGACGCAATATTGATTCAAATTGATGCAAGAGGTGTACAATTGGAAATTGATAGATCAAAATTGTGCAATTTGTAAAAATAATTTAATATAGGGACAGTAATATATGGTTATTAATAAATGACTGCTACCGAATTATATTTTCTATCATTAGATTTTGTGCCACCTTGGGCTAAGTTTGACTTCTTAAGTTCCAACTTTAATAAAAATTATAGAGAAAAAATATATATTTTTAACAATATTACCATTTTAACATTTAAAGATCACAAAGTTGGAATTTAAAAAGTCAGTATGAATTGTTTTTTAAAATATTTTATCAACTTGAACTTGTCTACCTTAATGCTTTTTAATCTAACAGAGACAATTGCTATTCCAAGCAACCACTAAATTCTGGAAAACCTGTTGTGGAACTATCATTACATGGAAAGTGGCATTTAATGATAAAATAATGAGAACCAGTGGTTGCTTAATGTTCTGTTTTGTGTGTACAAGCTGTCGCATATTATTAATTTAATAATTGTTTAATAATTGTATTAATTTTATCTATGGGTTAGAAAAATAGTTAAAAAATGAAAGATGATACATAACTGACGTTACAGATAATCATCTGTATCAACAAAAGTCATATAAAATAGCAAGCTGTTTTGTTGCTTTCATAATACGTCATTTTTCAAGGACGCCCGTTTTGGCTATGACAGAATCGACAACAAAGGTTGAAATACGAAACAGAAAAGTCCATTAAAAAGGTTTTAAGTTTCAAGTTATTTGCCTGTTCTCACTTCCAGCTGGAGTACTTTAATTTGAGAAGGCCATTGATAACATTTTCATTTTCAAAATATAAATGCAGAGGTGGAATACAAAGTCTGTTAATTATACTCACTTTAATTTGTTTTCAAAAAACAGTACAAATGAAGGTACACCCTGACAACCGAAAGTGGCTACTCACATTGCAATTATAATATCCTTAAAATTAGTTTTTCCAAAATCTAATATAGAATAGTGCTGATCAAGCTTAAGGAGAGTCTCCAGAAAAATTGCTGAAATGCCTCTGACTAATTTATTGTAACATATGTTCCAGCGAACCAGAGTCTCTGGAAGGTTTTGTCTGAGGTAGTGGAGTAGCGGGGTGTGATGGAGAGGTGTGCGATCAGGTCTGGCAGGTTCTGAGGTGACCTCCTGTACACTGCTGCAGCCTGACACCTCCCTCACCTGCAAGGCCTTTCGTTCGCTCAGCGGGAAGACGGCATTCGTCTCCCAGCGCGATCAACGACAAATACGGAGCTCCCACCTGTCTCTCACGGTAAGCTTCTTGTTTTCACCTCCGTCACTCTTTGTGCTTTCTTTACAACAAAACAAAACGCTTTCTTCTTTACGCAGAACCGTGAGTTTTTGTCACGACAGTGAAAATATCGGACAGTAAGAATTTATAGATATAAGGGGAGAACGGTTTACAAGTTGCTATGCAAATCTGTTTTTTGAACCCTTACGGCGATAAATTATACATGCCAGTAGAAAGAAGTGTCAGTTTTACGTCTGTAAATAATTGGTATATAATAATATACTAGTTATTAATAGTAAATGATCAGTAACCCTAATTTTGTTTTCGGGGACTGGGCATACAGGGACATCCAGTGTTTTGATAGGCTTTTACTGTAAAAGTGTGTGAGAAGAACAGCAAATAGTGAGAACGAGAGAGACACCTGACACTGTGAACTGGATATATACGTAAGTTGGATTAAGGCCAACAGAATCTCCATGCGGAGAGCTGATGGAGCTGTGGTGGTCCGGGTCACACTGAAGGCAGCTCTCAGCTCTTTATACCTTTAGATCCATCAAAAAGTCCAGAATGACTAAAACCTCTGACTTGTATCAGCTCTGCTATCAGATGGATCGGTGTACTTACTTTTTATGAAAAAAAAATACATTTCACAAAATACATTGCTTGAATTCAGTAAACAAATTGAGCACCATCGTATTTGAGGCTCTTGAATTACTATTGAAACTATTTAAAAAGATATAACCATGTTAAATACAAATTAAAATGAAACAAAAATAGCAGCAATTCTCATTGTCTGTCCTCGAGGACAATAGCAGTATCACTCCTAGGACCAATCCTTCTGGTTTCCAGATTAGAATGGAATGTGTATACAGCATTTGCGTCATTCTAATACATGAAAATATGTCAGGTAAACTCCCACGTCAGAACTCCTGCATCACATGACGTTGGTAGTGCGTGATCCATCAGGTATGACCGTATCTTGATAACAACACCAGTTTCCATGGGAGACAAAAAAAACTTTAAAATATTGTTTTTGGTTTTAAACAGAGCAACAGAGAACCGACAAGATGAAGTCCCGGTTCCTTGTTATGCTATTACTGACACTCCAAATATTCCGGGGTGTGAAACTCGAGGGTATTGGCACCTTACCTGAGGAGGGCTCAGGCACTGAATTACAGTTCAGTGGAATAGGAGACCTCGTTGATACAGAGCTGGCTGTCAGCAGAGAACTTAGTACCCAAGCGACAGCCAAGTCCGCAGAGTCCGGGGTGTTGATCGGTGACATCCCCCCAGACAACAGCACAGAAGAATATGCTACCTTGGCTCAGCCGGGCCCCAGTACCCCCAGTACCCCCTCCATGATCAATGCCACTGTGGAGCCTTCTGCCTCCTCCTCCACCTCCGTGTTCAATGCCACTGTGGAGCCTTCTGCCTCCTCCTCCACCTCCGTGTTCAATGCCACTGAGGAGCCTTCTGCCTCCTCCTCCACCTCCATGATCAATGCCACTGAGGAGCCTTCTGCCTCCTCCTCCACCTCCATGATCAATGCCACTGTGGAGCCTTCTGCCTCCTCCTCCACCTCCGTGATCAATGCCACTGAGGAGCCTTCTGCCTCCTCCTCCACCTCCGTGATCAATGCCACTGAGGAGCCTTCTGCCTCCTCCTCCACCGTCACCCCCACCCCCCCGGAGCTGGACACCAGTGGGGACGGGGAGAGCACTGACCCTACCGGCTCGGCCGTCACCACCTTGCCACATGTGATCACCACACGCTCTTCACCAACGACATCCACCCTGGACAGCCCCAGCCCTGACAACGCCGCCGATGATTTATCCAACAGGTCTGGGAAAGAAAACCCCGACGCCACGAACGACACAGAGGACAAAGGTGAGGGAGATGATCGGGGCAAGGCCCACTCAAGGCTGCCCGCTTCCTCTATACCCACACAGGCAAAGCCCACTCAAGGCTGCCCGCTACCTCTATACCCACACAGGCAAGGCCCACTCAAGGCTGCCCACTACCTCTATACCCACACAGGCAAGGCCCACTCAAGGCTGCCCGCTACCTCTATACCCACACAGGCAAGCCCCACTCAAGGCTGCCCACTACCTCTGGATATGTATATATATATATATACATATACTGGATATAAACATAATTTAGGTATAACATAAAAATAGAAAAAGTGAGTTCTTTAGCTTTTTAAACAAATTTTTTCAGTACATGTCCACATAAAATGATATATTGCCATGACTAAGGGCTTCTGTTAAACAAATAACTAAAAGGCCTTTAGTTACAGGGAAACCGTAAACACTGCGGTCTCTTATTCAGTTGGCAGCATTAGTTAACCTCCTCACTCTCTAAACCTTGAAGTGATTTAAGTTCCCACTTTAACATTGCAGGGGTACACTGGCTAATACACATAAAGGTCACGGCACAGGGCAAGGGACACTTTCAGCAGAGAGGCCATTGGTGACAGTAGTAGCCACTTTTCAACCAGTGGCACAGACACTACACATACTTTGGATTGTTTGGAATAGCTTGAAAAGCTGGTTTTTATGTGGTGATTTACACACTTCCAGTTTCAATGGCTAAACTAGATTCATCTTTAAACCTGACATGGTAGTGCATTAACACCACCCCCCAGACTATTGTCTGACTTTTAAATGTTCGCTCAAAGCTTAAATACTGAAAACATCACACTACGGTACGGTTATTTAGCCTTCTTCTAAAAAGTGAATGTAGTAGGGGCTCTTAAATCAGTATAGATATACAGTACACTCGCAGCTAATGAAGTTGTAAAGGTGCAGCGGCAACCAAGATTCCTGGCATTCACAGTGAGCTACCATGACAACCTTACTGTGCAAAGAAATCCTGCCTAGCCCCCGGCTGTCTTTTCTAAAATGGAAACGTTTGAGTTGTGGTGGCTCTCTGCCCTGATAGTGCTTGTGTGCCAGGTCTTGTTTTGAATCGAGGAACGAATTTTTGTCTCGAAGGTTTGACATGGGACCAGAAAGAGAAAAGCACGGGGGCGTGGCCTGCCATCATCGGCACGACTGTGACGGTGGCCGTCCTGGGATTCATCATCTTCATCATCTTGAAGAGGAGAAGCCGGCAGCATTTTGTGCACAGGAAGCTGGAAGAGGAAACACCCGGGCAGACAGGTATATGGCAATGATAATCTCCACCACCGGCCGCACGGTTATTGAAAAAATAAACTAGGACAGGAGGGCGTGATGTGGCCCGGGGCTAAGCCTTACCACGGCCTTTAAGAAGTGGTTTATTTTCCTATAACCGCACGGCCTGGAGTGGATTGTCACACCATTACTAAATAACTAAATGTCAAAGACATATAAAATTAATAATTTCTTTAAAAGATTTCTGACACATTCACGGAGTAATGTAGGTCCTTGATATCTGACTGATTAGTTTATTAGTTAATGACTGCACATTTCAGTTAACAATTGAACAACATTTGTGCAAGCCAGAGCCCTCCGTGAATTGGTTTTAGTTGATGACAACAACTTTTGATGCCCTTTTAGACTTGTTTTGCGTGTATGTACTGTTTGTTGGACTTTGTGTGTGTGTGTGTGTGTTTGTGTGTGTGTGCGTCTGTATGTCTGCATTTTTGTGTGTGAGTGTGTGTCTGTGTGATCGCGCGCCTGTGTGTGTGTGTGTGTGTGTGTGTGTGTGTGTGTGTGTGTGTGTGCGTGTGCATGTGGGCTTGTGTGTGTGTGTGTGTGTGTGTGTGTGAGTGCGTGCGCGCGCGTCTGTGTGTGCGTGTATCTGTGTCTGTGTGTGTTTGTGCATGTGGGCTTGTGTGTGTCTGTGTGCGTCTGTGTGTGTGCGTGTGTGTGTGCAGTGAGTTTTTTTTATAGTCAGCGTGCCTCGAATTTCATGTAGCTTGACCCAGTTTTCTTGAGTGGAGAGGGGGAAAGCACTCTTTCAGGTTTCTCAGCAAAATGTCCCCTGGGTCGACTGAATTTCCCACTCATCTCTGCGTCTTCTAGGCCTCACTCAGCTTCAGGGGCCTACCATACAGCTGTGCAGGTTTAGTGACACAACACTAAACCTGAACTTAAACACAACACTAAGGTCTCTGTTCATACCAAACACTCAACTAGACACAGCCAGAACTACAGTGACCATTTACACCAACCACGCAGACCAAATTTCTTTTAGCCATCTTCTGACATTTAGAAACATCTGAACTCTACTTCTGTGATTCCTAGTTCTTCGCCTGGAGGCTTTTGATGGCTACGATAACCCTGGACTCGAAAGAGACAACATCCAGATGGCAAACTTCCAGAGAGGACAGTACTACTAAAGAACAAACCAGCAGGCTAACTCCACACAGTACGATCAAGTGAGAATTATGGCATTAAACCACTGGAGATTTACTGCTAGAAGATGCCACCATATTCACTGGAAGGAGCATTGGTCTTATAGAGGATGTCCTGAAAAATCATTTGAACACAAGGATATTTTTTAGTACTGTAATGTATTAACATTTGATGTATATAATCTGTATGAGTTCCTTTACAGTTAGGGGAAACCTTTCCTGAAAATTTGTCGCAGAAAGTGTAAACCACAGTCTTCAATGAAACTGAAATGAAATCCTTTCATTCTTTATAGATCGTTCCCTGTGCCAGCAAATTCTGTTCTTGGTAGCACTTTCTTTAAATACACAAATGTGAAACACACAAAATGTACAGAGAATCAAGACATGGTTCCGTGTCTCCTGGGGGCTTTAGTTACTCCAGAGTGAGATCAAATATTTGTCAGGATCAGTGATTGCAAGCATCCCCTGGCAACACATTTTAGCTTAACATTTTCTAGATCCAATACGTTGAGTCAACTTTTATGCTTAAAGGAGAATGTGCAATTTGAAGAAGAGTCTTCCTGACTGATTTAGAAATTAAGCAAAATGTGTATCTTAAAATTTTTTATTTTATTATTTTTATAATATCTCAAGGGTGAGCCGAACCTTATTTCACTATAGTTACACTGATTGGGTATTGCAGCGTTCCTGTAAAATATTTTGAATTCACCAACGGGTTAGGCTTGCAAAAGTTTTGTTGACGGTCGTCATGAGGAATAGATAGTACTTTCATGACTTACTTCTGTAAGTCAGATTTACAGAAGGCAAGGCCAACCTCCTACCCTGATTATCTTACAAAGTGATATTAGTGCATTTTAACAAATTGCTTTATTTCAAAACTTCTAAAAGTAAAATCTATAGAGTCGTGTTGCTTTGGGAATCTGATATTTATTGGTTCCTTTATAATAAAACAATCAGCTCAGGAATAAATATAAAACATTCTAAAATGTGATCACACGTGATTTTCATTAAGAAAGAATGAGAACTGCAGGAGTAAGAATAATGAGACCGTGGAATAAAAAGGTCTCTCTCCTTACCCCATATTGCCATGAAGATGGCAAAGAACACAGTGCCACCGTTGTCAAAGAGATGGGTCACCTAGAAAAACACAAATGTCTATTTTCAACAGACAACATCTCTAATTAAATAGAGGCTGCCATATTCTAAAACTGAGACAGATGGTTATGAAAAGACTCCTCTTTGACATTCTGATATCAGGCATTCTTGTCTTCTACAGTTTGAGCGACATAAAGCCTAAAGATTCCTCTTACACCACCAGAGGCAATTCATTTAAAATGAATAACTACAAAGCCAATATGATTTACTTAAAACAATAAGTCGTCCACACGCTTGTGACTGAAATAGTGATCATGTGACCTGCGAGGACGTTACATTAAGTTGAAGAGGGTAGAGCATGGTGCTGAATGTAAGCATCCTGTTAAAAGGCCACCATTCGCAACAAATCTGCTGGGCGTTGGGCTGGTGGTCCACCCCTGGGGCCTCACCTTGGCGTAGACACAGCTGTCACTCAGCTTCCAGGGGCCACAGGTGCCATCACACATGGGGCACATGATGGTGGAGTTGGCCTCACAGATCTCTTTGCTGCGGGCAGAGAATAGACAGTCAGGAGTCTAAATGCTTCTGGCTGCATATTGATCATCGTACAGAAATGCAGAGAAGAAAATACGATTATCATACAGGAGAAAAACACAGGCGTTTAGCATCAGCAAAACTTTCAACAACTACCGAGACGTTTACAGAAGAGAAATTGCATTATAATCCAAAACGTACATTTTTACATAACGGATCAGGCCAGCTCCAAGACCACTGAAAACCACTATTATTTAGTTAATTATAGCGACTACACAAACTGTAATAATAGAAATAATATTGGAAAATAACAATAATAAGTTACTTCTTCATTTTAAAGTGAATACATCAATATGATTGTGTAACTGAAATAATACATTTGATACATTATTCTAACGAAACAGGGTGGTGTTTTTCTTCTTCTTTTTAATTAAATGTATATCATTTTTAAATATAGTTAATTTCATACTTTTATTACATAAACTTGTAATTGTACTGTGTGTACAAGAACTCACAACCATATTGAAAAATTCAACTGAGATTCATTTGTACCAACCTGGAAATAAAAAAAAAATGTTTATTTTATGTCCGTGCGACGACCAAAGTGAGCATTTTGGGATTCCAGACTCACCTGACCTGGCTGGAGTCCATTGTAAAGAGGCCATACAGGAAGACAAAGAGTCCTACCAGCGCAGCGGGAATTAGCATGCCAGTGTACCAACCCAGCCAAGCAAAGTACAGGCCGATTTTCTCCCCAAAATATCGCCTACACAGAACCAGGGACAAAAGGAGATGGAACGTTGTACAGGCACAAGATGTCGAAAGCTGGCTGACAGAAGCCGTCTCGACAGAGTCCCCAAGCGAGGCTTTTCCCCTCTGCTGGGGCCACAGCTTACCTGATGAGGTCCAGAGGCTGGTACTTGTACCACATCCCCCATCGAGCCCATCTCTCGTAGAGCAGATGTCTTTGGTTCTGAGCGCCGTGCGTCTTTATGGGGTGTCTGCTTTTGTAACCACCCTAGCAGGCAAACCGAAAACAAACTCATTCTTGTATTCTCCACACAAAAGACCACACTGCTTCACACAGGGCTGAGAAGCTAAAATAGCTCCAACAAGCACATTTTAACAGACAAAAGTGTACAGATTAAACATGGTGTAGCGGCAAATTCCAAAGTAGCGTCAAGTCTGTGAAGCAACTTCCTAGTGACCTGGGGATAATTCCAATTCGCACAATCCAATAACATAGAGGAATCCAATAGTACACATTCACCTGTAAGCACACCAGCGAGCGAGCCATGCTTTACTAAAAGGCCGTCTGTGACCCTCTACATAAAAAGATTACCCGTTTCTGTAAAGGTTTAATGTACCTGGGATAGAAATTACTTTAACCCTCACGCACGTGAGGCTCACCCTCCTCGGGTTAGGGCATCAAAGACACTGGGTCTAAAGCTGTAACCCTTTTCAGCGTCACTGATAGGAGAGTGAGGTGTGTTTCCCAGAGACAAATCACCAGAGACAAATTAAATCAAGTGGGGGGAGTCAGGTGCTAAAACAGGTATGTGTAGGTAAGTCTAGGGATAAAAAAATGAGGAGAACACAGAACATAAATGTCTCCTATACATTTAATGCAAATTGAATTTGAATTGTAATTGAAAAAGACGATACTAAAATACTGTGATCTCGTTTTGGAACATAAAAATGTATCAAGCATATATAAGGTCATAAAAAGGGACTGTAGAGTTTTTTTCTTAAAAATAAAAATTCATGATGAAATATAAAACAAACATAGCTTATTATAACCTACTACCACAAGGCAAAAGAGACCGGAGGCTAGAGGAAAAGACCCCAAGGTGCTCAGATAAACCTTTACAGCACAAGTTTCTTTCTCAGCAGCGGTTACCTCATGCGGAGGGAATGCCGCTTCATATGTTCCGTTCCCCAGTAAGCGGTTGATGCCTAAACAGGACGAGAGAAGCCGTTCATTAAGGCAGCTTGTGCAGCTCACATGTAGCTAAATGTTCCGCTAAATGTTCACATTTACCTGTCAATTTCCTGTGAGAAAAAACATGCCACCTTCCTGGCCAAAAATCTCTATATTTAAACATCTGTTCTGGTAAGTCCACTGAGTGACAATGAGTGAGAGAGAAAAGGTGTCATCTGCCGTTATGTAGGACTGATTGACTGATGTGGAGACCGCCAGTGACCTAACAGCATGACTGGCGCCCTAGTCTAGCACTGGCCTACTCCTCTGATCTGGAAGGCACAGTCTACTGCCACCTGTGCCAGTCAAACATCCTCACAAACACTACACCTTCTGTAAAAAAAAAAAAAAAACAGAATGTGAGAAAAACAGGTATGTGTTATGTTACAGGTATGTGAGCTGTAACATAAAATATGTTATGACTTTCTTATAATTCCTGTATTCTTCTTGCTAAAGTTCAATGTTTTTAAACCATTGCCCATATATGTTTTCAATGATATCTGTTTATTTTGTCATAGATTACATCATTAAATAATTTTCCCATACCTTAGCACAACCTTAAAAATAGTTTTACTTTGAAGTAATCAAATTATTAAGACAAAAATGTGCAATGCTATTACGACAGGCCTGTTTTTCTCATTTTGGGTTTTTGTTTTTTTACAGTACAACGCAGGCCCATTGGCTCTTGGCCTTCTGCCAAACACAGACACGCACCTTCCCAGGAGCTGACAGACGGGGCGACCAACATCCGGTCATGCTGACCATAAAAATTAAGCAGCGACAGACAACAAACCAGCGGAGCTGTTGAAAAACGGAGGATATGTCACCATCAGTCCATATTCAGGTAGCTGGGGGATCGATTGATCACCTGATCAAATCCATGGAAACGGGGTCCCACCACCTTGTCTGATAGGTGGCACATAATCCGACCTATACCTGCTGCAGCTTCCAACTGCATGAACACACAAGACCACGCTAATCTGAGGAGAGGAGCGATGCACAGTGCACAGCCTAAGCAAGCGAGAGCCAGCAAAACATGTCTTGGGTACTGTGTCTGACCCTAACAGTACGCGGCAGCAGGATTCCTAGTGAACTGACCTTTGCATCCTAAATGAAGTAAGAGAAGGTCACACTGGGCTTCCTTAATAGATCCTCATTTTTATTTCTGGATTCATATGTAGGCAAGTATAACAGGCACACAAAATATAAGCGTCCCCAAAGTCTGTTTTACATATGTAGAAATGGGTGTAAATGGAAGAATAATAGAGGGTGAGGAGATCAAAGTCCCTTTGAAAACGCATCGAGAGAGAGAGAAAAACCCTTAGGAGAACGTCCACAGGAAGATCATGGGAAGCCAGACCCATGGCCCAGCGTTCAAGTTACAGATGATTAATTGAGACTGCCACCCAGATCCTTGTCCAGACACTACCGCAAGTCTTCACCCGAAAAGAAAGCTTGGACAGCCACGACAGCAGGCCTTGTGAAAGATGCTCAAGGGTCATTGATAACCATGAAATATATTTACAAAACTGCACTTTGCAGGGTAAACCCATTACATTTACGTTATTTAGTCACTTTGGTAATTGTTCCTTGTAAAAATGGCTCTACACTGCCAATTTTCAAAGCATTAAAACAAAAGAAGCAAATCCTATACCTGCTACCTTTGGGGTAAATGTAAAAAATCAGCACTACACTGCCTGCTACCTTCTAAACTTGTGGGTCACCAGCTAGTGGGGGTTGGGGGGTTTGCTACAGGAAAGGTACAGTAGATTTTATTTATGCTCACCCATCTTGGACTTCGCATCCTCGTATTTGGTACGCTGTAGAACATGGTGGACAATCCTGCTTCGGGTGGAGTTGGAGAAGAACGTCTCTCGGTTGACAATGGTGAAGCTAGAAAGACAGAGGAGAGTTAAACAAGCGAAACATCTTAAAGTGTACCTAAGCATATTCTGAGAAAAAAAATCTAAAAAGACCTTAAAGACATTTAAAACCTTTTTTAAAAAGTACTTTACTCTCCGTTTCCAAAACAAATGAATATCGTCACAGTAGGGCTTCTTAGGATTGTTTTGCAACAAAATATCTAAACTGAACCCTGAGGCTTAGTTGGATTTGAACCCATTTTTCCAGCATGTATGAGGCAACGGCCCGACATGCTGAAGTTGAAATGGTCAAACGCGATCCTAGTCCTGTAGGCTAGAAACAATTAGCAAGTTACGTCTTTCAATGTGTAACCTCGTATGATATAAAAAATATATGTAGAAGACGTACATGAGATAATGTAACAGAGTTGCAGGTGAAAAAAGTCTTCTTTGTATGGCAGTGAAGAAACAGAAAGAGCTGGCACGAGTAAAGGAAAGCAATTAGTTAGCTCCTGAAAATCTATGCATGTCTGAGGATTTTACTTTGCTGCATCATATATGTTTTTCTCTTAAATTAGATTAAATAAATCCTACACTGAGATAAATCATTTTTGCTTTTCCCAAAAAAATTGATTCAAATATAGATCAAAGTATATCAGAATATGTATATATATTATACTCCAGTAAATCTGCTTTAAAATGGGGTCTGAGGGATTGGTTGGCTCGCTATGAAACACTTTTCACATATAAGGCTTAAAAAGGGATTGGGACTAGACCTCATAGTCCTCTACAATCCTCATAGATTACTACACTGGCTATCTGGTTATCCCTTAGTAGAAAATACTAAATCGGATGGTAAAGCCATTTTCTACAGACCCCATTACCTCCACTGGGAAACAGCCTACCTGATTTTTTCCTGGAGATTTAATCTCAGTTATTAAATCCAGATTAAAACATATACATATTCATACATATACACACGTATATATACACGTGTGTGTGTGTGTGTGTGTGTGTGTTCACCCTCCCCAAATGTTCAGTTTCTGAGCATTTATTTTTTCTTCTTCTCTCCAAATTTCCCTCCCGCTCTCTCTGCCAATTCCCTCTCGCTAATGCATTGCTTTGTGTCAATTTAATTTGTGAAATGTGCTGTGATAATCATAACTGATTTTATTAATACTTCTGTTTGTGTATGTAAAAGAGATCTCTAGTTTCTAAATCACCAGGCTAACACAGTTTAATGCTTTACGACATCCAAACTACAAAAACAAAACAAAACGTTTTTTATATATTATTTCCAGTCACAAAAACACTACTGAAAAGACAGTAGTGGTGGGACTGGCAGCCCCTGAGAGTAGGTTTTCACTCTGGTAATACGGGCTGAGGGTCAGATGGGGGACGGGTGACATAGTGGAGAATGCTGGGAGAGTACTCACTGGTGCATTCTGGCCCGGCTGAAGGGCGCAGTGTAGCAGTCGGACTCCTCCAGGTCAGGGAGGGCCTCCTTATCCAGCTTCATGGGGTTCTTGGGCAGCCAGCTCTTCAGTTGACGCCATCTCACCTGAAACCTGTGGGTTAAGGGAGGAAACAGGAAACGAGCTGTTTTTACCTCAGAAGCTTTGTCATGGCCCACAGACCTCTACTAATTCTAATAGACCTCAAAAAAGTGCAGGCATGAAAGAGTTAAATAAGATCTATCTTTAGATTGCTTCCTGTGTATGAGAGTTCCAAGGCTCAGCTGGGGTCATTTCTCTTGTGAACATTCATTTTAAATATTATTTAAAGAAGCTTCCTCATTCCTCTGTTTCCAGTCTAGAGAAGATACAGGCAACTGTATTCACGGGTCCTGATAAACTCTGATGAAATTCAATAACTAGTATTTCAAGTTTGTGATTCAGAATTTTACAGGTTTATTCTTGTTTCTCCCACGTGTGCTGGGAGGGATCAATGTGAAAACAAAACCTCTAGAAATACCTTCGAAAAAACAAAAAACAACAACAAACCTTTCTCTATATAACAACAAAATAAAGCAGGTTTGTTTCATCTTCAAGAGTTGTATAAGACTGTAAGCCTTAAAAGCCCTGTCTAGAACTCAGTGAAATTGCGTTTGATTCGACCAGAGGGCCCTCTCGGATTCCTGGGTTCAAACAATAACAGTCAAACAGATATGATAAAGGGGATAATCCCATCATTCTTCTGATGGAAATTGTGCGGGAAGCCGACCACAGTAAAATTCACATAGAAACAAGCCGGGTGCTGTCTACACAGGAGTGTGTCTGACTGGCTGAGCCATTTCATTTTCAGGTTCTGCTTTTGCAGGGGTGATAACTGCAGATGACAGCACCTGCATACCTGCCCATGGTTTTGCTCTTCCAGTCAGTGAAGTAACATTTCTTCCTAAAAGTAGAAAGGAAGACATGGTCATATATGTATTAACAGCAAAAATAAACTGCTCATTATTACGTGGGCATTGCCCAGTAAAAAAAACCTGATTGTTTATACATTAAATTAGTGGCCCGTCCTTTACTGGCCAACCAGTTTATTTACAAGGTACATCTGTCAGAGGGTCACAGAGAAATGCTTATGAATACCATTCTAGATATGAACTAAGTCTATTACAGAGGGAATATCTGTGGAATTCAGTTACTGGTGAGCAGAATTAGCATAACGGCAATTATACATCATAAACGGACTGACCAGTACTAGGTAATCCAGACCAAGTCTTTTTGCAACAAACTATACTGTTTGAGAAAAACAGGATGCCAGATTAATTCAAGTCCAAGGCTAGTCCACAAGTCTGAGGCTGCGTTTGTGTTTACACTCGTCAACAGACACAAGACACTCGTTTGACACAAGAATATAACTGCACCTCTATCCGCAAGGATTCAGGACATGAATGTAGAACCAAGATTTTAAAATAAGAATGAATAAATGTTTATTTCTTCCAAATGTTATGTATAATTATGATTCTAGCTTATTTGCAAATTAAAAAATCTACAAGTAACTACAAGGATTTAATTTCACAATGTTAATTAGCCTCCTGTCATCGATTTGAGATTAAAAAGTTGTAAAGAGTTAACCGCTGGCCTTCAAAAATAAATTTTCCCGGACAATGAGCTGCAACTATTATTAGTGCCCTGCTTTATACCCTAAAGTGGTCTATGTAGGTCAAGGTGTTTGCTAAATTTGGTATATATGTTGCCCAATTATATACAGCGCATTCTAATTACCAATTAAATTTATAGAAAATTCATACAGAAAAAGGTCTGCAATTCCGTTGCAAGTACACTATGACAATCAACTCTCTGGTAAATCAGGGTATTGTTGATAGACAGATGTGCATGGGGAGGGGAAGTTTGTTGCAACTTGCATTTGATCTTAGCATCCATTTGAACCAACAGGGGGTTGATCAGTAGATCATTGTTCTGCCAATGTTCATAGACCCCGACCCATAACGCTCCACAAAATAAAACTGGTGATCTGTTTTCTAAAACAAAAATCAACATAAACTTCATTTTCATTAATAATGACTCATGTTGATTTATTGCTATTCCTACTCATGCAGTAGTTCAGGGCCCACAGTAGACTCTTTTTCTAAGGGCTGGTTTTAGAAAGAGAACCCATCTTAAAGACTTTATCCTGGCTCCACCCAACAATACAGACTCCCGGCCTTCACCTGAAGGGCATCCGGATGTTCATCTGCTCAGCGTATTTACACAGTGTGTCCCAGGGGGCGTGGATCTTCACAAACATGATGTCATTGTTGGTCAACGAGGGCTTTTGGAGAAACAAAGCTAACACATTAGCCTGTGTTGTGCATATTCAATGGACAATCTGACAAGTCGTTTAGAGGCAGTCTAACAGGATGACAGTTAGCAGTTAGACTTCTTGGACTCCTGCAATGCTTATCACTCAAGAGAATGCTTCTCCAGACATATATAAAGTAACTAACATTTAACTCATTTTTATTTAGTTCTGATCTAGTTTTTACGGAACCAGCTGACAGCATTTTCTCAGTAAAAAATGATGTGTGCTGTGAACTCAATTACAAGACCTACATAAGGAGACAGAAAAGGTCCATAGAAAATGACAGACGAGACACACTTTTTACAAGTTCACAGTGTCTGGTCCAACGGGGAAAGGTGCCAAACTCTCACCTCCTTCTCCAGCATCAGACCCTCAGCACGCAGGTTCCTCTCAAACGTGCACCTCTTCTCCACCTGTGGACTAGACTTCTTATATACCAGGATGTAGTCTATGCGCTTCTTCCCATCTCTGAAGACAAGCCCCGAGGGGGCGGTTGGGTTGTTATCCTGCAGGTGAACAATTGCTTTTTTCACATTTCCCTGTTTATTCACGGTTCACGTAGAACTAATAAAGTGGATATCTAGACACTCTTAATATTAGAACATTGTCCTAAGAATTCCAGTTGAAATGATTTCCGTTAAAGTTTCCGTTAAAGTTCTCACATAGGTAATTCCTACTGCAAAGACTAATCTGTTTACCTTTTATAAAGGTACACTTTCATGTGCCGCAAAATATAGCATAATTTTGACACAATAATTTTGGAACTGACTTCAAACATGTGAATTTTTGCGACACAAAAATAATAGATAGCAGACTTTTATACAAGAAATATATTAAGAAGAAAGGCAGACTGAAAACAAATGGGGAACAGGCTCTGAGTAGTGAACTCTAGTGACCGAAGGTTTTAAACGATGTATATCCTTTCTTCTGGCTCATACTCTGGTTAAGTGGAAGGATGCCTTAAGGGAGAGAAAGGCAAAGCAGGGACAAAAATAGCTATCCTAATGCCCTAATGCGGGAGTTCCCAAACTCTGCCTGCTTCTGCACCAATTTTAAAATACATAACCTGAAGTTCCAACAGCACATTTACAGATAAGCTTTCGATTTCGATTATTTATACATTTATGTAATTAAATTATAATTTAAAAAATAGCCTAAGCTGTTAGCTGTATTTGGTACTGTTAAGATACTTAGGTGATGCTATTAATTTTCTTGTCTTCGACTCTTGGAAGTGACATCACTGTCAACAAGAACCACTTAGGGGTGTCTCTGTTTCCACCAGTGGTACATGTAAACATGAAACCAAAGCAACGTGGTCCACCAAAGCTTTGACAAATGGTACAATCTCCCCGCTTTCCAAGCCAGGGGTATCTGGGCATCTGCCTGGAGTACCGCTAGTGATGACAGAACCACCGGTGTTCTTGTACATTTTTTAGCGGTTAGGCTGCAGCAGGAGCACAAACAGAGTGATAAAACACGACAGTGAGCAGCTTCATGCAGAGGGAAGCTGCAGGCTGCAGTGGTACCTGGAGGGATTTTGTTCGGGTCTCTAGTCTGGCTCTGGTGACAGGTTTCTTGATCAGGAGTGACTGGTCCGTTCTGGAATCGTACGCGCTGGTTTCCATCTCCTCCACATACTGGTCCTTGACTTCATCGGCTGCAGATACGCACAAACTCAAAGTAGGTCTTATGGCTTCACAAAAAAGGTGGCTGAACTCAGTGGTGGACCATCCCTTGAGTCTGGTTATCGCTACATCGTACTCTGCACTAATAATCCCATTGTAGAAAAAAATCTTAAAAACCATTAGGGGTTCAAACTGTTATTTTCTCCCCTTGAGCTGTATTCATTTTAGATACCTCTGCCTTTTACTAGCAGGGCCATATTAACCCAATGGGCTGCACGGGCTGTAGCTGAGGGCCATTTAAGGGGCCCCCAAGCCCGCACAGAGCAGCAGCAAAATGATTTAAATTATGGTGAAGAAATAGCTAGTCTGCTTAATTAAATACTTTCCCTTTCTCATTTATAAATCTCAATTGTAAGGCTAGGGAGGTTTTCTCATGATTTTTATTAATAAAATTGCTAGGGGATGATCAGGCAAGTTCAGACGATTGTTTCCCCCCCCCTTTTATAACTGAAGCCATCCCCTTTTAGAAGTTATTGCATAGCTGACTCAGCGGAGGCTCCACTAGTTTTGGGATAGAAGTATTTTATGATCAAGTGTCTTGCTTGACAACTTCTAAACCCAGCGAGAAATATCAACTGACTGGGCATTTATGTTCAAAGCATAAATTTTAATTATGAACTTAAATTGCCATATATTTTTAGATTACGTTATTTTGGTTTGTTGTCTTGTTCAAGAAGAGTTTATTTTTGTCCTGCAGATCCACCGTCAGGAACCAGTTGTCTGGACGGATAGACTGTGACGGTTGACGAAGATCTTATATCGGTTTCAGGGCACCAGGCAGTACTTTGAGTAAAACCCCTCAGGTCGCCATGGGCAACAATCCGGATCGAGTTCTTGTGCAACCGAGTTGGAATCTCTATGCCCAGCAAACTGCTAGCCTAACGATACCCCACGTTTGAACCTCTCCTCTGAATGAGGGAGGCTTGTGGGCGAATTGTAGCAAATACTAGGTCTGCATTGTAGTAAGTATTGAGAGTGCCAGGCCTTGCGAGACTAGGGCAGCTTGCTTAAAAAAAGGTAAAAACTTGCAATCGCAAAAATAGCTAGACATGTTTTCTTAACAAAACCAATTAAAACAGAGTAAAACTGTCACCGAAACCAGGAAGAGCGGCCATACCAGCCGTTCCCTTTAGAAAAACCGCTGCTAACTGCAATAACACAACAAAGTCTACTTTCTGAACACTGTATAATGCTATTGGCACTCATTAAATTAAATATGTTTGTGTGGATTCCCTAGTAATCAGACACTGGGAAGTGAAGAGCCAATTTATAACATTTGTTCTACTGCCTCAAAGGTGTGTCTAACAACACAGCAAATATATTTAAAGTAACAAATATCATAAAAAGAAATGCAAGAGAGAAAATCTGGATTCTTTTTCCTGTTATCAGTTACATATATGCCTATGAATAAATTATTGATAAAGAGATACTATCAAAGTTATACAATCAGTTATAATATCAAAAAAAATATACTGTCTAACTTTTCTTATCAGCAGAACCATGCTCTTTTATCTTCTAGATTTATTGTATAATCCAATTGAGATTAGCAGATTTCCAGTTCACAATACAGAAGCGTGTTATTAGTCAAAACTGCAGCCACTTGACGTTTGTTAACAATGTCACAGTTCTATTAAAATATGTATGTCATCTGGTTCAATTAATAGTTTTGCCACAAAATTAAACATGCCTTACTGTGCTTTAATTTGTGGTGCAATGCTGTATTTCCCAGGATTCCTGAGCGAGAGAGAACAGAAGCCACATGCTGCTAACAGATGAATGCATTCTATAAAATGTAGACGGTTAACGAGGTTAACCTAGGTTACAACAATGGAGAGCAGTTTAACAATAGGAAAATAATTAGATGAGATAATACATTTATGCAATAGGGCAACTAGGAGTGTCATCAAGGAGTAATAAACTTAATGAAAAGAAAAACCCAGATGTTTCAGATGAAAGTCATAAAACTCCCACCATAATGATTGGCCACCTGTGAGAGAGAAATTGTTCACCCCCTGATTCATGATTGGCTCCTTGATCTACTCAGGCCGTATTTGCACCATCAGTGACACTTGGGACCTCATGGGACCTCCCCAGCTTACTCAACCACTGGTAAGGTTTACATGAAGCTAATCAGGTAGATTTTACTTCAATACTGACACTGTTTAGAATTCACATACGCACGATGGTCTGATGCAAAAGCTCCACTGGTTTTCACAGCCAGCTCAGCCATCTGTTTTGAGCTTTGCAAAACTAGGAAAGTTCAGATCGAGAATGCTTCATGGATTGAGATTCATGTCACTGCTGGTTCTACATAAAGGCATTATGTTGTCTTTGCTATGAGATAACTATAAAAAATGTACGATATGTCCAGAACATCCAGTATATTTGTTGATGCAATAATGCAGAAAAAAGTATCAGCACCCAACCCAATTATAAAGATATCATCAATGTGTCGTCCCACGTACTAAACTGATGAAGAAGACATGTATTAAACCAGTTAATTAAGTCATTTCTCACATGACGAAGAACAGATGGGAATCATTTAGAGCACGAATTACTGCTCCTTTGGCTAACGTATAAAACTGAATTAGAAGTGCGTGTTAAATCATGAAATGCTGATAGCCTCTGTGAGAAGTTATTCCAAACTTTTCATAACATTCAAAGCTGGTAAACAAAGACTCCACATTAGGCACTGCCAAAAAATACAAAGATAAGGGATGTCTTGAATAATCAGTGTTGAGTCACACATTATAGGGATCTTAAAGTTGTCTACAAACTATGTGTACTCTTCCCTTATTGACCCTTTGTCAGGATTGATAGGCCTCTTGGAGGGGTGAACATGTGAAATCTTGGAACTCGGAAATTGTGACTAACTTCCCTGAATGCAAACACCTGAATAAATTCCCTAAAGAATTGGAACATTAGTTTCCTACCTAAATATACCTGACACTAAGAATCATCTTATCTTACAGTAATGCTCTGAAGAAATCTGATATATCTCTGAGGTGATCGTGAAATGCATCGTATTTGTTAGATTATTTATTAATGCCTGCCTGTCATTAGTAACCTGCCTGTCAGGCCGCTGTATATTCCCAGTCTATCGGACAGCTCTATCTAACTGGTTTACAATACCATTCATTTGACCTATTTAAAAAAAAAAAATGTAAAGTATAAACAAAAACAATGAGG
The DNA here is from genome assembly GCA_025775065.1 of Hiodon alosoides. Lineage (NCBI taxonomy): Eukaryota > Metazoa > Chordata > Actinopteri > Hiodontiformes > Hiodontidae > Hiodon > Hiodon alosoides. Next base: position 1,914,316 of record JAOYSI010000027.1, on the reverse strand, counting down.
TTGTACACTAGTTACACATTAAACCTACATTCGAAATATGCATAAAAAGGTCATAAAAACCAACAAAAGTTTTGTTAGAAATATTTCATTATGAGAGATAGACCTGGGAGTATGAGAGTGGTCCCTGCAGTGTAATTGGCTGTGCTTGCTGTTGTGTCTAAGCAATGTTGCCATTTTCACTTTCAACGTCATCGTCAGAATCCGTTTAACACTGGTGGTTTTGTACAAAACAATTCAACACATATATAGCTATGGTTTTCGTTCCACACAAACATTTAATCATTAAATTTAATCGATTATTATGCAAAATTACTCTAGGAGAGACTCTTTGCTATTGGAGAGACCTTTGGAAATCTATCAGATTGTCCTGGTACAAAGTCCTGACCCCTGGCTTAGAAAGTCCAAGTTTACGGCCTTCTGTCATAATAAAAAAAATTAAAAAACAAGTTTACCTATGCCTCACCAAATAGTAAAAACAATGTCTTTGCAGAAAACAGCCTGGAGGCGCACAAGCCTTTGTTGAGCTAGTTTTTCCTGCTCTTCCACACGCACAAAATAGTGCAAATACTGTGCAATTGTATCACATTACCTCAGCCACAGTTCAAAAGATATTTAATGACTTTTTCAATACAGTGGAGAGGAGGAGTAAAGTAATCTATTATTCTCATAGAGAATGGAGCAGGCCCAGAACACTATACTTCCATAAACCTCTCTATGCCTCAGCACTGCGGCAGGTGTATAGAAGCTCTTAACCTGTCATGGAATCTGCCTTCAAGATGCCTGCCAATTTCTGAGAAAGAGAGAGAGAGAGAGAGAGAGAGAGAGAGAGAGAGAGAGAGAGAGAGAGAGAGAGAGAGAGAGAGAGAGAGAGATGAGGGATTCAATGAGGGATTGCAGCTGAGAATGTTTGATCTCCAAACGGTCTTTGGATTCTTTATGATGAACAATATTATATCAAATATGCTATTAAGTTACTATTGATTTTTTTTTTAAGCGACAAGAGTGTTTGTGTGTTTGTCTGAGTGTGTGTCTTTGTGTGTGTTTGTCTGAGTGTGTGTCTTTGTGTGTGTTTGTCTGAGTGTGTGTCTTTGTGTGTGTCTTTGTGTGTGTTTGTCTGAGTGTGTGTCTTTGTGTGTGTTTGTCTGAGTGTGTGTCTTTGTCTGAGTGTGTGTCTTTGTGTGTGTTTGTCTGAGTATGTGTCTTTGTGTGTGTTTGTCTGAGTGTTTGTCTTTGTGTGTGTTTGAGTGAAAGACAATGGCAGTACACCAGTGGTGTGCAGAACAACATCTCTGGCTGTTTGTAGCACTAATGTAACCCCATCTGCAGCTACTGTGTGATGGCGTGGACCGGCATCCCGGTGGAGCAGAACACCTTGTAGAATCCACGACCCAAATAATTCAGGCAGTTCCGGTACTGGATTGGTGTACCTAATAAACTGGTCATTAAATGTATAATCCAAATAATGACTAGGAGTTAGGATAAAAATCAGCAAACCCTTTAGTCCATGAGGAATTGGGTCCTCACATATATGCCTTATTCTGAACCTGTTCTCCAACTGGAGGAAATGTATCAAGTCATTATTGTGTTGATGGCAAGAATCTTAATTGGCTGAGCCATTGCGTAATTTGGGGGAGAATTGAGATTTCTGTCTCAATCCTGTTTTTTAATATGTCATTATTAAAAATAGATTATTTTTTTTCTTACTCCACTTTAAAAAGTTTTAAACATAGAATCAGTATGTTGCCACCATGGCACAGACATGTACACTGAAAGAACAAAAGCTTTTAAAATATATTGAAATATATTTTACTCAGAGAGTAATGGTTTCGATATGGTTATGGTTTCGATAAAGGCAACCTTTATTGAAACTGCAAAATAATTTGTATCTGGAGCACCATAAAAAATAAATTAAACTGTGTTCTGAGACTTGCTGGAGTGTAGAGTAGAGTAGAGACTGTGATGTTTCTTTGCTTAGACTGCTTAGTCACCAGGGACATACACAGACAGTTTCTAATTCACTGAGTAACTCCTAAAATTAGATTTTCATTTTATTTTTAGGGTTCCTCCAGTACGGAGAAAGCCTATTGTTTTTGTACGTTTTATTACTATAATAATAATAATAATAATAATAATAATAATAATAATAATTATTATTATTATTATTATTATGCCTCTCCGATGACGCTCTATGACACAGAAACTACGCGGTAGAAAATGCTGAAAAACGCACACTGACTCTCCCGTGCACCCACTACTCAGAGACAAAGACTGACCATAGGCGGTGCTACAGTAAACGTAACATTTATGTGTGACATAAATGCATGAAACTTGGTATAAATATGTAATGGCTCATAATAAACAAAAAACTCATAAAGACCGCCTAACTAGATTTTTTGCTAGAGCTGAAAATTCACGAAACTTATGAAACGTTACTGAAAATCCAGAATGCGTCCTATTCGCTTAATTTTTGACACAAATGCGTAGGATAGAAGCCTCCTCATTTGGTGATAAGGAATAAGACTTCTGATGTAAGATAAAGAAGATATTAACACGTAATTAAACGACATTTCCTTGCATCAAGTTCATGTTCGCACAGCTCTGTGTTATGTTGTCCTATGGACTGGAGAATGATTGTGAATGTAGCTGATACTCACGAGAGACTTGCAGTATGACCTTAATATTATAGAAATATTATAGAAAATGCGGGAATGAGAGATAACAGATTAAAGAGAGTTTTTAAAATTCCCCTAAAATCAATCGTTGGTCCAAATGACTAAGTAATTGGTGACGTGTGTGTACGGATGTGTCTCCCAATCAATGTAAGACAACAGACATATTCACAGGTAAATTTGGGAATTTCTAATAACATTATCTGATCATAACAATGCACTACGAGGGATGACCAGTGAAGCTGTCACAGTACAAAGAGAATACGTCTGAGATAGAAACGACTAGTGAATAGCCACTTGATAGCCACTTAACGAATGTAAAACATATTATTCATACGCACAAATTTTTATAATACACATTAAGAATGGATCGCATTTCTCCAAATGTTTGTCTCGCCATAGACCAATACGTCAGCCTCTAGAAACTTTTCGTTTTCAAGAAGCAAATTGAATTAATGGGAAAAACGACCAAGTGCTCCTGATGCTCGTAAATGATTAAGTCTAATTAGCAAAAGCCTGCCAAATTTTACCAGATTGTTTGCGCATACACGTCCGTTTTTGTGTATTCAAAGGAATTTTTTCTGTGACAGTGGTGCCTGTCACTTTACTACCCAGCATGCTTTGCAATTGTTTATTGTTATATTGTTTGTGTGTGCCTTTCTGGATCGTGCTGGGAATTTGTTGTTGTGTTCGTTCATGTTGGTTTACACTGTAGAATCTGTGGGAATAATTTGGGAGAGTTATGTTAACGAACTGCGGGTTCGAATGTTATTCTTTTTTGAAGGGTCCAGGTTGTGATCAGGGTAAAGACAGACATGAGCTCCATATACATAGACTGGCCGAAAGACACAGGTCGGTAGGAGTTCTAGATTACGTGATGTGGTTTATGCTCCTTTAGAATCCTGCACACTGAACACTGTTTTTTGTGGTGTCAGATATATCATTTGTAATGTAGTAATTAGAATGAGGTGGTGAAACGCAGGAAAATATTTGTTTGACCTTAAGTGAGGTGTTGTTAAAACCAGTGAGTTCTAAAATGTTACATCTGCAATACACAGATAAATTATTTAAATGCCTGACTTAAAAGACATTTTCATGTCCAGTCTGCGGTTCAAACTAAACCTTAACTTATCAACCAGATATTTTAGAAATGTGTTTTATTTAAAATCTTTATGAATCCTTGCATCTGCAATATGCAGATCATTTCTTTAAATATCTGACTTGGAAAGGGTTCTGCATGTTCATTTTATCAAATTGTTTATTCCATATTTTAAACTGTTTAGAGGGCTTTACAGTTTGAAATTATTTCACTCATTGAGGTGTAGAATATCAACTGCACTTGTATCTGAAAATGCTGCCGTTGCTCATAGACAACCAAGTACAATCATTTACTGTGCATTGGTTAGATTCCAGTGATGCTGGAAGATATAGAAATGTTCAACTGCACTGGTCTATGGGACTAGTATCTGAAAAGGCTACTGTTACTCATAGACAATTATGGACAATGAATTACTGTGCCTACGTTAGATTGCAGTGTTACCAGAAAGATGCAGTACTGTTTGTTTTTCATCTGCCAAGGAAGAACTACGGGCACAAGGGTGTTTTCTGAATGTTTGGCGCACCGGCACTGCTTCGCTTCGTGGAAAGCCACTATCCTTCGTCGTTGAATACGCGTGCGTTTCATGGCCTTGCTGCACTTGAATGCGATGAGGACCGTTCTTGAGGCTGTAGGTATGGTACTGTCGGACGTGGGTCATCGTGACTCTGTGACCATGACGGACGATGGGACGAGGAGTATGAGGAGGACAATGAGAAAGAGGAACCTGCCCATTGTTGCTTGCAACTATATTTATTTTTTATTTTTTTTTGAAGAAGAAGAACAGAGCCCACAAACCATTTTGGCATTAGTAGTGGAAGTAGTGCTTTTATTTACAATTATCTCTCTCCAATGACACATCCCCTGTATTTAATGTGGGACACATCCCCAACCATTACTTTTTGCCCAGCCTATATGATATGTAATTAGTATAATCTTTCCACATTACTGTTTGTGAAATTAAATAAAGTAGGTTATTGAAAACATTACGTATTATATGATGGATGATAGACCTGTCAAAGGTTAAAAATAATGGAGTTCAGTTAAAACTAGAATTGCAGGAACAGAAAACGCAATTAAATAAAAAGCCACGGGCCTATCGTGCTATTTATCAGTATCTGCGGAAGTTCAAATCAATTTAAATTCCATCTGTTTGTCCAGCTTATATACCTTATCCTTTTGTAAATCTAAATTTGTGAAAGAAGATAAAGGAACCGGGAGTGTTGTTTTCTGTCCTTCAAAATGGCTGAAGAAATAGGTTTGGCTAAACTTGGAGTAGTATTATCAGGCTGCTGCAGGAGAGGAAGTTTGGCAATCTTTCTTACGGACTCATCATCCAAATGCAGGGACATAGTCTATCTTAACAATCCGATTGATGAGGTCTTGTAATGAGATTTTTTCCCCCTCATACAACACAACAAAACAGTCATTTCACCGGACAAGATAATAAAATCTAATCGGAAACCCAAAATTTAACATATGTTCCCTGTTGGTCTCCCCTGTTGTAATTCTTTGCCAGGAGTAGAGGTCATGACCTCCAGTTCCTATTAAAATCCATAATCCGACTTTCTCAGTCTGGCTGCCCTGGTTTTCTCAGGGCTGTGACTCATTAAAATGACTTTTCATTGAACATAAACAAGAGCAATCCAGAGAAGACCCCAATTCCCAAGAAATTATAAATGGATTAGGAGATCAGGACAAAAGCCAGCCTGTATAATAGCTACCTATTACAGTAAAGAATTAGGTAGTCTCTAGGACTATAGTGACAAAGTGTTAGAATGAGCAGAAGATAATCATTGCTGAGAATAAGTTGGCACTGACCGGTCTTCTGGGCGATGCTGGTGCAGGAGGGGTCCGAGCTATGAGCCTGGTCCTTGGCCACAGGCAGCGGGGAGGGGGGCACAAACAGGAGATGGTGCAGGTTCTGGGGGTGCGTCTGACTCTGGGCCAAACATGGCAGGCTCCGCCGGGTTGGTTTCACACTCTTCACCTTGATGATCTCACTGATGCTGGTGTGCATACCTAGACAGACCAGCAGACATCACAGTTACCACCATCACACGGACACCCTGCTGACCGCCATCACACGGACTCCCTGCTGACCACCATCACACGGACACCCTGCTGACCACCATCACACAGACATGACTGTCACTACCATGCAGTTATACTCTCTGGGCTCCATCTCATTACAATAATACCAAACATTTTTATGTGTGACCCATCAAATTTATTCAGTTTATCTATTAGAAAAGCATTCATTGCATTTCTTATATTGTAATATTCATATTTGTTGAAGAAATCATATTAACTCCTGTGTAACTGATTAGCTACTAGCAAGCGCCAACAAACCTGGCAATTTCCACAGCTTGTTCCCTTACGTATGTCTTTTGCAGCCTTGTAATCTCGCATGCAATATTGACAAATGATTACTCCTAAGATGATTTGCTGTGACAAACGAATAACCAACACAAAAAAATTCCACTTCCATCAGAGAGGTAGTGTTCCAGGAGCTCTGTGAAGGGAACACATGTGATTCTTTAAAATGTAATGGCTGCTCACTTTACAGACTTTAAACCTGTAAAATTCTTAGCTATTTACAGGCGTTCTAGACATGTGCTCTCGTAAGTTTGGGAAAACTAAGGCCAATTGCTGTGTGTTCCGTAGACAAAAAATAGTCGCAATGTCTGCTAAGAAACTACATTACGTACAGTGCATTGCAAAGTGATCTCCCCAAACAATAAGCCCAGGCAAAAAAACTAAACAAAAAACACTGCTAAATCTCTCCCCTAAGCAAGTCTTTTTGATTTTACAGCATGGTTATTGTGGAGCAGATTACAAGAGCACACAATAGGATTTGCCACAATAGAGCTCCCCATTTAGCAGAAGAAAAGGAGGAAGAGGATGAACATACCAAAACAAAAGGACTCAGAGAACGGGGAAAAGACCCATCTAACCCCCTCCCTCCTCCACATCAACTGATGTTATGCTAATCCTAGTTGGTTGATTCTTATAGGTGATGTTAAATGGGATCCCAATTCTGTCTGAACCCAGATCACTTATTATTTGGGATTAATGTTCACATTTTCAGGCGTTAAGCGTTGATTAGTTCAATGAGCCATGTGTTTCCCTGCGGAAGTCTCGTTCTTCTTCTAGAGCAATAACATAATTTTATTTACAGGCAGAATGCAAAAATAAAATGCTGATCACATTAACTTTTTACAGTAAACTAAAATCTCTAGAGTCATGTGTCCAGCCTTTTGGAAAATGTTCCAAAGAGGTCTGTCAGGAATTTAAGTGTGATCTGATGTTGCTATCTAAGCTAAAGCTGCATAATAAAAACATTTAATTGACAATAAAAATCTGTAAAGAAATTTTGAATTAATCAAGTTTTTTTTGTATTTTAAAATTTTTTGTGTAAAACTGCAAGTGGTTTGTGCATAAAATATGATAAACTTAATCAATATGTGTGGCAGTTTGAAGTGTGCAGGAAACATCTAAGTCCCCACTTACTGTACTGTAAAAGAAGAAATAATTCCTGGTAAATGCTAACCATGCTATATAAAACAAATCTATGGCTGTGGTGAGAAAAAAACAGCACATGATATCTAGCATGTCCAGGAGCTTCAATAGTCATCACTCAAAGCAAAATCATTTATTTACAGAGAAAAGGAGATCGAATTAATGTTGCACCTTACTGCTGTAATGAGATTCCCTTTGGGGACATTTGTAACTCACGAACACTGCAGCTCTGGTTGTCTGCCTATGATTTGTTACCAGAGGGTTGCTGAACCGAGTGAAGAATCCCAGAATGGGGAACCAACGTTGCATCTTGGAGAAAGGACACCGACATACCAGTTTAATAATTTCCTAAAACATTTGGATAATGGTATCTGGTAAGCCCGTAAATAATGTAAAGTTAAATAAATAATGATTTGTCACAGCAGACTATTGTAGGGCAGCTCAGAGGCAGGGTAGCCTGGGTGGCTTGAAATTAACTTGAATTGCTTTATTAAATATGCAGCAATATAATTGGTTGAAATTAAGTACTATATACTGTAATCCACCACAGGTGTGTGTCCAATTAGCAAATAAACAATGTAGATAATATTACTCATTGTGTTCATTCACGAACGGAGGACCTTTCCAGATGGTGGCTAGTTCATGTTTAATTGATTAGAAGGGCCCTAATTACCTTCTATTTTAATCCTTATGGTTTCTGTGCAGCACTGTGGCTTGTTCATAGACAGTGCACACACAGACACACACACACACACACACACACACACACACACACACACACACACACACACACTATATGGACAAAAATATTGGGGCACACCCATTAATCATTGAATTCAGGTGTTTAATTCAGTCCCATTGCCAGAGGTGTATAAAATCAAGCACCTAACCATGCAGTCTTCCTTTACAAACATTTGTGAAAGAATGGGTCGTTCTAAAGAGCTCACTGAATTCGAGCGTGGTACTGTAATAATATGCCACCGTTGCAACAAGTCAGTTCATGAAATGTCTTCCCTCCTAGATATCCCACGATCAACTGTAAGTGGTATTATTGCAAAGTGGAAGCGTTTAGGAACCACAGCAACTCAGCCACAGCCCTGACCTCAACCCTATCGAACACCTTTGGGAAGAACTAGAACAGAGATTGTGAGCCAGGCCCTCTCATCCAACATCAGTGTCTGACCTCACAAAGGCTCTTCAGGAAGAATGGGCACAGACACACTCCAAAATCTTGTAGAAAGCCTTCCCAGAAGAGTGGAAGCTGTTATAGCTGCAAAGGGGGGACCAAC
>JAOYSI010000027.1:1888979-1902312 GCA_025775065.1 Hiodon alosoides | reverse complement strand
TGAGGCAAGTCAACATATACTTGAGCTGGAAACAGTTCAAGATGCTGACTGTCAGGTGACTGTGACAGTCCACCCATCAAGGTGATTAGTTTTCAACCGTGGACTTACATGATGCCTATTTTCACATCCCTATAGCACCAGGGCAAAGAGAGTACCTTAACTACTCCATCCGAGGGCAAAGCTATGGGTTTTGCGCTTTGCCGTTGAGCGTCTCTCCAGGATAGGCCTGAGAGTGAACAATAAGAGCTGGCTAGCTCTGAGGTTGGACTCCCAGTGTATGCTGTCTACTCTGTCGGCTGACAGGGTAGTGCTGGCAAAGTTCTTCCAGTGTTGACAGTCCTGAGACTCTTGTGACCTTCCGTGGGAACTACCCAGTCACGAGTCAGGCTGCTCGGTCAGACACAGGGCATGCTTTGGCACCACAGCTAGGAAACCTGTGCCTTTAGGAAAGGGGAATTGACACCCTCTCGAATGCTAGGGCCAGTCATTTCCAGTACGGTTATGTGTGGGCTTTGTTCCAACAGTTGGTGTGTGGCTCTTCTATAGCAGTGCTACTACAGGCTATGCATGACCTTAAAGTCGTGCTATAGGTCTTGATAAAACCTTCTTTGAGTCAATTTGTCCAGCAGAGCCAAGGCTCTTCTTCACAAGACAAGTTTTTTTAGGGGCAAACACCTTCCCTGTGCGGGTTAGTGAGTTATTGTCTGTGTCCTGAGATTGTCTGAGATTTCTTGGTCTTCTTGAAGGTTACCTTATGACCTAACCCTGCCTTCTTTCCAAAGACAGTTTCATATTTTCATGTGAGTCTGTAGAGTTTTTTTTCTGGAGGCTTTCTGTCTGCCACCTCTCCAGTCTGACAGGCCACACATCCTTCTTACGCTATGCCTAGTTAGAGCGCTAGCACACTATGTAGAGAGAACAGAAATCTTATGTTGTTCGCCTGTGACAGGACTAAGTTGTAGGGCTAGGCTCTAAGTAGAGGTTGTCCCAATGTCTCTATGAGATGGTAAAATGGCATATCAGCTCAGCAAGCTGCCTTTGCCTAAGAAGGTCGCTGGCCACTCCATGAGAGGGCACCCAACGCCAGTTTTTTGGCAGTGTTACAGGGTACATCATTGTCGACACCTGCAAAGCAGCAGTTTGGTCGATCCCCCATAAATTCGCCAGATTCTACCGGATGAATGGCGTGGATGTACAGCGCCCTGGATTTGGAACGAGAGTGCTGAGGTAGACTTCTGGAGCTGAGCCCTCCATCGCCAACTGAATGATTAGTGCAACGCCTCGGCACGCACAGGCTGTCTTTGTACCACTTAGCCTGCGTAGAGCTCTGCGGCTGTCCTCATGACAGCTATGGTGTACTTACCCGTTGTTGTTACCTTGATATTTTGGATTTGAAATGGAACGTTGGGTTATTATCATACCCGTGATACCCTGAAACTGAAATTATTTACCATCATTATATGTAGTTCCCAGTAGCCAGAGCAGTCATACTGTTGATCATATCAACATTTGCATTATTAGCTATTGCAATGAAACAAATGCAACATGATAACAAAAGGAAAAGGAATTGATATCCAAACTTGGTATCTGTTATAAAGAACACTGTGTTATAAACATTCGACATCATTCCATAACCTTTCTTACAGAAAACACGTTTATAGCACTTTGTCATTGTAGCTGAAGAATAGCTTTTGCTCAAAATTTGTGTGTGCCTTGCCATGAAAGAAACATCGAAATTAATAAGCGGCACCATGATATGTGCTGTTTGAGCTTTCATTCATTTCCTGCTTGACTGTGTCTAAAGAAACATAAATAGTGATGTTTTCACTTCTGACACAGTGCTGTTAGTTACCCTAAAATTATGAGTTTGTCCAAAAACAAAATGGACCTATGCCTCATGTTTGTTTCCACTGTTATTTGGATCCTGTAGTTCCAATATGTCATTCAGATTGATAAGAATTCAGTGCTCTCCAACGTGTGCATTGAAGGTCTCAGGCTGTGGAAAGCATCTTTATAAAATAATCCATTAATGCAGAGGAGTGCAACTAAATTAGATAGCAATTTGCTGAGCATGAATTAATGAACAGAGCTTCTCCTAGCTCCCAGAGTTGTAATTTTCATAATAACCTCAGACCTTTATTTGGCAGGTTGTTTAGTTTTTTAGTTTGAAGGTTTTCATTAGTCTAATGAGGACTGTGCAAGGGCGAGCAGTCAGCACAATTTACATGAGGAAGCTATCATAATAAATGAGGCAATTTGAATAACACGTACAGGTTTATGCAGCGAGATGAGAGAGATTGTTAAGCGAGATCTTGAGGTAACCAATACATTAGACCAACTAATAACCAAAGTAATCCCAATAAAAGCCTTAAGTGAAGGGAATAAAATTAATGATATATATATTGAACTGTAATGATATGATACATGAGGCATTGGATTAATAAAATAAATGTGGTGGATTGTTAAAGAGGGTCCATCAATGCTGGCTTTGTTCATGGCAGTGTTTTTAATTAGGGTTGCTCATCGGATCGGTTTGTTTAGACAAATTATATTACATTCCAATGGTTTAATGATATTTCTCCACTTGTTTGAGCTTTATGGCCTCAACAGAGCATTAAATTATTTTTATGCATTCTGCTTTCAATACGGAGCAAAGTATGTCAGTACAATCTCTAGCACCATTAATATATCTGCAAAACACATACCATAACACCATACTTTGTCTTATGAATCAGGTGTTGGGCCAGTTGAGAATTGTTTTTGTTAATCTTTCTTTCTCAGTCAAAGTAAGTGATGGTTGCTAATGTCGTATCACTATGGTGCATTGCAGGTTGGTTTTTAGTTTTGTTATTTTAGGTGATACTCAAAAACAGATGTTATCATCATTATTGTTATACTTATCATTACCACAAACATCCATGTTCAGAGTTAGATACAAAGGGCATAGAAGGAAGACGAAATTCAGGAGAAAAAAAAACTGTAAATATAAGTGCAGCAATTAAACTACTTAACTAGCAGCAAATAAAAATAAAAATAAAAAACATTTAGAACTTGCCCCAATAGAACTTACTATCTAACTTTGCACCTCATAAAGCATGCTTTTCACAAGAGTTCACTGCATTAATGGTTGACAGGTAGGTACAAAATAAGTGTTTAATGCTGTTCTCAGTGTTCCTGACTTTGTGTGTTGCTTAAAGGTATGAAGGACCTGAATCAGAATATTTATCCATATAAATCTTGTGTCTTAGAAAAGCAAGGAGCTAAAACATAAACCCCTTTTTTACACGTTTATTGAACATCCCTGAATAATTAAATAACTTCAGGTCCATGAGGGCAGCTTTTAATGAGCTTCTATTAATTGAACCAGCAGGTAATTGTTTAAAATGAATGCAGCATTGTGTATAATTACTGGATAAACTAAATCTTAAAATATATTAAATAAAAATATATTTTGATATCAAAGGTAAAGACAGCTGATAAAACTGAATACATTTTAAAATGTATTTTCCATAATAAGAAATAGTTATAAAAAATAAACTGCCAATACTGTATTGACAAAATTGTAATGTACCGATTTAATTAGTTTTTACATTTATAAACAAAATATAAACAGATATAAACAGATACGTATAATGACACACAGCTTCTTAATCCCTTAATATTATTAATGCGTTGCTCATTACATTTTAAATATTACAACATTCCAATGGTTACAGAATGGTAAAGCAGTTACCAGACATTTGCTCGAAGGATTTGGCACTGTAGACTGTTGTGTTACAAATGTATGTTACAGTATTTTTGCTTTGCAGATCATTGAAATTTTCATACCTTACAAAAATTCAAGTTATCAACCGTTCAACAGCTCCTCCCCTTTATCCAACAGTGAAAGATATGTTCTATACGAATGTCTCCAACTGTCAAATGATTTCAGTAAACATGCTTTTCGTTTTATTTAGCACACACACAACTTCAAACATGAAGATGTTCTTTCTTTGGTGTGCTGCCAAAAAGATTGAAAGTCTTACCTTCTAAATGCCACCACATGAACTGTAGGTCCTGCAAACAGTTTACAGACGTCTACACTACTGAAATATTTATAATTGTCTCCGGAGAATTTATTAAGAACTCCGTAGCAGTAAAATGTGGTTTAATGTCTTTAATGTTTACTCTTGTATTAACTTAAGCTGCTCTTCACCGCTGCTCAAAACCTATTAGTGTAGAATTGGTTTTCCAGGAGCTTAGCTTTTCATGTCTCTAAAATGCTCTCAGGCGGTTGTCTTGTCTTTGCTTATTTCTGACATTCAGAGAGAAAGGAAATGTGATCAATCCAAAGAAATGTGTCCCAGGATTCTTTTGTTTTTTTCTGATTTACGAAAAAACAAAATGGCTTATATATTCTGCCAAGAGTTATTTGAACATCTCTATGCCATTTTGAGAAGTTGTAGGCCAGAGTACTGTATTTATTTTTACTCTCTACGGTACTCAAAGTGTTCATCTAATTATTTTCTGATCACATTTTAGAAACCCTTCTAATGTGTTACGATTGGTTTGCTTGTTTGGTTTTTTCTTTGTTTTTTGTTTTGCACGTCAAATTCTATTTTCGGTGCTATGTCAAGCTTATATTCTTTTGTCTATTTTATCTAAGGTTTTTACATGCCGTTTTGCAATTTTATGTTGAAAAGATTCCCTAGGTACGGTATTGTGTAACCAAATGCAAAGCTACCTTAATCAGAAGGTTTGAGCATTCACTGGGGCTTAGTTGATGAACTTTCATGCACTTTTGTTTGATTAAAACACTAATGCTGACTGCTTAACTTTTATAGGCCACAAAAACAAACTAGTTCATTAGCTTTGAGGTAGGAAAAGTCTGCCCTTGACTGTAGATAATCAAAATGTAGCTCTTGTTTGAATTAAAGCAAAGAAAATAATCATTTGATTTACGCTTCTTCTAATCTAAAGAAAACATGCAATACATGCCGCTGAATAATGCTCCATCATCCAGACTTCAGAACGCTCAGATCATTTGGAGATTTGTTTTCCTTAGTGAAAGTTCCAGTGCATGACACACCGCTGGCTGCTAACCACATTTTACAAAAAAGGATGCTTTTAGGAATGTTTAAAAGACAGGGATTCTTTTTAATCTTTGAAATGCCTTGAATCTGACAGAGTGATTTCTCCTGCCAAGACGTGAGGCTCAGAAAGGGGGATAAATGTGCTGTGGGCAGCTAAGTGTGTCTGGTGAGCGGAGAGGTACATTTTATTATGTATCACCGATCTTTGGTGAAGGTGAAATGTTGCTGTGTATCAGAAATCAAATCCATGCCTCGTGCCAGCGTTTTTGGGAAATTTGGGTGTTCGAGGACTATACAGTAGCTTTAGCGTTCACGCTGTTAAGTTCTGTGTAAGGTCCGTTTTTATACTTGGAACGTTATCGGCTACTCATTTCCAAATCACTAATATCCGGTCTGCCAGAAGCTTAGGTGCAAGCCTAGTGCAAAATATGTCTCTCTATTTTCAGTGTAAAATGTTATTTACTTTATAAACATTAGACATTCACCAACATTTTCTTATTAACTTTATGGTGTTTTACTTGTTCTTGAGTTTTATTTTGCTGAATGTCAACCTTTTCTTCTCTTTCTCTCAGTTTAAACCTGTTCATTGCCATCTGAAAGGTCTTAGTTTTACATTAACAACAGTAGTCTTATTAAATCAATGAATTATCATTTTAAGACTAATTAGTTCTTAAAATTAATTCAAGAACAATTTTGAACATCTGACCCTGTCCTTGTGCATATTGTTAGAAACGTATTTCACTGCATGCCTTGACAGAGAAATTCCGCAATAAAAGAGGCCCTATGGAGGTAATTTGGGATTCAAAATGTGCAATAGTACATAAAATGGCAATTTGCCCAGTAGGATGTCTGATAAGGTTGACCCTGTGCCCATTTGTAGGTGTTTCGTTGTTTTGTTTTCCTTACAAATGTTATGTTTAAGGAGCTGAATTATCAGTGGTTGAAAAATAAATTTACGTGCATTAATAGCACTAACACGCTGGGGCCAAAACACTGGTAGCATATGCTAAACTACCTGCCATCCACGTTTTATTTTATTTATTTTTTAAACATTAATTAACACAATTTTTATCGTGACGCAAATTGGTAGCTGATCTGGGGACACTGCGAGTGAAACCTTTAAATTTTCACTACACTTTAATTTTAGTGCGATACTTACTCCTTTATATCCTTAGACTGTGAGCTAAATCATGCCTAATAAAAAAAGAATGAAGATAGAGGGAAAAAGTGCTTGAGGACTATCTCTCCAGCCTTAATAGCTTCAGTCTAGTGCCTGAAAGCTTTAGTGTGTATTCCAGTCACCTTGACTTTGCAGCAGCATAGAGAATCTGTTGCTTATCCTTCCTAACCCTGTCCTGTCAATTAGGTGTTTAAAAATTAATCTCTTTAACTGGAAAAATCATGCCAGCTTCCCTCCATCTGTAAATGGAGTGTTATTAATTCAAGCAGCGCAAAGCTAGTGTTATGAATAATGTTATCAAAACAGATTTCCACACATTTAACATATTGGCTGGTTAAAAACCCTTAAGTATTTATATAACTGTGAACAAGGCGTGAATGGATTTACATCCATTTGCTGTAATGTGGGTATCAGCTGGGGCTCCTAAGATCTCCTTCTTTAAAGTTTACATTTCCATTTCTGTTTTGTCTTGCGTCCCATTTTTCCAAAAGCCGCTCACAGACCTTGGACTGGTGCCAGTGGCAGTAGTCGACAGAGCAAAGCAGCATCTATTTTCCCTATTGGGTTGCAATGTTGTCCAATGACATTAATGTGATCGCCCAATGCAGTGCTGTAGTGTGCTGTAGTGCGTCGAGTCTTGCAATGGATTATTGCTTGCTTTGATTTAACAATTATACACAATGGAAAAAGAATACATTTCCACAGCTGTATTTAAGTGACATGGGAAATTGAGGAGACGATAATAATGGCGCACGGTGCAAGCGGCAGTAGGGATTCTGCTCTGTACTCCACAGAGCTACAGTTCACTGATTGCATGATTTGATGAAGTTTTGTAGCTATTTGATGCAAAACACTATTATAACAATGTGCTTCAGATTTAGATTTGTACTCTACGAAAAACATGCAGTACAAATTTTTGTATGCACTTTTTATGCTTTTGCGTTTGTTAATTTTGTCCTGCTGGTTTCTCTAATACAATTATAAAAAAGTATAATAAAGTAATTTTGTCTTAAGAAAACTCCACTGGAATTAATACCACAAGGGATATTTTGTATGAATATTTTGCAGAATATAAAGTTCTTTTTATTCTTTGCTTTGACCGTTAGCAGGCTATGTACCTCTGGTATTGAGAATATGTCTCAATTTATTACTGGAAAAAGGGTCTCATTACAGTATTTCAAAGGGGAGAGTACCGTGACACCCTGAACTGGTTATTAATGGGAAGGCCCTGCCACGGGGCAGTTGAAATTTAATGATACCCTACTAGAAAATATGGGAGTGTCACTCTGCAAAAAGTCACGCTAAATGTCAGCTTTTAAGGTCCTGATGCTAATTTTATGCTTTTGCACTGCAACGTTTTTGAACGCGTCCGGGAAACTCAGACCAGGGACTATGCTGATTATCCATGTCACCTTCTCTCATCGTTCAAATGGGTTTGTGCAGCAAGTGATTTAATCTCTAAATGTAAGGAACATTAGGGAAGGGAGAAAAAAATAACAGCAATGGTTTTCACAGTGATAAGGGACTTGAAGCCAAATGCGATCCGGGGTAAATCTGCTTAACCATTTGACTTTGTGTCTCAGGAGGAATAAGACATTGACTTGATTTTCATTTGTCCCGACCTGACAATGTATTTGTTTATGTCTTTCATACTATACATTTTAAAGGTTAATTTGTGGGAGGTTTTACATCATACTGTGAAAAGGTAAACGCCTTTCATAGTTCATCCCTCTTTTCTAATTTGGTCACACATTTTTTTTCATTAGGATTTGATTTTTATTTGATAAAACACCTCTTAAAAGCAGATCTGTACTTGTTTGTTTAAAAGGAACTGAATCCTAGTTCTAACTGTGTTGCTGTTTCTCACACAGAATTATTTTATGGCCAAAACATGCGTTGGTGCCCATTCAAGGAAGAACTGAAATTGCCTTACTTTTACAGTATGAATCATATTGTTGCATGATTCCACCAGAAATGTAATCTTATATGTCCAGGTTCCAGACACAGTATTAGAACTAAATTAAACAAAAATAAAATACAAAATAGTCACAAGGCAGATAAGGAAATATTGCTCGGAGCAATTTGACATGGAGACCATTAGACCTTCATTCAAACATTATGACTCCTATTAATAAGAACAAATATGTGTCGTGTGATGCAGCCTTCTATTGCCACACTGAGAGGTCATGACCTCAGTATCTGAAGGAAGCAGCCTCTTCAGCGACAGTGGCAGGTCAAATTAAATTTGTCCACTGGAAGCACTGCCCCACTTTGCAGAGAGCAAAACTGACATCTTCCAGGTTTTAACGTTCAATTCTCCTGCTGAGAGGAACACAACTTTGCAAGGACACAGGCTTCACCTGTCAATATATCACAATGACTACCCAGCTGAATAGTGCCCTGTTTTTCTGGGTTTTTTTTTTATTCCTTTCTGTCAAGGGGGCTGATTTTATGATAAAGAACTACAGGAGGCACCTCTATCCTACAGTTCATATGCCTTCAAACGAGGAATCAGTTGAAAGGTCCTCTGGGACTTTGATTCAGGCACAAGAACTAGAAACATATGGTATATTATGAGCTCCCAAGGTCAATTACAGCGATTTTTGACAGAATTTGTTTTTACATTTTTGTTTTCTTTTTGCTAAACTTTAGGATTGCCTGTAGGTAAATGACAATTTTTTAAAGGTTTTTTTTTTCTTTCTTTCTCACACAATATTGTCTTGTTGTGTAAAATACTGCGGATGTTCTTGATGTTTTTGAGACATTTTTTTAACTGAAGTTAGCACTTCGTTTTTCAGGGCCAAAAATGCTATTCAGTACAAATCTAATAATATGTAAATTGGAGATGAGCCCAGATCCATCCACATGATATTGTTTTCCATCCATAGCTTGTCAAGTCAATTCCTAAGCCCCTGTTTTAGGAGCACAACACATAATAAGGACAGAGAAAATTAACTGGAAAAATGATTTATCACTCCTGGTGTACTGTCAAGGACTGCTGCAATACGGGCTTGAGGAGGGGGGAGCTTATTTTAAAATTATGGCATTTCATTCAGCACGCATTTTATTTACAGCGTCCCATTTTTATTTGTGGCTCCTATTATCCAGTAAAACAGTTGTGCGTGAAATGTTGTTTGTGACACAGGTGACCTGAAAGGATTTCATAAGTATTTCTCAGTGTTGCACAAGAGGCTGTCACATCTGTTGTTGGCAGCCTCAGTGGAGAAATAATTCCTGGAAACAGGGCATTCAGTTCTACTGATTCCATCACTTGCTATAATTAAGCTAATGTCAATGATTCTAGACCAGTGGTGAAAATTCAACAACAAACTGCATGCCAATAATGAGAGCCCATTGAACTGACAATCTATTGTCTAAATTAAACAGTATTAAAAATTGGCATTGGAATGAATTACCAACTTCAGGTCACCTTACTATACCTTACCGTGTATGCAGTTCATAAATATGTATTGTGATCCAATAACGTGTTTAGAATGGAGGTCTGCTGAGTCTACAGCTGTTGTTTGTTAAACATTTGATTTATGATTAATGTGAGCATATGATAAAGGACAGAATGTTAATAAATACGTAACGGCTATCCGAAGACAAAATCTTTAGACAGGTGTTTTTGCACAGTAACACCTGTCTGTAAGATTTGTGTTTTGTAAGCGAGTTGCAATCAAATTATTTCGTTTGTGACACAAGCCAGAGTTTTCTTGGCTTATTCAAGAGGCAGTAATTGAAATGTTTAAATGTTTTTTTTATTTGCATTTACATAACATCTTTTGCTGAAGACTCTCCAAGCAATTTACA
Source organism: Hiodon alosoides (assembly GCA_025775065.1). Classification (NCBI taxonomy): domain Eukaryota; kingdom Metazoa; phylum Chordata; class Actinopteri; order Hiodontiformes; family Hiodontidae; genus Hiodon; species Hiodon alosoides. Next base: position 1,892,247 of record JAOYSI010000027.1, on the reverse strand, counting down.
TTAGGAGAGAGCTGCACCATTTTGTAGCAAGCAGTTGGGTGTTTGCAATCAAAACTACTAATTTCAAAAATCTGTAATTTACACAAATCTACTCCATGCGTCGTCCCTCCAGATTTACAGTGATCAATTTTGATTCAGTTATTAACCAAGTGTTAATGTCAAGTGTCAACATATGGAGTTAAGCAACATATAAACATCTAGTTTATTCTGTTAATCTTTTTCTCTCCATCCAAGGTTGCTAATGAATAAGTTAATGATCAGTAATTTAATTAATGATCCATGTTTCAATACCTGCAATTTGACAATTTGAACTTTAATTGGATCATGACTCGATTTTAATATGGATAGAATGGAGGAACAATTATAATTTTTATTTGATTATAAGGTCACGATCCCAATCGACAGGCAAAATTAAAACATAGAAAAATACATGTTTTTAATCATAATTTTGAGTCCACTACATTTTAAAATACAAAGTTTTCTTCCCCCAAAGTCCTTATACGTATCAGTCCCTCTTTCTAGAGTGTCTTAACTCAAACGGCTCTGAAAGCGGATGCCTAATATTCAACTGTTGGTTAGATCTTGTTTCCAGGGCATTTACAGATGCTGGATATTATCTCTAATGTTTTTGCTCAATCTGCTCCGTAGGTGGATGAAATAAATACTTTAAACTAATTAATGTTAGACCAGCTGTTACCATGACTTGGCAACCATTAGTGAATATTGATGGGGGACGTGGGGCTGCTCAGCTTGTCTCTTATTTGTGTATAATTTAGATTACTGTATAGACAGACATAAATACTGCATGCCAGTAGGTTATAGATAAAAGGTGTACAATTAAATTTTACAATTTAAAATATTTTTTTAAGTAATAGAAATGCCTGTGAAACTCTGGATTTGATGGACCCAGAAGAAAGAAAGACAATAAATAAAAAAAAAAGAAAGGAAAGAACCATTACCCTTGAAATGTTTAATTAATTTTGAATGAAATGCTTTCATCATCCAAATGGTTGTTTTTCTAGTTTGCATTTGGAACAAAATTGTGTCCTTTGGTTTTACGTCCACTCACGCCAGACAACGCGCATAATACATTTATCAGAAATATCAGCCACATTTGCATAGAGGAACTTTTTTATTTCGTCGTCTTTCACACGCATTCACGTCATCACATAAAATATGTAGATGTATTTCAGGGTTTTTTGGGTTTTTTTTGTTCTTTTTTTTCTTCCACCATTGAGATTTATCAGTTTGTATTTGACAAAATGGCCTTCAGAAATGCATTTTATTTCTTTCTTAAGTGACAATGCTGTATGGCAGCGTGAAGATAATGTCAGCGCGCACTGTTTCCCTGTAAATGTGTGTGTGGAGTTATGATAACCCGGGCAGCAGATGGCTTGTGCTGCCCTTGCTGAACTGATGGATGGAATATGATGTCATCACAAATTTGACAAGCGCCAATGGGTTCACAAAGGAATTGGACCTTTGAGGTTGAGCTCTGACTGTTTGGAATTCTAAATCTTGAACTGGGGTGACATCTGTTAAATGGTGAATGTGCAATTTGTATTCTTTATGATTTTGTTTAACCCTTCACCGAGCCCTGGAAAAGCATAATGGGATTTAGTCTCTGTGGACAAGGGGATGTTATTAAAGAGTCAGAGCGCGTTACCCAGGGTTGGATAACAGTGAGCGCTCAGGACTCAAGCGCGCTGCCATGAGATTATAAGAACCGAATCCACGTCTGTGCCATCAACAACCAGAGCTGATATCACGGGCCCACAGGAGTGGAAAATATATCGTAAAGCATCAATGATGTGTTGCCATTTATATAATGAATGGGTTTAGAAGAACCCAAAACACCATTCTGGGGTTTTACCATAACTCCAGTTATTGACTTATTTCCTTTTATCTCATATTTCAGAGCTAAGTAATGCTTTTTTTTTACATTATTAGAATGTATGCAGCCCGCAGATATATATAAACTGAAAGGGTTCAGTACTCGTTAACTAATATTATCTATTAATGTACTGTATTAACTTTGTGCTTTGGGAAAAAAAAGCTTGGGATTAAGGAATTTATTTTCCTGACAATATTTCTCTATCAGTTAAGTGTGCGTTAATCATTTTTCAGCTGGTTTATCAGCAATACAAGTTGCTAAAATTGAGTTCTGCTGTGAGACCTGATGTGCCGCAGGTTAAATCATGGGAATATAGCACATCTCTAAACAAAGGAGAACAATACTGAAGTTGAATGCACGTGATATACAGCAGAATTATGAAAAATAAAATCTCAATATACAATAAATGGATCCGTATAATATTAAAACACCATTTCAAATTGCGTAAAGTTAATACAAAGCATAAATTTCTGTCATTGTCTAAATAAATTTCCCTGACAGGTATAGAATATCAACAGCAAAGCTATTACTCAAGAAGACCCTAGCCATGTGCTGTTGGTTTCACATTAGCAATTGCAGTTTGTGTTACCCTTCTTTCAACGGTAATGTTAAGCCTACTTCACGATAAAAATAATATATTGAGCTAGTTTTGAATAACACATCATACCTAGCGCTACGTAACCTGTGAGAGAAATCCGACGCCGGCGTTCAGCCCCTCGGTCAAAAAGAAGTCGGAGTTAATCTCGCAGCCTGCGCGAGGGCCGTCTCGACCACATTGATTTTTCAGGCCAGCCTTTTTCTAGGGATTAAATGCACTTGCCCAAAATGGTTTAGCCACTGTCCCGAGGGAGTGGTTGCAATATTGATACAAGGTAAATGAGGGCTCGCTCCTCTGTGCCATATGGCCTTTGTTGAAGGGCCAGGACCTCTGTTTGTGTCAGGCTGCCATATGCGTCTGGTTAGAATTCTGAAAACAAACATGCCATATGGATGGGGTGGGGTGCGCAAAAGCACTAAACATTGATGTGCCCTGGGTTCTTAGGGGGGAAAGAAAGTTAATAAATATCTAAATGTTGCATTAAACAAGATTTTTTTTTTCTTAACAAATGAGCTGATTGTTTCAATGTAATTGGATGCTCTCAACCAGTACTGAAAGCTACACGTAGCATCAATAATCAGGCTTTATTTAGAAATGGAAAAGGGGAGCTATCAATCATTTCCAGCCGATTGTACACGGGGGGAAAAACATCCAATGGTGTACAATGGTGTATAAACACAACCTAATATTGCCATACATTGTTTTAACTGAAGCATCTCTTAGAATTTATATGTGAGTGTGTGTGTGTGTGTGTGTGTGTGTGTGTGTGTGTGTGT
>JAOYSI010000027.1:1841971-1879775 GCA_025775065.1 Hiodon alosoides | reverse complement strand
TTCTTTTTTGTTTGAAGTGGCTGGTTTTATCTGACATATTGCTGGGCAGCCCTAGGATAATTGTGAATATTATTATGCAATAGTAGTTGTCTAATAGATATTTTCAAACAGCGAATAAGTAGCTTTGAATGAGACACAAAGACTCCTTGTGAAAGAAAAACAGGCCACTGAACACCAAATCTGCAACCATGGTTGTCTGAATCCATTTTCTGAATTTTGTGAATCAATTCCACGTAAAAAAAAAAAAACATATAACAATCCGCAATGTGGAATTCTGCTCAGTGTAGCTTCTCTCACATATGTATATAAAGTTGTTTTATATATAATGTAGGTCAGTATAAGGCACAAAGGATCTCTTGTAGAGATGTACCCTGTAGTACTGTGTTTGTCTAACTGAGGTCTCCATTGTAAATTCCCTTGGATGAGTTTCAGCTAAATAAATAAATATAGTAAATAGATTAGCAGTGGTGATCATTGTTATGAACATTAAAAGATAAAGGGTTGTGCACCATAGAGAACATGTGCACGTCTGTTCAATGAAAGCTTTTCTGCAACCACGGGTGCTGCATAATTGCTGTCAAATGGCACACAAAAAAAACCTTGATTATTTCAATATATTACTAATGCCAGCACAATAAAACAAACCCCGTCACACTTATTTAGTAACCAAAACCATGTGTAATATATATATATATTTTTTTTTACCTTGGCCCTGTAAAAAATATTAATGAGAGCATCATTTTAGAGAACTAATTATTTCTATTTGTCTTGTGTCACACTTTCTAATTTTGCTATATTAACACAGTCTGTGTTTATTAATTGCTTTTCCAGGTTTTGAATCCATTCCAAGAATGAGCTTGGGTGTATTTCCAGACACTGCGCTTCTGGGATTGCGTTCTGTCTCTAATTCCTGGAGATGCCATACATAAATATCTATCTGTTATCACCCCTGATTTCTGGGGCTAGCCACTTGATATGTTCCAAGTTTACATGACCCTGTGAGGAGAGATAAAGTTCTTTGTTGCAAGATTAAGCATCAAAACAGTTAAAGTGAAATTAAAATTAAATGAATGAATCTCAGTGAAGCAAAAAAGGCAGTAATTAATGGTTCCCTTAATTGTCTTCATAAAATATTTGCATGGGCATAATTTGCATAATTTACATGTATTAATTAATCTTTCAAAGGAATTTTATGCTGAGAGAAGCCAAAAATTCCCTTTGTTTTATTTAGCATCTAATGAAATATTTATCTTCTTTAATGAACTTTTCATCTTGATTTGAATTTAAAAATGCTTAGGTTTTAGCATATTTTAATGAGGGGTTTCTTTCATAAAACAATGTGACATCAGACATCTAACCTTTCTATTTCCAAAAAATCAAAGTCCTGTATTTTGTATTCCATACACCATTCCATACTTTGCTCTCACGGTCTTATTTAGATACATTACATTTCAAGTGCTAGCCATTTTGAATATGATGTACAATGCAATTGTTTGGACAAAAATTACATATGTAACAAAATAGTACTCACAATTTCACCTTAGGCATCACTTTACTGCTGCTGACCTTAGTTTTAGCTATAGTTTTGTTCCTTTAACAGTATGTTCTTTGTAATGTTTGTTCACCTTTGGACCGTTAAAAGAAAAAAGGTAGAAAAATAAATTATTTTCAACTATTATAGGCAGAGCAATCACTGAGAATTATTAAGTCAGGATGACCAATGGTTAGATGAAATAATTATTCTCACTAATGTTAAATGACCTGCTTGGGCTATAATTTGTCTCAGCGCAGATTTCCTTAAACAGAAAAATATCTATTATCAATTCAAGCTCTAAAGGATGGTAAAGAGTACTGGCCCTGCTAGGGTAGTTATCTGCCATTTTGATACATTTAATGTAACTTGTCGACCATATAAATGGGTTTGCAGACATTAACATAGCATTTTAAACCTGATCCTAATCACTTAATTTTATACATATCACACTGTCCAGTACTGTAAGACGTCGTAGCACTGTAAAAATATGCTAAATCCATTATGGTATTGTGTGTGCTTTTGTCTTTGAAACTGGGGGGGAGTAGGGGGGTTCACTCCAGTCACAAAGCATCACTGCTATGACCTGAGATAGTTTACTGCCAAGATGTATATGTTACAGGGAATGTAAATTACACAGTTGCCACTGAGATGATGCTTTACTTTGATGACTCATCAAAAAAAAACAATTATTTTTATAAAAAAACATGAAATGATGCAGTCAAAAAAATATTTCCTTTTTTTTTTAGTGCTTACTTTTGTTTTTGAATTGTCTTTCTTACGACGTCAAATTTCATATTAATATTCATCCGGCTCTCAGAAAATTTGGTATTCTGTGAGATCATGAATCATGCCTCAATTGCAGGTTCCAGGGTTTATTTTTAACTGTGGCCTTATGCTGCTAAAAGTACACTTTATTCTACAGTGCTGCTTTTATAGAAACGGCCAGGGTGCAGTGCCTTGGAGATTTACATCTGCTTGTTTGTCTTCTCCTGAGACAACCACCTTTGTTCTTGTGAAAGAACAATCAGCCCTTAACAACAGCTTTAGTAAGGTTCTTACTTAAATAAACTGGCATACATGAAGGATTAGCACATTGTTTAAATTAAGTACTAGAAATGTAATTATATTAAAAACAAATTGAAAGTGTTGATCTATATACAAATGTATTAATTTGTTCCACGGAGTACAGCGTTGCCTAGAGATGTCAACCATATTTTTCATTCTTTATTGGCCTTAGGTTTTCCAGTAGCAGAAATAGAGAAAAAATAGATCATAGTCTACTTTATATAGTGAAAACATTAAGATAAGCAAGCTTGACATCTGCTACTTGTTCCTGGAAATGTCAATAGTATTTTTCTTTGGTGTGCATTTCCCTTTCCTTAATTGAATAATTTAGACAAGTTGCCAAAAGGTGGAACCGCCGCTCAAAGACTGCAATTGAGCAATCTTTAAGAGAGGAGAAGGAAGGGTAATCCTCAGACACGCTTTTGAGACGTGTCTAACAGATGCTTTTATTTGCTCCTGTGACAGAAAGATGGTGTTTCTTCAAGCTTGAGTGTTCTCTGAAAGTGGACCAAGCTCATTATATTACCGTTGTCGGGATTTAGCAAAATCTAAAAAGCTTTTCTGTCTTTCTCAGGTAACCGCCACTTCCTCATAGGAAACGCTGTGTATTAGGTGCTTTTCCTCATGGGTCTAGTCCTATATTCTAAAACAGTATCAAAGAAACTGACATTTCTTATTGTTTAACCTGACCTTGTCCTATCTCTGGTGTTGTCATTCAGTGTAATGGGCCATTTACATTTATTCTAATTGATATATGACTCTCACATGGGTTTTTTGCACACAGATGTGATATGGCAAAAGCAATGGCCCTGGATTTTTTTTTTACTGTTCATTTATGTTTTCTTTCTTTGTTTTCTCTCTTGCAGATGGACGACTTTTTTTAAAAACGACAGTAATGTATTGATGCATCGTTGAAGGGAGAAGTCACAAGAAGATTCTCAAATGCCTTTCCCCAGGCAAATGTGATTACAGGAAAGGCTCAAGTTGCTCCTAGCCATTCCCTGGAACTGTCTACACGTGACAACAAGCAAAAGGATAATATTGTCTAAATATAGAAATAAAACACCTTTTTCCAACAGATACTAACATCACATAGTTGTGCAAAACCAGGACTGGCATTTTTGTCTAATGACAAGTCTCCTGTTTGGAAGGCTAAAAAAATTGAGCACAGAAGAATTTTTAGGATGTTTTAGGACGTACACGGGTGGTTATATCAAATAAATCCACAGCACTGAAGATTTTTATACTGTATTTAAACCAGCGAGAAAGCTTTGGAAAGGAAATCTGATTCAGAGTTGTTGTTTTTTTGTTTTGTTTTTTTCCTAAGAAACTGTAGTTGATAAATTCCAAGACCACACAATACCTGTGGCTTGGGTGACGCATCTGAAAAAAAAGTGAAATTAACTATAAATTGATAAAGACAGAACTAATAATTGATTTAATGTGCGATAATCAGAAGTTTTCTAAATTAGAACAAGTTTGCATCCAGTTTCCTTTTTAGCATTATTGTACAAACCAGATAAGGAAAAAAAATTTAGTCACTCTAAAAAGAAGTTAATATGGTATGTGTATATAAAGTTAAGAGATGGTATTGTGTATGCAGTAGAGCTATTAGGAAAACAATACAAACATTTATATTTAATTTCTAGTATTGTTTATTTTCTTCCTTTGAATCTTCTTTTTTTCAAATAGCTGCCATTTTAGTAAGAACGCATGCAGGCATGTAAATGTTTGTCCTGGAATTATGGTATTTAATAAATTCTGTTTTTTGCAGGAAAAAAACTTAAGGAGTGTTTCAATCAAAACTACAGAAATTTGGCCTTAAATTACTATAACGAATTTGAAGCAGCATTTATAAGTCTACTTACTGCTTTTAATTAATTGGCTCCAGATCAGAACTCACTCATTTTTTATTTGAAAAACATGAATTCAACAACAAAATATGAAATACTGTTTGTGGTTCTTTCCGATATCCTCATATTGGTAGAGCACAGCAATGTGGAAATCCAATTTCTATCTGAACCTTACCGATGATTCACTGAACTATTTAAGCCTGACTTGGCCTTCATTTAAAATAAAATGACATTGTTACCATATATCTTTATCTCTTTGTGTTTATTTAGCTTAAATGACACACAGGTCACATGGTGCCATATATTTTGGAAAATTAAGGCCACTAGCTGAACACTTTGATTGAAACAGGCCTCTGAAAATTTGAGAACTGACCTTGTCTTGTCTGCCTTCTTGTACTGTTTGTTTTGAGGGTGCTTCTGTGGGAATTCACTCTCTCTGAAGCAAAATAAACCTTTGGTTCGCATTCACATAACTGGACATATACCCATGGCACTTATATTTATATAAATATATATATATATATATATATATTTTTTTTTTTTTTTTTTTTAAAACAATGAAATTATGTTAACTTGTATAACACACAGTTAGGATGTGTGAGAAGTTGCTGAAATGCCTTCAAACTAATTAAAACTTGCAATGGCAAATAATATAAAGTGAATTAATTTCCCAGCAAGCATTTGGAAGACTAATAGAAAACTAGCTGTATGATGCACCTTTAACTGAATTTCAAACCTGAAAAAGTGTCCCTGGAGCCTGAATCAGGTTTAAAATGCATACATTTTGCTTTTAAACAGGTACATTTCTATCATTTCACCATGTTAGTCAAATTGAACTGCCCTAGCATTAGCCAAAGTGTTTTGGCTTTTGTTTGTTTTAATCATTGTAACAAATAAACAATTAAGTTGTTCCATAATAATTAAGTTATTATTCCATAATATGCAGTGTATGCAAATGACAATTTCTTACTGACATGGCATTTAGCCAACATCCCATCACTGAGATTTTAAATGCTTTCTGTGGCTGTTCCTGAATATTCAGATGGTGTTCTAAAACACTTTACCTTTCATTGGTTCTTTGTATGTTCTATAGATTTTTCAAGAATTTAACCCATGGAAGCCCCTCTTTGACAGTCATGCCTCTTATGATGTAATATATTCAATATTATGTGATTAAAAATTGTATTACCTATTTATAAATAATATTATTTAAGTCATTTCTAAGGATATGCTTGACAGGTCTGACACTTGTAAGAAAACAGGCAGCTATTTTTATAGGTATGATAATTATCACTTTTATTTTTGTCTTTGTACCTAGGTTTAAATTTAAAGCTTACTTGTGATTTAAAGTAAAATGTAACCATTTAACTCAATGTAATATGGGTTACCATCACTTTATTATATGATTTATACAAGTTTATATGTACCATCTATAACAGTACATTCAGGTATACATATTAGCAAGATTAATGAGCATATTGTTCCCCTACACTATGTATCATAGCACAGGAAAAAAAATTATGAGAATTTGGAGGAAAAAAGTTTCTTATAAGTTTTGTTTTATTTTATTATTTTAATTTTGCTATTTTTTATTTTTGTGAGTCAATGCCTGTGTGTGCCTGCGTGTATGCGTGTTTTATATACTTAGTGTTACCCCATAATAAATGTGTGTTAATGAGAATCATACGTAAATCTTTTAATTGTAAATAAATTATTTTATGTGTAGCACAATGTGTTTCATATCATGGGCCAGACCATATCACAGCCATGCACCATGAGGTCGCTAAGAGTTTGCCGGGATTATTCATTACCCTCTGCTAATTTTGCAAGCAGACATGCCTGTTTCTGGGTCCTGTTTAACAGTCAGGAACGTAGGCTGTAATTGGTCGACAGCTACTGTCTTGTGCCCTCTTACAGTTGTTTTAAAACAAAATGTAAGAGCTTTACCTGCCCCTGTTGCGGACTGTAAAAAATGTAGGGTTGGTACTGGGATGAATAAAATGTGATAAAAAGGTAGAGGTGTTTTTCACAAATTTTACCATCAAGCACGCAACAGGGGTTTGATTTGGTCCGGCTGTAAGATATTGTAAGATATTCCAGTTTTAGAACAGTTGGAGACATCAAAACCTGCACTGATAGCTCAAACCTGCAAAACTATTATTAATAAAACAAGCTTGAAGTTAGCGTTCTATTAAAAAAAATGACAGTTTTGGTGGTGACAAAAATAGCTGAGCTATTGAATTTAGCACAGCGGCACTCTGCCAATTTTGCGCCACTGCTGTGCTCTTTAATCACATTCGGTGAATGACATGGGCTGGAATTGACCATCAAAATGGTTTAATAAGGTTTAGGTCTTACGTCACAAACGCAGTTAGGCGAGGCAAAATTTTTAATTACATTTTTTAAATTAAATTAATCATAACAAAAATGGCTTAAAACTTAAAAACAGAAATAAAACAGAATAAATTCAAAACAAAAAACACAGGCTGAAAACCAAAAACCCTTGCATTTAGCATTTAGAAAAATAACACATTATGACACACCTCCATGATAATGGAGGTATAAAATAATGTGGAAATAAAGAGATCTTTGGATCGAGGAAATAAGTACTGTTTTTGTTATTTAATGACATAGTCAATTTGTTTGGTGCTATAAGACAAAGAGCAACCTCTTTATTGCATTTGCTTAGACCATTGTTGAATCCCTTTTAAAATATGATACGTGAACCATCGCTAATGTGTTATTTCCCTTTAAGAACCCAGAATTCTGAGCAGTTATGCAAAATCTCACAAGAGCGTGTTTTTTATGTCCCTGGTCTTACAACAGTACGCGGGCATATTTTTAGCTACTAAATCTAGCGGTTAAATATTAGTTTAACTAAACTGTTTTTAGTTATCGCAGTGCAAATACACAAAAACGCAAATTGCATTTTTCTGAGTGCTTTTTTACACAGGAAAAGTCAGTGATCACTGAAGTCAATCATTTTGCTGTGCGCAGGGTTCTGACACAGCTCCTATAAGATAGCCTGTCTGTTTAAACAAGCTTTTGGCTTCTGTAACTGCATTGCCTGTGGCATTTGGTATTTGCACACCTGATCTTGACTGGATATCTTTAATAAGGTTAGACACAATGTCAACTTTGAATTTGAAGTCGACGTAAGCATTGACCCCAACCTCGTGACAATCAATATTTTTTGATGTATCTTCGACATTTCAAAGCAGGAGCACACGGATCGGTCTTTACAATATCCTTCCTTTTACAAGTACTGCTCAAAAATTTCAGTACAGGGCGCTGACCAACTGGGCCTGCCGTCAGTCCTTGGCTTCTGATTCCTCAGCTTCAGCAGAGTGGCAATCACAGAGTGGGGTCCCTTGAGGCTGCTCCCATTCCCAGGTGAAGGACGATCGTTCCTGATAGTGTGCCAGGGGACGCTCTGGTAGATGCTCCAGAGAATACCATAGGGCATTTAGGAACATCCTCAGGAATAAACATTGCATGTCATGTCCCACCAGTCCTTACCTGGGAACAGACAGCAGTAAGCTCAAGGAGCATTGCCCAAGCAGAGAAGGAGGACGCACAGATCTCTGTTCCCAGGTATGGATGGGTGGGTCAAGATGTGCAATCCATTTCCAAGGCAGCAGGCCTCCATGGCTACCCTGAAAAAAAGTTTAGACCTAGCACCTGCTGCCTCAGCTCCTCAGGTGTTGTTTATTCAGCCTGAACCAATGCCTCCCACCAACACCTGCACCCCACCTGCTTATTTTTAAGCCAGGTTGCATGACGAACAGTGCAGAGATTATGTCTCACTGGAGACTGAAGCAGGCTAATTCAGGTGGCGTTTTCCTAGCCAATCTAGAAATTATAACAATGTCCAAGTAGCATACCATGCCTGGTTTTTGGCTTTGGTTGTAGGTGGGCTTAGCCCCAATCAGCAGGGAGGGCTCCAAAAAAGTTCATCAACCAGGTGACGGGAAGGGAATTGCCTGCCTTGGTGGCTGCCCGCCGTCAACTGGGGCTCTCGCAGGCCAGGCTGTCGGATGGTAACAAGACGGCCCTCCTGGATGTGCCTATCATCTTGGGCAATACATTTTCCCCAGTGGTGGATGATCCTTTATGGTGCCAAGGTGAATATTGATGAAGGTGTTTGCAGACTTAGCACCTAAGCAGCAGGTGGTGTGAAAGCAATGGCCAAGAAGGCCATTTAACACACTACAATGTTGCCCTCTGCGTCAGCCCCAGACACCACCCCAGTCCTCTGGATTTTCCAGCCAGGAGAAAGACGGATGTTTTTAGTGCTTTTCTTCCTGGCACCGGCACGTGATAGCTCCACTCAAGGAAAAGCAGCAGCCCTAGAACGTTGTGGCCACAGGCCCTGGGTATTTTTTCTCTGGACCATCTGGAATACTGGGCTTAGTGCACCGACAACATTTTGATACAGTTATTCCTTCCAGTTGACCACAGTCTGCCCCTGCTCCAAGGCGTTGTTCCAATACAAGTTTCAGATTCTCAGGCCAGCCATTCTCTAGGCCTCGAGACTTTATTATGCAAATCCGCTGTTCATTTGGTTCTGCCCTTCGACAGGATCAGGAGGTTCTATTAAAAGTACTTTCTGATGCCAAAGCAGGAATGCGGTCTCAGACTAATTTTCAATGTCAGGCAGGTCAACCTTTACCTGAGCCGCAGTCAGTTCAAGATTGACTCTGAGCCAGCTGTTACAGTCTATCAGGTGACTAGTTGGCGGATTTACAGGATGCTTATTTTCACGTCCCCACTGGTTTGCCTTCCAAGGGCAAGGCAAAAAAATTATGTTCTCTCTAGCTCTCTTTACCTCTCTCTAGCTCCATGTGTTCACGAAGAGCATGGACGTGATTCTGGCCAATCTGAGGGCAGCAGCGTCCTGAATCAAATGGATGACTTATCCATGACGAGTCTCCAGGAGAAATCCTGGTGAAGACTTGGTAGGAATGGGCCAGGAGAACTTCGTTGGCAACTCTGATGCAGCGCCTGCCATAGGAACTAGCCAGTTGCTGCAAGGGCAGTCTCTGACACCCCAACATGTCCAGCCTGCAGCTTAGCTGAGGGTTTAGCCCCTGAAAGGTTCCAGCTAGGCCGTTTGGTTCTTTCTGAATGGGTAATTAACACCTTGCAGAAGGGTAGGGCTCAGGCGACTGAGGAAGTGCAATGTTCCCCTGTAGAGGCAAAATGTAATGCTTCAAGCCTTGATAAAACATTCCTTTGAACTCATGTACTCAGCAGGGCTGAGGCTTTTGTTGGCAGTAACTTCGGCAAAGCAGGCAAGTGAGGTGCAATGTCTGTGTCCCCCGCTTTCTGTTCCCCGCTTTTCCCGACTTACGGAGAGCATCTCCTTCGCATGCTATGTTCAATGAGAGCGCTGGGCATATTGCATGGAGAGAACTGGCCGTTACAATCCTCATTTGCATGGTCAAACTCTGTCTAAACAGAGGCTCACAGAGATGGTGAAGATGACATGTCAAGTCACCAAGCTATATCAACCTAAAAAGGTTCACTAGCTATTCCATTGCACGTATCGGCCGACAAAATCTGGCCGAATAGAACAGGCATCATGGTCACTGTACTTCAGGGACCTACGATGTCAGACCCGCTCTCGCGAGATTTGGCCTTACTGCTCAGAATTATCGATTCTTAAAGGGCAACAATCCATTAGGGATGGTTTGTATTTATAAAACCATAGTTATGATAATCAACCAACATTTTTTGTCTTTTTTTGGATCAGACACGGTCCACATGGCAATCGTCACAATAATAACAGGATTTAAACTTTTTTCAATTCTGGACTTGAACAGAAGAAACTACGCCAACAATGGCTTTTGGCAGTTATGATAATATTTACCAGAAGGTTTTCAATGAGGCTTTCATGTTTTCCGTACTCATTTGGCACAAAATTCCCCTTTCTCTATATCAAATAAATGAGTAATTTGGCAGAAATATTTTTTTTGATGATTCATTACAGTGATAATATGCTGAAATAAATCTTAAGGTAAAATTTGTCAGGCAGCCTTATTCAGGTAGAAAATACCTTTTAATTATATGACAGGATCTGCTGTTGTTTAAGGAGGGAGTTTGAATAAGGAGGGTATACCACATTGACAGACCTGTCAAAAGCTCAATTTATCTAGTAATTGTGTATCTGATGCAACAACATATTTGAATAGTTGAATGCATTTGCTGAAACACCTAGTTAAACAATACGGTTAACTACATTCATACACATGAACGTGCATTAACCTGATAAAATACAATTATTATTCAAAAAACGGATCATATAATTGAATGAGTGAATCCGGTCCTTAGTTGGGATTAATTTTATCTCCAAGAAGTTGAGCTAAAGTGCAGTTCAACAATGGTTTATTTCTTACTTTGGTCTATTGAATTTTTCTCAAGGTCATAAATATGTTTACGGGTCTGGTAAAAAATGTCGGCACAAAAATTGAAGGGTTGACAAACATCAGATCAATATAATATACTTGCGTTATACTATAGAAAGCATTAAGCTTCACAGCCATTTCAAAACAGTAACATGTTGTTGTTGTTTTTTTTCGCAAAGATATTAAATTGATTAATAATTTTCCATGGGATCCCTAAAATGTACCCATCTTTTTTTATTTTTCTGCAGTAAATGGTCATTTTTAGCAAGGTAAAGGAATTATAAGTATTGCCCGGTAACTTATTTAGCAAATATAGACAAAGAAGGGTACTTTTTATTTCATTATCTTGTACCAGTGTATTATTATTCAGTGGACACATGCTGTTTTAAATCTGAGGGATGAATGGAAATGATGGTAGTCAGCTGTATACCAAATTTTAATCCAAACCACTTTTGAATATATGAACCACTTTTTTTTTTCTATTGTCGTTCGCCAAATAAACCGCTATCATCTTTTTTGATTTATACATTCTCAAAATTTATGAAGCTATAGCGTATTCTTTTTTGTGTTTTGTGTCAAATGAATAAATAAAAACCCACCAAAAATATTCATGGTGGTGCTTTATGTAGGAATAAATAAAATAAAAACATTTTAAAAGAAAACCGTCACAAAAACCATTCACATAATGGACGCCTGTTAATCAAATTTCAGCTGTGAAACTGCCAGGTTTAGAAGGCAGAAACTCGTCAAAGTGAAACGTTTCATCAACAATATTTTTAATTCAGGGGTCTATTGCAACAGAAATAGTAACATTCACTAATATTTCATCACTGCATTCATACAATATAGAGATTAATGTTATGCTATATTTGGTCTTACCCCCAAAGCTCAGAAATACAGGCATGTATGCTTATGTTAATTAAATGGGAACCATAAAATGTTTTGAACTTCAGCATGAAGCATTCATCCAGCGTCAGTTGCTCTGACATCATCTGTCTCTGAAGCTTACAAGAAGTTCTTTACCGTCTTCGGCATGTTCCTGTATGAGTTCAACCAAACTGATTTCAAACAGACTGAAACATTACGTCATAAAAGGTAAAGGGATACTCATTCAGGAAAGTTAATAATATAATTTTACCATTTCTTGGCCACAGTAAGAAGTAGTTAGTTTTATTCAGTAATTTTACTTTAAATCATGCTTGGAAGGTTCATTTTGCAGACAATCCTGTGATTTCGCAAAATCACAAATTGAACATATAGCAGATGTGTTGCTTAATTACTTTTGTAGTAGAGCAGCACATATTTTAATACATTCGCTGGTTGTACAATTTGCCAGAATATTTCAAATTCACACTTTAAAAAATAAATAAGTTTTCCCAAAGTAATCCATTTGTTCTGTCAGTTGCTCCTTCCCAACGGCTCAGTGTAATTATAAAGTTGTCCGAACAAGAACGAGAACAGCCTTTTCTTCTTTTTTTTAGATTCATGTTGAAATGTCAACATTATTGAACTCAAAGCCAAATGTGGCAGAGGGTTATGTATGGATCATGCAATTGATTGGAAACAGGTACTTTGTCCCAAACTTGTAAGGAGTAAAGTGAAATCGACATTGAAAGACAAATTTCTCTTGTAAGCAATCCTGAAATGTGTTGACACAGCATTGCTTTCTGTGGTCCCATTTTGCATGCTTTTTAAAGCATAGCCATCACAGACTGTAGAGGATGAATAATTGACTGATCACTGCATAATTCAACACAGCGTTGTAAAAATTCAAGGTCTGGCACATTTCAAGCTTTTATTCTTTATTGTAAATGAGGTTAAAGTTTCAATCAACCTTGAAGAAAAATACATTTAAATAGGCAATGAAGTATAGTGTATCCAACTTCACATTATCAAGTCCAGTGTTTTTCATGTATAAAATATATCTCTGCTACCCATGTGAGACATTATATTTAACTGCAATGGTGAAAGCAATAGTGACATCAAAATTGCGGTTTTGCTCCAAAGTTACTGCGCCATATTTTCGTCTCGGTGACTGAAGTGTGTAAAATAAAAGGGTGTAAATAACTCTGAAGTGCCCAATGTTTACAATTCAAATTGTCTCATCTTGGATGAGTTTGAAGTCTCACTTACTGCCTGTTCTATTTCCCTTTTTAGTGCATTGCTATGCTCCAGCTGTTGAATTAAGGGCCCTGCAGCAAGATATCTCATATCGGTGCGCATTTCGTTAAAAATTCATTTCAACCTTAATATAACTAAAATGCACAAAGACAAAAATTTCAAATGTGCATTAGTTACCCATGATGTATTTTGTGCAGATTAAATGCAAATGGGACTTATTTGAATACAATGGCTGTGTTGAATACATCACTTGTGTGTGCTTTGATGGCAAACAACATGCTTTCATGAAGACATCATCAGAAGTTAGCGATTATGTTGTGGCATCATCTCAGACATCATTTTATGCCTGCCTGGCTCGGTTAGCATGAATGCAGACGAGTGAATCCTCATCTGAAGTTATGAAAGTCAAATTATGTTGCATTTGAGATTGATAAATGCCCTGTTGTTTAACTATATAGCTAACTATGATGTGGTAATCTCATTTTAATTGTGAGGAAAAACATATACAAGTTTTCATTGATGATGCTGGTGATCTTAGAGTAAAATCATTGTGATGCACCATCTGAATGAAGTGTATGATCACATAGGATTGAACACGTTTTATGAGAACCACATGCATTTTATAAAAGATACGTATTTCATAAAACAATAACAGTAATATTTTTGCAAAGGTCTGTTTATCTAACCACAGGCACTGGACATGATTGAAATCAAACATTGATCATTAAGAATAAAGGAATAAATACACAATTTTATGTGACTCATCGTAACAGCTTTGAGCTTTGGCTTAAGAAAATGGTGTAGTTTGATAGAGGAAAAGATAAAGTTAATGTCATCTAATCAGAACAGAACATTATGTATTAGCGAAACTGGGAAACAGAATCACCTGACAAAGGCCAGGCCACATTATCTAAATTAACATTTTGCAAGCATGAACATGGAAGGCCACAGAGGACAATGAAAGGCTGCAGCTGTATGGCCTGCATTTAGACATTCTGCCGTAATTATTAATTTATGCTTGTCTGTGGTCCTGATGAAAATGAAAGCCAGGGAAGAGAACAGGGAGGGATAATGTGCCGTGAAATTGAGTTTCATTTGTACAGGGGCCACCTTTTAACTTCTAGTTTCTTCACAGGAAATGAAGCCAAACGGAATTCTTCAGAGACCAGGCTTGTTTACTTTTTCACTCCCGTTTCCGGGCAAAGACAGAAACATTTCACTGTCATTCCACGTACTTTCTTAGGGTTTGCAGGATCTGTAATAATCCATAATAATAATAGTATGTAATGTTAGTATTTTTTGGGATGAGAATTTCAATTCATCAACTATTGCTTGTTTTAGTGTGAATAGCAGTCAAGTTAAAATCCTGGACTTAGGCCATATCTATGCAGTGTGGGCGGGTGGGGGGGGCTAATAACGCAACGCATCAGCCTACGGGTATTTATTCAGCCCTTGGCAGTACTAGGTCTCAATACGATACAGTACAGACCAACAAACAAGAAAATTAAAATAAATATCAGTGTGGATTCCCTCTTGCAGGTTATTTTGCAGGGTATATCCTCCCCCAAGGTTAGAGCCCCTTTTTATGACCTCTATCCAGGTGCACAGGACTGAAAACCATGACGGACAGAGCTCTCTTACCTTGGCTCCTCCTACCACAGCCACGCCCCACGTTCTATTATTATGTTAGCAATTATAGGAAAATCTGCTGTGGAAGTTAAATTGCTTGACATATTCCAATGCCGCGGCTACGTAATAACTGCAACACACAAGCAGATATCAGGTAACTACACAGAAGCAGTTGCTCTCTAGGGTATCTGAACTCCATAGCTGTGTGTATACCATGCGTTGTGTAAATTATAAATTGCATGTGTAAGGCACTGGAGTGCACTTCTAACCTCCTCATTGTTAACATACTAATATTTCAAATGATAATCAAATTACTTTGAGAGAGGTGACAGTTCTGCCTATAATAGTATCATACAGTGTAAATATGTACTACACCAGGCTACAAGTTATCTCCATTGAGCCTTGGCAGGGGATGGACAACAAGCATGGCCCTGCAGAAGGGTGACTCTCAGGCAACAGACGTATAAGGGGCAAGAGTGAGATGACAACAAAGACATTTTATTAAATGCAACAAAATAAATAAGCTCTGTGAGCATAAACAGAACTTTTCCTTCAAGCCGAGGATCAAACAAACAGAGGAACCAAGTACAAAGCAATTGTTTTTTCTCCAAACGCCACATGGTACAGATATTTCTTCTCTTCCTCAGGAAGCGCTTGGCTTCCTGATTTTATTCTTTCACCCGACCAATAAAATCTAATTGGCCAGGTGACCCAATCAGTTTTGTGGCCTTCGGTGGAATGAAGTGCTAGAAGGCACATCCGTTTCCTCTGCACTCCTCTGATCATGCCACACCATTTATATAAACAACAACCAATTAGGCCCTGTATCTCATGAAAAGAACAATTAACCTAATAGAGAAAACCTTGAATACAGCTGAATTCTTGAATTTGAATACAGTTGTTTGGTACAGTTCTGTTGTAACTAAAGCAGAGAAAAACAAACAATAGACAAAGGGTAGCCTCACAATGGCAACATAATTTGTTCCTCTTTCGTAAGCTGTCAGGAGAAAACTTGTGTAGTACTGGACAAGAAAAATAAAACATACAGAGTTAGCTGGCTAACTAGAAACCAACCTAAGACTTCTGAAAAATAACTTTACAAGAACACTTTTCAGATGCAAAACCTAGAAAACCATAGTATTGCATGCAGTTGTCTTACTCTTGTTGCAACTATGTGGCCTCTGTATTTTCTAAACCTCCATCATTTCCCATCAAACATATTTGTCAAACATGACCTTTTGATCTTAAACCATATAAATTCCATGCAGATATTGCATTGCAAGGTTTCTCCATGAACATTGATAATCACAACCTATGTGATATATTTATTAATTGAAAACAATTGCACAATTAATTAAGCGAATCGCTAGTTAATTAAACCAGAAACCTTATCAACGAGAAACCTTATAAGCAGGCTCCTCAACTTTTCCCCTTGAGTTTCACTTGTTATTATAATCTTAGATTCTACTTCTAGATTCTCCTAGCAATCCAGCACCCCACGACCTGGACACAAACAACACAAATGCAATAAAAAGAGAGTTTGGTTTCAAGCATTTGGTAAAGTAACACTTTTAAACAAACTCTGAAACACCAGTATTAGACGGTACATTCATCAGATTTTCATTTCTGTTCGCTAACATGAGCACATTATACTCAATTAGGATATACTTGGAACAGTTGAGTTATTAGTTTGTCCCAAATTTGGATAAGAAAAGATGACTGCACATGCACAATGAAACAAATGGGAATACCCCGTGTCCATGGCGATGAATGTGCTGGTGGATCCTGGGATTTTTCTTCATTTGGTGGTTCTGTCATAAGGAAGGGGAGAGAGGTTGCCGTAGAGAAAAAAAGCACATAAGCTATTAACCTTCCCCCAGCTCATCAACTTTATTTTGCAATCTTCTTTCAAAACCATTAGAATACCCCGAAGAAATGACTTTCCAATTAAAGGGGATCTAGGAGAAGAACGCCTTTTTATCTCTGCTGCTGGAGTTCTTTATTCCAATAATTTAAATTGGAATTGATTTTTCAATTTAGCTGCCGATTGCTATGGACACACAGCAGAGAGGGCCAAATAAAGCGGCGTTCCTGAAATATTTGTCATGGCAATGCACTCCTCATAAATTCACAGGGGCCCCACTCCTTAATGTGTTTCCTCCACTGCCATCTCAGACAGCAGATTTTTAGCACAGCATGGGTATTCTGAGAAATCACATCAGGCACGACCTCCAAGGTGATTCCACGCAGGTCACCGAATGGGCCTGCAGGTTTCTTATTTCTGCTGCATGAAAACACTTGTTAAAATTTTGGAACACATTGAATTGCATCGAGACAAAATAGCTTCTGACACAAATGGTTTCAGTGCCTCTTTTTATTGAATTAAGTGTTATTAAGTAAAACAAAGACTGCTAGTGATTACATGAGAATTGGTATGTAGAAATTGTTCAGATTTTAAATGTTAAATATTTTCTCTGATTCGCAATCTCTGTTGATTGCTCCGAAAATACAAATCATATTCATGGATCCCACTTGTCAGTATGAATTTTTTACCAATATATTTTAACTTCATCTATAGTTGACACATAAGTAAATATTCTTCGGCTGATTTTGCTAATACACCAAATATTCTGTGTATTTTGACACTGGACGTGTCGTGAACGTTGAAATGTTAATTCTTTTTACATCTGGATGTTTACTATTTTCCAGATGGTCTTTTGGAACTGATGGGAGATTTTGATTAATTCCAGCTTGGGTTTAGGTTCCTTCCAATCAGGCTAAGAATTGCAGATGTTCACTATGTCAGATACCAGGGCCCGAAATGAAAGCTACACAAGTATGTATCTCACCTTCAGATACGCAATTTGGTTAGACAAACAAATAAAGGATCCCCCTGTGCAAAAAAATATATTTAGTAATCACAAACTGAAAACTCTCTGCAACTAACCAAATATTTATCCATGCCAGTTTTAAATAAGCTAGACGGGGGGGCACAGTATTCCTGTTAAAATCACAAATCATAATTTGAAATGGATGAGTCTTAAAACTCTTCCAAAAAAGTTACTCTTCACACTGCATTTCAGCTACCCTTTAATGAGCCTTTATTGTCTGCCTACTTTGGGTAACGCTTTTATGGGCTCCAGGTTCAAGGCCAAATTGTTTTCTCTTGCTGTTTTACAGAAGAATTTAGAAAGGAAAGGCTTGTCTCTGTGATGGTTTACTCTTTATTTCCTGACAGCTGCACTGGCTTGTTACATTCTCTCCGGAGCTGTTTAATATAGTTGTGCTACTGGAATTGTATGGAAGATTAATGGACATAAAGGATGTGTGGCAGTTGTGAGAAGATGCAGGACAGAGTAGGCCAGCAGCCATCTGTTCATTTGCCTTTACAGCTCTTTTAATGGAGAACATAAACAGAAACAGGACAACGCTGAAATCTTGAATTCTGTATTACCCTGGCGCAGAAATATACAAACTAATGTGACAGAGAAATCAATTCTCAAACAGAGACGCCTGACAGAATTTATTTTCTTTCCAAGGAGGCTCTCCCAGTTTTCCGACCGTGTTTTTGACCTTCCAAACAACCAGGGTTGGGGATAATCTGCTACAGTGAAATTTAGATGAAAGACAATGTTTGGAGAGAAAAAATGGCGATTGACTGGAGTGTACTTGAGGCAAAACAGAATTTGGCATTTGTTAAAAGGAAACATAATCAAAGAGAAAACAGCACGTTCACTTTTTGCTTGCTCTCCAGTAGTATCGTTTTTCAGCTGAAAATAAAGCAGCCTCAAATGGAGAGTGAAGAACATGAAGTTGCTAAAAGCCCGCTTGTTTAATAGTAAAATGTTAAACTACACATGTTGGGTTTGTGGACAATGCGTTATGCAGAGTTCATGCATTGTGTCGTCTATTCAAACTGTATTTTGTTTTATTTTTTATATGTTATGGAATTTTATATGTCTCATTATAATATAAAAAACTAAAACCATTCAATTGTGGCATTGGTTACTCTCTAAATACAAATGCCAATGTGTCTAATGTAACGCTTTAGAACAACTCACCTGTTGACCTCATACATAAATTAATAGATTCCAATTCATATTGGATTAAAAATAGAAAAAAAGAGAACAGTACTTTATCTTATGGAAAAAAAAACTGCTTACATTTTTGTTTTTGAAACTCATGAAATTGGCATAGCTGCCCAATTCCTCTCATCACTCATGCCCATATGGTGGAATAACCAGCTTCAAGAGGAAACTAAAAACGAATCTATTTCAACACAACCTCACGCCATATTAACTACCCTCGATCAACTACATGTGATTAATTTTTTATGTACTGATGGGCATAATAGCCGTGTTATAAACAGGTTTTTTTTTTTTATTCTAACTGATTTATTACATCGCTTAAGCTGTGAAGTCAAACAATTTTAATATTGTATTTTTTTCTTCCTTGAGTGCATGTTTTTGTTGTAATAGTTTTAATTCGTATGATGTAATCTCCACAGCAGCACCTGTCATGTCCCGTCTTGCAGCACTTTACTAGGACAACGTACCTCTGTATCTAAAATCGCACTTTTTGTCATTAAACTTATGTTTTTCGCTCTGGATAAGAGCATCTGGCAAGTTAAAATTAAAAATTCTGAATTAAAATGATAGTGAGATCTACATTTTTTTTTTTTTTTTTTACTTTACTTACTTTAGAAGTAAGCTTTTCAAACTTAATGTAATCCTGTTTCAGACTCCTTCCTTTTAAATCACAAAAAAAATGTAACCGTCTTTGTCAGGTATCCGTTGCTCAACACCGTATTACAGTGGTTCGTGTGAAAAGGCAAGAGAAACTCAACACAATCACTATCTTAGCCCCTGCCACCTCCAGGTATACTTAAAGCATTCAGAGGTACGTTGTGTGTGACAATCTGTCCACTCTGAATTATGTTTGGAACATTGTACTTTACTGGATTAAAATAAATCTTCTACTAATCTATTGAAGACCCGACAAGAGGAACCCAAGATTTTAAGGCACTTAGCTGAGTAGAGTTGGAGAAAAAAAAAAACTCTGCATTATTTATGTTCACTAATGGCACTGCAATGCTCTCTGTGTGAATCAGCAACAGCAGAATCTGCTAGAAAAGCAGCAGCAGTAATCAAAGCAATTTCCCTGAGTTCTACATTCCTAACTGGGTTATCAATTAGAGTTAATTCTTCTCACGTAAATGCTTTATTTTGGATTAAGCCTGTTCATAAAAAGATTAAAATTTTGAATATATGGCTATCTTTTGGCAAAACATTACATGGTGTACTGAATAGTTGAGGTCCTTTGAAACATTTAGGTTGGGACCAAATCAAACGTTTGGAAACCCACACTTTATATAACTGTTTAATGGCGTTTTCTTTTTTTTAACTACAAGGTAAAATGAGACGTTTTATCTTCAACTCCCTTGAATGATTTGGATTCATTAGAACTCCACTAGAAAACATGAAGTGTAAAATAAGTCAATATGGTTTATTTTGATCTGAACTAAGCTGAGCTACAAAGGACTTATTGAGACTTACAGAACCTGAATTTTTTTGTCACCCTTCAGCTAAAGTACAAAATTTAAAATTGCAGCTTTCTGTTTATAAATATTATGCTTACATTTAACTCTGTCTCGGGGTACTGGTTTGAGGTAGATCCAGAAGAGAAGATATTATCATGTTTACAGCAATACTTTTGACACAAAGCTTTCTGAGGAGATCCTAATATCGAGATTAATATGGTGACTAAAAAGGGTGGATAACTTGAACATACTTCTTCAGATTTCAGATTTTTTTTCAGATGAGTTGCACCTGGGAATCCCCACTGAATTGTGGTTACGGTCATACAAGTCTGCTAATGACATTTGGCATTATTCTGTGAAGACAATAAATTAATCTGATGGTTTTCCATTTAAGTTACGTCACACAGTTGTTATGGATGGTGACTTTTGTGATAGTTTTCAGTTGGTCTGACAGTGTATTGTACACTGAGCTGTACACTGTTTTTCACCTTTTTTCCCCCATTTCGCTCAAATCCAGTGCTTTCAAATCCTGACTCTGTACACCTGTGCATGCTGGTTTTTGTTTTTGTAATTTGTTCTGTTTCACTAAGTTGTTTATTGAAAACTGGCCTCAACATTATCTGATTTTAGTTTTTTTTTTTTTTCATTTTGTGAAATAACATATTGTTATGGATATATAGTGTACAAATACAGTTAAAAGCAGCTCCCATGCTCTCATAATTTTGGAAATTTGTATCTTGAGAAACAGTGATATATTTTATAATAAAGTATTTCTTTCTTAAAATATTTGGTCACCTGCTTTTTCAGTTCATTATCTGACAGATGACCAATTTGTAAAATAAATGTCATAGTCAGAAAATGTCAATTTGAAATGTACGATTTTAATACCCTGATCATATCGTTGACTTTTCTGTGTTAAAAAATAATTGTGTAGGTGATGTCATAAAATATTAATGTGCTTTCTTTGACAGAAGTATTCACTTTCCTTCCTTTATTGTATTTAATGCCTAAAGGGATGTGCGTAAAACATTTTGAATAAAAAGCATCTTGTAGCTTTCTGCTAACCCAGAAAACCCTAGTTGGCTAAAAGTAGAATTGGAGCACTATGGAATTACGAGGAGTGGTTTTTTTGCTTTCTTTCACCCTATTGAAAGCAGCATGGCAACACTTACACGATACATTAAAGATTTGAAGACCTCTGGAAAAATATTCAGAATAGTTTTCACAAACCTTTGCTGGTAAGCAAACCCTAATACCTATTGTATTAATACCAATGCACCACAGTTTTTATATTTAACCTGGAATATGGCCCTTTATTTAATCAATTCAGTCTTTAGATAATAAATTACTATAATACACTAATTGTATAGAATTTTTTATGCCAATGGTCATTTCAGTCATTTAGATTGTTTTTTTTATTTACTTTTTTAGATTGTTACTTTTACTATTTGGTTGAAATAGTCTCAAAATTATGGTCATTATTCTATTGGGATAAAATATGTTTTATGGTTATTTATACATAGATGTCTATGGGCATTCTGTTCATTGTGTGTTGGACATTCAAATTCATAATTCACACAAATTTAAACAAAGTTTACAATACATACTATTTTTTATAACCGTGAAGAGAAACAAATTGGAGTTAGTATGAGGAATATAATGTTAGGAATTACACAAGCTTTTATTCAAGGCCTGTAGGAAGTAAAAAAAAAGCAAATAATTAAAAAAATAAACATGATTATAGCATCTCTGATCATTACTTGATAGTGTGCTGACAAGCAAACTCCATTAAGCTGTCCTCAAATATGGAAAAGTTTATGATTTTACAATGATTACATATTCACTTCACAGCTGGCCGCCTTTATGCATCTCCATTTGTCATTGACTATTGTGTTCAATTATATGATTAGCTTTGAAAACTGCGGCTCTTGGAGGGCCCTTATGTTTTCCATTGCAGCGAGTGATTCACAAACAAAGTCATTACAACATGTATTCACACATATCAAATAACAAACAGATGGTCATTGTACATGAAGGCTGGTTTGTTTTCAGCACAAGCGGCACGGGGGTGGGAGGGAAAGGTATTTTCTCTTAGCTTTGTTTAAAGCTGACTTTTTTTTTTTATACACTGAGAGAGCAGCATCTGGTTGTCGAGCTTTTAAATCAGCTCGAATGAAAGACAATCTTGTTTTCATTAATGCCTACGCAATGAAAGCACTTCTTAGGAAGATTCAAAAAGAGCAGGAAAGAAGCCGGCCCACAATTCATCATATCTTGCACAACCGAACTGAAAATGTAATTGTTTTAATGGCATGCGCCATTGGAGCTGCTCTGTTTCTGTTGGTTTCTACATATGCATTGAATAAAACGCTTAGCTCTCTGTACCCATCTCCTAATGGTAAATGATGTGGATAGTTAAAGCATTATTTGGATATTGGGAAAGAGCCAACATAACAAATCTGTTTTACCGGCATTAAAGAACATTTGTAATTCAGCGAGATCAACTCCTTCAATGCAATTGCTCACTGAACAAATCCTGCATAACTTGCGAAAAAAAGGTCAAACAGTTCAGGAAGATGGATTTAACCTACTGGATTAGTGAGCTGATTGTTTGATATGATTACAATCTCACCAGGCCTACAATATAAGAATTATCCTTGTCGTATCCAAAATACTGGAAAAAATACCCACCAATAAATTAACTCAATACCTTGAAATGGGTAACCATCTGAAAGAAAATCAATTCAGCTTTTGCCCAAATAGATCGACCATACTGGAAATTCTCATTTTAAGTGAAAACATATGCAGGAATGACATGGTGAATGGTGCAACCTTTGGGGTTTTTTTTTTATTTAAATCAACCCCTTTGATGGTGTAACTCTGGTATCACTTTCACATACGCTCATTCATCTTACTGTGTGGGTACACAAATTAGCTAGTTAAATGTACATCCTTACTGTAAAATTTGGAGCAGTACATGTTGAGTTCAAACTATGAATAATCAGATTATAAACAATTTAAATATGGCCTTACAGTCTACAGTTTACGGTTGTAAATGCCTATTGCCCTTTCACCCACCCCTAGAGTAATACTGAAACCAATTATGTAGGTTGAACAAATTTAATAAGGATCTTGGCACCATCCTTACTATGTTCAATGGGACTTACCATTGCTATTACTCCTAACCATTGTTCATCTGTCAGAATATTTGGGGGGGAAATGTTTTTGCGCAATATATCCCAAATATTCATCCATGTGTGTACTGTCATCTGCAGGTTATGCATTTTGTAGGTGGTGTAGTGGTATAAAATCGAGCATATAGCCATGCATTCTCTATAGACAAACACTACCTGCCTGAATGCATAATAATAATGCATAATAATGCCAACTTTTACGTTTGGTGGAGGAGGAATAATGGTCTGGGGCTGTTTTTCATGGTCCAGCCTAGGCCCCTTAGTTTCAGTAAAGGGAAATCTTAACACTACAGTGTGCAATGACATTCTAGACGATTCTGTGCTTCCAATTTTGTTGCAACAGTTTGGGAAAGGTCCTTTCTTGTATCAGCATGACAATACACCAGTGCACAAAGCGAGGTCTACACAGGAATGGTTTGTTGAGATTGGTGTAGAAGAACTTGACTGGTCCGCACAGAGCAGCAAACGGAGGACCGACTCCATATTAATGCCCATGATTTTGGAATGAGATGTTTAACAAGCAGGTGTCCACATACTTTTGGCCGTGTAGTGTACCTGCAAAAATTACTGCTCACAAACATTTAATTAACAATTTCAAAAATACTATTAATTACCAAACCTTTCTCCTAAGCCAGCAGCTGATTTTTGCCTTGTCACAAGCAGATTGTAGAGTGAAAACAATCCAATTGATAATTGCTTAAAACACTTTTTTTCCCTCCAAGAAAACACCTGCTGCTACTGAAAATGCTTTTTTTCAACATTGTTACAATTTTTCATATTTCCAAGTTCTTTGAATTACACAAAAATACAAAATATCAAGAAAAATAAGTAAAAAAAAACAAAAAAACATTGTGAACACTAAACATATCAAATTTGTGGTTCCTTTGGTAATATAGATCTTTTATATAGATCTTCTCTTTCCATTGCTTATCTTTAACATTTTATTTGCAGGCCCTCAACTTGATAGGCAACATTATTTTCTCCACTCCCTGTCCTTTTAACTAATTAGTAACTGTTTTTTTTTGTTTGTTTTTTTGTCTGCTAACTTCTCCTCAAGGTGAAGTTATTTTTAATTATTTCATTATTTTTCTCATTGTTATTATTTGCATGAGAGTTACAAATGTATAGATAGTAACAGTCGACAAACGTTACAAACATCAATGCAACATTAATGTACATTACAAGATGTTCAAAGAAAAATACACGATCGGGAATTTACCAAACAAAAAAACAGGACAAAAAAAGCGCAGACCAGGGTCACTGGAGTGACCGATGATTAAAACAATTATTTAAACTGCTATACTATGCTTCCATCTTGTGGGCGCGTACACATATTACAAAAGAAATTACAGAAATCAAACCGTTCGTACATGTGGCTGTTATTTGCTTATAGACACTAGAACAATTTGGTACTTTTCAAACTTCGAGGTTTATTACAGAACTTGATAATCTTTCTGGGCATTTAAGTAACAAATGGTTTAATGGATTTTTAAACGGATACCACCATTTTCGAAGATAATGCATATAAAGAAATAAGCTAATGTGCTACTTGTTTTTGGTAATTAATGAAATATGTAGTACAATACAAAAGTTATAAAACGTGTATTCATTGACAAAGCTTTAGTTCTAAATCAAAAACTTCCCTGAGCATTTTTTATGAGTGTGCCGTATGGCCGCAGAATAAAAAATTCCAATGCCGTATTTAATATTAATTTCCCTTGCGCAAAAAACGTTGCTCTTCGGCTCAAGTTGTACGCTAATGTGTTTTTGGGCCTCCGCGGTACCCGTCGTTTATACCCTTTCCTCTCTTCACTCTTATGGGTTTTTTGTTTGTTTAACTTTTATTTCAAGTTTTATTCCTATTTCATAGAAAATTTGTTCCCAAAAACACTGTAAGCTGAATTTATTTTAATTAAAAATTTTTATTTATCAGCGGTATGTTCACGACGACTGGTTCTAGGGGCTTGTGTAAGTTATTTAATTTAACGTTTTTGCTGCTGTTAAAGTTGCTGTATCTGTGCATTCTCATTCATATTTGTATAGCGAGCTGTGTTAAGTCTAATGTTAGATTATAGCGGCGTGTTTAATCGCGGTTTACCAAGATACAGTGTTAATAATACGAGTAACGTTAATCTGAAATGATTCTGTTGACTTTAGTGTCACATTAGTGTCATGCTTTAAATGGCATTATTTACTGTCAACTGTTATCAAAAATCGTGGCAGATCTAGGGCTATGCTGGCCGTTTACATTTTGTCAAGATAGCTAGCTTCAGTCTCGTTTTATAGAAAGGCTATTGTAACTTGATTTCTTTCCACTTAGTACACGTGTAAAAGTGCCAAAATTGAATCTATTTGGGGTTAATCTTTAACGTATACTGGGTCGTCCTCCATTAGATAGCCTTACATAAACTTGTTTTAATCCATTTTAAATTGACACTACTCCTAATATAAGTAGCTAATAATTTGTATTGTAGGAGATTTAGATCAAATATCTAAATGGCCAGAGTTTAGTCCTGTCAGTGAAAAACTAGTGAGGCTCTGAAACACTATGCGGCATGATATACCGGGGTTGGTTGTGGTTTGTCAACAGTATTCGAGAAACCAATTGTCTCACCTACAGTATTCCTTCGAGCTTGAAAAATCGTCGTGGAAAAAGTCGAAAGAAATAAAATGGCTGCTTTCCAAATCTGGAAAAAAGTTAAATGCCAGTGGTAATTAACAGAAGGATAATATTTTTAAATTAATTATAAATAAATTTTAAATGGACACAGATGTACCAGATGTCTAAGAATTTACAAAGGACCAAGTGAAGAACTGGGAGGTGGGATGTTTCTGTGGGTTGCGTTAGTCATTCTTAATCCGCTGCTGTGGTCTGCATGGAAAGTTATGCATCATTTATGGGTTTATGAAAAGAAAAGAAAAAGCCTTTGTGCACATTTATTGTATGTTACCAAAGAAAGGTATTCATTTTATTAAAATATAAGTATTTTAAAATGTATAATTTAATTTTTTTGTACTGTCAAATGCATCAGATAAACATAAATTAAAGGGGTAACAACTGGTATATTATTCAATATAATAATTTTTTTCAGTTGAAAATGCATTCCTTCTAATTTGTGCGTTGTAATCACACTATTTTATTTAATGGGACCGTTCTTAACCAACTGATTAAAAAATATGATTTTTCTTAATGAGCTACATATTTGCCACAAAACGGAATACATATCTACCCAGCAAACGGGTCAGATGTAGATAAACACTCAAGTTGATAAGTTAGTTCCATTCTGTTGCAAGTTAATTTGTGTGTCCCGTCCGGATCAAGTCTTCTGTCCCGTTGACTCCTTATTTATGGGCACATGCTTGCTTCCCACCTTTTAAAGGTGGTTGGGAATACCACAACTCTTTATAAAGAGCATATCAGCATGGTAATGCAACCGCCGCATCCCCATTAGGATTAGACTTTTGGCATGACATGTAAATGTGTGCTGAATGTATCCCTTGCCACATCTGTTCTACTGTACAGATAAAGCCCCTGTGTCAAAAAGCTTGCTGTTCGTCCCAAGCGTCCTGGCCTGCCTGCTGACACTGGGGTTTCCACAGTACCACAGTCTTTTCACCTACAACCTGTCAGCCATCGTGCAGGAGTTACAGGTGAGCTGCTGCTTTGCTGGCACATTATTTCATAACCGTTTACCTAGCCCAGTTGTGCGTTGTCATTGTGTGCGCTGTGCACAGCTCTCGCTGTGGATCTGCTTTGCGTGTTGTTGGTTTCACTGTCTGTCTGAAAAGAGCTGGAGAGAAAGAGTGAGCGGATGGGAAGTAAGGGGGATAAGGCACTACTGCTACTACTTCTAGCTAAAAAGGTTGTTCAAAGGGCTGGGCTAATAATGAATAATGAAATGCCTTAGTGTGTTTAACCCTGAACCTTAAACCTCACTTTATTTGTATTTTTTTCAAATTTTTTTCGTTTTTGTTTTTAACACTGCTGGTGGGCATTTATTGGGTAGCTTGTCTACCTTTCTCTAAGTCGGAGACATACTTGTCCGTGTTGATAAGTAATTCAGTGTAGAATTGGTTGACACATCAGTCTGGACGTAGATAATGTTCTCATTGGAATGTTTCAGGTGTGGCGGATTGTATGCGGCAGGCTAATCTGTTTGGATTTGAAGGACACGTTCTGCAGCAGCCTCCTTATCTACAATTTCCGCATTTTCGAGAGACGTTACGGCAGCCGTAAATTTGCAGTAAGTAATCACCTTCCCGGCTGACAGCATACGTAGGGAGATTATTCACCTTCTGTATATCTGTTCAGACGTAATTGGAGTACACTACACTGGGATGTTATTTTGATGAGGTGTTACAATAAGGCAGATTCTCTTATCACCCTCAGAGTTTAAAAGCTCTATCTCCTAGAGAGGTTTTGTGTTCGTCTCATATAAGAATATGACTGATTTCATTTGTTCGTTTATTGCATTTTATTTTATTTTTATGTTTTATTTCTAAGTTTAATGAAAGAAATGTAGATGCGTATCAATGCCGCTTTATGCAAGGGAGATATTAGTACAGTTAATGTAACATGATTGATTGGGAAGCATCTATAACAGTTTTTTTTTTTTTTCGAAAGCAGTAGAACAATTAATGATATTGGCATGAATTAAATTTGAAAACTGTCTTTAAAAACTATATATACATAAATCAAATGTTTTTAGACATGCTATATATATTGCACATATGTCTAATACTATATCATTATGTATTATTACACATGTTATTAATATGCCGATAACCGAAGTAAGGGAAAGGGAGACATCCATTCAGCTGAGTTTTCAAACCTGTCATAATCTGTTATAATAAATGTTAGTTGTGATTTGGTAACAATTAGGTTTTCTTTCTCACAGTCCTTTCTAATTGGAACATGGATCCTTTCAGCATTGGTCGACATTTTGCTTGCTGAAGCCCTCAACCATCTTTTCCAACTCAAAGTGGATAATTTGCCATCAGGACTGTAAGTAAAATGTGTTGTATTTTTATTTTCATGTCACCCGAGTCACTTGTGGCATCTCGTATCAATTTGCTGAAATACTGTACATTGCACTTAACAATACTAGTGGATTGCACTGATTGGTCCTCGGGTTTTGCACACAGCCCTAGATCATTGCACTATTGACATTGCTCAGGGAACGTATGCTGCCTGTGTGCAAGTTCTTCCTGCGCACGCTGCGCAGGTAGTTCCTGTAGAGGATGACACTGATGACCCTGTCCTGGAACTGCTTGGACACGATGTAATAGAGTATGATGTCCAGCACGGTGCTGACGTTCATCAGGAAGGTGGTGAAGGCAGCCCAGGCGCTGTAGTCATGGCTGCCATGCCGCAGGAGCAGGAAGACGAAGCAGATGTGGAAGGGCACGAAGCAGACCAGCACCTGCACTATCAACGTGATGATGATCCGGATGGACTTCTGTTTCACCTTGGGCTTGAGCCTGGAGGTGCGCCCGTGGACCAGGTTGTCCACTATGGTGGCATAGCAGCCAATCATGATGCAGATGGGCACCAAGAAAAAGAAGATGAGCCTCGCAAAGTTGACAGGGTTGTCCTGCCGGAGATGGATGATGTCGCGCATCTTTACGCAGGTGGTAAAGTTTGATGCCCGGTCGGGGTTTTCGTCGCTGAAGAGGAGCGGCGCGGTGCTGCCCAGGGTCATGACCCATACGCCCAAGCAGGCAACCACGGCCTTGCGCACGTTTTTCAGCTCCTTGCTGTGCCGCGGCTGCACGATTGCCACGTAGCGGTCGGCGCTGATCAGGGCAAAGAGCCAGAGGGCTATGCAGGGGTAGAACACAGTCAGGGCAGCGCTGACCCGACAGAACATGTCACCAAAGGGCCAGTAGTCCTGCGCATAGTATACCATATGGAAAGGCAGGAGAAGGATGAAGATGAGGTCCACGATGGCCACATTGATCATGTAGATGGTTACAGAGTTCCTTCTCTTGGTGGTCAGGAAAAAGACCCAGAGTGCAGTGGCATTGACCGCAAGGCCAATGATGAAGATGACACAATAGAACACCAGGCCTGCCAGCCTGTACTCTGCAGGAACCAACTCCTCAGGCATGCTTTCCAGAGTCTTGTTCAAATCCGATGCATGCAGCAAATAGACAGTGGTTCTTAGTAAAAGAGAAATAAATGTAAATTCAGTGTTACGTTTTACTTCATTTTGCTTCAAACAGCACAGCACAACACAACACATGCATTAAGACACCCTAGGAGATCTTTAAATTCCTTATTTAAAGGAAAATAATGCCTGTCTCTATCCATGGATTTTATGGTTGGAAACCATGTATTTAACCATCGTCCTGACCTGAGTGCAAGATAAATATTTAATTTTGCATGTGCTTCTATATGCAACTGCAGGCTGAATTTCAAAATGGTTATACAGAAGCGTGACCAAAATAACTTTTGCTGTTTGTAACCATAAGGTTGCAGGTTCCGGCCCGAGGTTGTTTTTCAGGTGCTCTACCCATGAGCGAGGAGTGACGTTGCAATAGAAAACATGAAAGTAGATCAGGATGTTACTTACACTAATTAGACTATGATTATTTTTAAATGAAGTGCAGCTGCAACTTTCATTTTAAGTCCCTGAGAAGGGAAACTTCTCAGTCCTCATTTTACTTCCTGTTGGGGGCTTGTGGAAAATCATCGTCGCTGTATCAAAGCCACCCGATTGCTTCGATTAGCAAAAGGTACATATGTAGCATTGGAGTTCTTCTGACATGGAGTTGTTTTAAGAAAAACATTATTATATATTAGTGGACCACTGACGTTACTTTAAAGTTTACTTTAGAACTTAGGGGTGTAACTGAAGGCTTGAGTATACCAAAATAAATTCACAATTGTAGAAAGGGCAGTTCAGGGTTGGAAAACAAATAGCTGCTGTACACCAAATCCTTTTTCAGTGGTGATTAGGCCATTTACCTCCATAACCAAAACCTTGGCCTTTCTCGTTTAAGGCTATTGTTTTAGGTTAATACATGGCAATACCAGGCTGTAGGTGTGTTCCAAGTATATAAAATCTATATTTTCAGAAAATGTTGCAATCGCTAATGTGACTCTTCTCTGCAAATCAGCAGGCGTTCAGTTTTAGGACGTTTCAGTTATAAATCACACAACGTTACCATTTCAAGTTATATTATGGATTACACACACCTAAAGCCCTTGAAATTAGAATTAACTTTACGTCACAGCGTCAGTTGGAAAAACAAAACACTTTACTGGTTATTAGTAGTTCCATACAAGCAATATCAATCTTACGTCGAGCAGAATGTTAGTGACGTTGTATGAAACTTGTTTGTGTTTCAGTACCCGGCCGTGATGATGTACCACGGTGATATGCTATGATACAGGACTCCAAATGAGCCAGCATTGAGATTGCTGTGAATTTTGCCCGCAAGGTGCTAAAACCGATCGCTATCAAATTTCAGCATGTTTCATGTCATAGATAGGAGGAACCTTTTACAGACACGCTTACCTCAGTACCTTTTGCCTTGTTAGTCACCCCTGCCACCATTATCAGGCCCGTTGAATAAAGGGACGTACAGTGTAGCTTTCACTGCCTCGTTGAGTTCTGCTCAGTGCCCAAAGGGGAAATGACTTAAACTGTATTTGAGACTCATTTCTTGTAATTGAGTCTCATGTGAAGCCCCCTCACTTCCGGTTTTTGGTTACAGTTATTAACTGGTAGACGAGCTGAGGCGGCACCTACGATTTATTGTATAATGGTGGGTAGGTTAAAAACTTTAAATGGACAGGAATGTTTGTAAAAGGGGTAGAAGTTTTTGGGGGCTCCGCTGTAATTATCAGTGGAGCGGAACAGCAGGTGGCAGCAGAAGGCATCTGGGATTGTAAAGGCATGGGTTTGTAAACAGGATGCTTGTGCTTTTTTAAACAGGAAATGAGCTGAACCTTGTGGTTGTTACATCCTTCTAAATTTGTGATTGCTTTCTTTTTTTAACTTTATAATATTATGGCCTGTTCCTGTTTTAATTAACCAGGTGTAGAACACGGGAGCAAATATACCAGTCAGAGAAGGCCCCTCTCGCTCTGTTTACAGTGAGAACAACACTAATTTCCTGTATCTGCAAACGTGTGTTCTTTTTGTTACCATGGCCATCTTTTACCGTTATCTAATGGGTGTTGATTAAAAGTGCTTCTGTAGCCTCCGCTAGACACTAGATACCCTGCATTCTGGCTCTGGTTCTTCTCTTAAAAGGGGCTTTTTTTCAACTGCCATACTGCTAATTTTGACAGAATAGGGGAATTCAATATTTCAATCTCTAACTTCCTTTCTTGTTTACACTTCTGAAATATCACTTACAAGTGGTTGCAACCTGTGTTAGGTTTCTTGTTGTAAAAACCTAGTTGTAAGTTACAACTAGGTTTCTACTGAGTACATAGTTTTGTTGTGTTTTTGAGTAGAAAGATACTTGTCTTTGTTTTGAGGCGCAGAATGACTATGTGTTCAATAGATGGCAGTATTGAACAAAAAAAAAAGAGGCAAAGGTTGCTGCTGTTCTCTTTTTTTTCTGGTAATTTTTTGCATGTAAAAAACTTTTAAAGTAGACATGCTTTTTGTTCAGAATGAATTAAGACCCCTAAAAAGATGTTCATCCAATAGATTCATTTTTTACCTCGGGCATTCTCTGGGTTGTAAATCATCACCTTTATCTTTTCAATTCATTTATTTGGGATTGCTAATCATTTTTCTGTATTTTTCGCCGCAGTTTGGATTAGCCAGCTGTGTTAATGCATCTCTGCTTTTCGCTATGAATTCTTCTGCTGCACACTGAAGTTGGACTATTCTCCTTCGATCCTAGTTGCCTTCGAGCCACTTGGGAGGTCTACCTATATATTTTAGTATGTGTTGAATACAGTAAGAATTGTCTGTAAACAAATTATGATAAAACAAGTCTATTAGAAGAAAGTGAGCTGTGAGTAAAAAAAATCTGTAATTTGGCATGTTATGTATCCACCAAAACCTGAATTTCTAATCTCAATCGAAAGTGTGCCATTAGCTCCAGAACTTTCTCCATTGTTTTATTGGGGGGAAAAAAACTTGATTATTAAATTAGAACAAATTTAACAGAAACAGAAAATGTGCCTAATACCCGATGGGAATCAATAGGAAAGGAAAAGACACAATTGAAAAACACTATTTTAAATTTGCATTAATAATATTTGTTAAGAAAATACAAAGTTTTTATAACAAAAATATTTATCTTTCCTAGGTTATAGAATAAAAAAGTCAATTTAATATAAAAGTATCGTTTAACTTATACAGGTAACACTAATGTCTCAAGCAGTCTGTCTGGTTTTGTTCTGTCAGACCAAAGAGGGCCAGTTTAATGTGTTAATGTGTTGCTTGGGTATGTACTGAAGTACTAATGTACATCAATACCCCAAAATACTCCGACCAGTGCTTAAAATTGTTTGTGTTCAAGATAACGGTAGTTGAAAGCCGTCAACTCATATTCCAGTTCTCGGTGTTTGATAGTTTGACCAGCATGTCAGAAGTGGGTTGTTTTTTTCTTTCGTATTGGTGATAGAGAGTGCACTGTCTTTCCATGTTTTTGTAAAAAAAGAAGTAAATCAAACAGGTCACAACCCCGATGCGAATCGTCGTCAGACATGCAAGTCTGAAACTGGGATAAAACTTTACCCGTAAAATTAAATTAAACGTATCACAAACATCTCTTGCTTGTATTTTTCTTAATTCCCACTTTTATAAGATCGTTTAAACTCATAACTAGAATGGTGGCACTGAAGGTTGCCTGAAATAAAGGAGATGCGTGTAGCCACCTCAACCCCAACAGCCAAAAACTGAAAGGCGTTTGACTCATGCAGTGGTTTCCTGTTTTAGATCCAGGAAACTTGAAGCTAATGCTACCAAAACCACTACACAAAACATCCTTAAGAAAACACCAAAAATTGACATTTAACGCCTTAAATGTTTCCGTATGATATCTGCATATGTTTATTGTAGACTACGTCATATTGGCCAATGCTACAAATTACATCGTCAATAGAAACCAAAAAGAACGCGTTTGTAAAAACCAAAAATTATTTATGGCGAGGTCTAGTGCAGATTGATAGCATGTTTGAAAACTTTTATTTTTGATCCCTTTTTATTATTTTGTTCATATTCAGTACCTTCACACTCTCACAGGTGAGTCTCACAAGTCTTAGGATCCAGATGGTCTCCTCTATATGACAGATTGACTTGTTAACACTAGACATGACCTTTTTGTTTATTTAATGAAAGAACCATCCATCTCTCCTGTCAGCTGGCCTATCAATTGTCGTGACCAACCAGACTTTATTGTCAAAGTCTGTGCATGTTAAGTTCTGCTGGGCATTTTCACATGGCAGTGTTTGGCTGCTTTCATTGTTTCCTGCTGTTGCTGCTTAAGGGGATGTGAGAACTGTCCATGATGTCCCTGGAGTTACCCTCTGGGGAGGTCCTCACCACACTGGAGAAGGACACGCTCACCTGCAGCTTCAGTATCTTCATGATCTTTGACTTGTAGCCCTTGCAGGCAAAGAAATAAATGAATGGGTCCAGGCAGCTGTTGAAATTCATGAGGCAGACTGTGAAATGGAGAGAAACCTGAAATGTCTGCAGTTGCGTGCAGTCTGGTGTGTACACCAGCTTCCTGATCATGTACTGAAGGATGTCGATGTGATAAGGACTGTAGCATACCACAAAGACCAGGATGACACAACAGATGACACCGATGGCTTTCTGGTTTCGGCCCGATTTCTCCGTCAGGCGGTTGGATTTAGCGCTGAGGAGCAGCTTCCGGCAGAGCACGGAGTAGCACAGCAGGATGGTCACCACGGGGATTCCGTAGCCCAGGAAGACCGCGCCTATGAGCATGAAAGGAAGGTTCGGCACCTTCTCGAAGTTTGGGTACTCCATACAGGTGATGAAGCCGTCTGGCTCCTTGTTTGTCATTGGCATGGACAGCAGGGGTAGCGTCTGGGCCAGCACCAACAGCCAGACGACGATGCAGATGTACTTGACGTTCTGGATCTTGCGGAAACGGCTGTAGCGCAGTGGCAGCACCACGGCGATGAAGCGGTCCACACTGAGACAGGTCATGAAGTTGACCCCCGCGTACGTGTTGATGTAGAAGATGAGGCCGGTGAGTTTGCAGAGGCCTTCGCCCAGGGGCCAGTGGAAGCCCAGGGCGTAGTAGTAGATTCGGAGCGGCAAAGAGAGTGAGAAGAGGATGTCGGAGATGACCAGGTTGGTGGAGTAGAGTGTGGTGGAGTTCATCTTCTTCAGGTTGGGGCGGATGACGTGCAGGGCCAGGCAATTTCCTATGAGCCCCACGGCGAAAACAACGAAGTAGTGAATTGGCATGAGCACCATGGCCGTGGGCCGGTGGTCGTATAGATTGGCGCATGAGGTATTGCTGCTTGCGTTAATGCTGGTCATCACTACAATAGGGTCACGGGTGCTGGGAGTCTTGTTCTGTCAAAAAACAAACACAGGTACCCTTATTCATCAAGCACACGCTTTTAGCTTTTAGCTTTTAGCTTATGCAAAGTGAATTAGTCATCTTTGGCGCCAACCAAAAAAAGGGAAACGTCCCCTAAAATGCCATGCTGTCACATATCTTCTCTGTGATCTTATCTTTCTTGTACCTGATAAAGTTCCTTCCGATAAAGAGTATAATAACATGGTTGCTGTAACCTCCCAATCGGTTCATTGTTTAATCAGCCTTGAGTACACAAAAATCATGTAGTTCAATATGTAGAATTTTTATGGTGCAATTCCCCTCATGGAGTCAAAGCTAAACGTTTACTGGGAAACATGCGGCAACAATGATTCTGTTTTCTACACTTCCTCTTTATCACAGCTTTCAAAAAAGTACTAATATCTCTATAGCAGATATAACACGGGATACCTCGTGTTGTGTTGCGTTCCATAGGAAAAATCCAGAGATTGTAGATTTATTAATTTTTTTTTGTCTACTTAATCGTCAGGACATTGTGTATTTATATTGTATGGCAACATGTTCGGTTTTTAGAATGACTGAGATTAAATGTTGAAATTAATTTCTTGATTTCCTAACAGCACAGTGTCTTTGTTTAGCATCAAAGTTCATTCAAAAATTCAGAATACAAAAATCATGGTGTAACCCACAATTTAACGCATGATTGCTCAATCGCCATAACTTAATAATTATTTTTTATTTAATGGCATTTTTAGCATAACTCATCTCAACACCTCACGTAGCAACTTTAGGTATTAATAATTACATAGGCCTACAGGCACTTGAGTAGATTACAAATGAAAAAGAGCAGAGTGTAAACGGCTGCTTAAACACTCTCACACACACACACAGCGGAGCTGATCTGCTCAGTGGGAGGCAACACACCCAACATGACCACATGCACGCAATAGCTTCTTACACCACATTGGGTCTCAAATATTGCGTTTAGCAACATGTCAAATTCGTATCAGTTATCTTAGCAGTGACAGCAATGGAAACCTTACTCGCACCACTAAACACTGTGATAGTAGACATACTAACCATCCGATGAAAAATATCACTTCCAGCAAAGCAATTTAGTGGACATCATTAGAAGGTTCGACGCGATAAAGGAACACAATGTGTAAATTCAGTGCACTGATTCAGGTTTGTCATCAGTAGGGGGTTCTGGTTTGTGCTAACGCAGATTTAATACAAGCCGTGAATTTGATGTTTTAACCTGACGTGAGCACTACTTTTTCACGGGTTTCAATGAGGAACAAACCACATGCTGTTCGAGAACTTCCCCAACAAGTTTACAACTGACTTTTCACCTCCGACGTTACGCCAGGTTAGACTGCGCTGTCCGCGAACACTCAGGCTTTCAAATCGAACGCATCAACCAATCCAGATTCCAGGCTAATAGTTTGAAAACTACCAGTCATTTAAAACCATGGCAATTGCACGTTTTTTTAGTTTAGGTTAAATCACATTGTCTTTTATACCCCAGGAATTAATGTGGTAATCCTCTGTT
This sequence comes from Hiodon alosoides, assembly GCA_025775065.1. NCBI lineage: Eukaryota > Metazoa > Chordata > Actinopteri > Hiodontiformes > Hiodontidae > Hiodon > Hiodon alosoides. The sequence continues at coordinate 1,843,367 of JAOYSI010000027.1, read as the reverse complement.
TAAGCCAGAGCTTGTGTTATAATAAATTAAATGATTCAATCAGTAATGTTGTTTTTTGTACATACAAGTGCAGCAATATTATGTTCTTTTGAAAAAATTCAAAAGTTCAAAATGTATACCGAGTGTATTTACTTACCAATTTTCAGAATGTCTATCCTTTTAAAATGTTTTTTCCTGAAGAAACCTGCCTCCTTTTGCAGGGCACATAGAGGAATTTCAGTTTAGTCTCTTTCAGTTCTGTGGCGACCACGTTTATCTATACCAGCAGCCAACTGTGAAATAAAGAAGTGTGATTCCTGTGTTAGCAAGTAACTATAGAGATCAGAAACATTTCCTGTATTGTTGTTCAGGCCCACTTTTATGTTGTTTTTGACCTTGATGGAAACTAAAATGGTGTGTCAATGATGTAATATATTTAGAATGCAAATGTCCTACAAAGCATGGCTTATGTACGGAACTGCTAATTAATAAAATGAACCAATTAAAAATTTAAACTAATAATCCAAGTTTGGCGGATACTAGATAAGCTTCCCTGAAGGATTTTACTTTTACTGTTGCGTGTTTGTAATATGTCCATGATGAAAATATATTACAGATTCAAACCATTTTAACCATGTTATAATTAGTTTCCAGTCTCATGCACTCTAGGAGATGTTATTTCACAAGTTAAGTGCTACAAGCTATGGTCCTACAGAGTTCTTTCTAAAAAGTGATGCACTGAGTACCTGTAGCGCTGTGTAATCTGCAATACTTCTGTATAATAAATTCAACAATACTTAAATTTAGCGAGAATGGGTTTGAGTGGATGAAAACCAGAACCATTTATGGCATACCAGGAACAGGGTTGCATGCACCTGGTAGGTATACACATATAATAAATATGTAATATTTGTAAAAAAAGTATTTATTTATTTTACATACACCTTTTTTTGTTGTCAGCTTTACAATTATGCTGACTAGTTGCCAGAGCTACCGTGCAGCCTTCTGGTTGCTATTCCATTAGTTTATCTCTGTTGCTTACCACAGAATACAGTTTAGCCGAGTCCTTCAACTGCTAAAGTGTCAAATGCTGACTAAAGCAAACTACCTTCCTTAACTGTAAATGCAACGATAGTGACTGTAACCATGCTCTCTGTCTGCGTCCCAATTTCTGCAGCTTGGGTCCCGTCTTCGCCTTGTTTGTGCCTTTCTACTGCTCCATTCCTCGAGTCCAGATAACTCGGGTTCTTGGTCAGTTGTCCATCACCAACAAATCCTTGGTATACATTGTTGGCCTGCAGGTGAGTAAATATTTCTAAGGGCCCCCCCCCCCCCCCCGAGGGGGGGGGGGGTGGGTGGATATATTAAGGATGTAAGAGATAAAAAAAAAAAAAACCCCGGAGGTGTGTGATATTTA